>OY744533.1:5873492-5908492 GCA_963556195.1 Sepiola atlantica | reverse complement strand
GGGGAGATATATAGAGATAGATAGATAGATAGATAGATTGATAAATATACATATATATATAGAGAGAGAGAGAAGGAGAGGGATATCATGTGTTAGGGAGGTCTAAAGTGTCTGTGTGTTGATGGGTATTTGTCCGTCGATCAACAATTCGAGAGATATATTTTCTTCAAATTAAACTATGAGAAACCTTTTCCTGCGGGGTCAATAAAAAAAGACGGATCTGAACCTCCGTCACACACACACATGCACACGCTCACGCCCACGCCCACGCCCACGCCCACGCCCACGCGTGTTGCCAAATTTGCCACGTCACTAACCCTTTCGACCTCCGACAGGGGGTGTAATTTCGGCTGATGAGTCATAAAAGCGGAGCGGAAAAAAATTTCCTGCGAGTGAAAACAAGGTTTGTGGAAGAGTAAATAATGTATAAGATAATAGAAGTGCTTCCATCTTTTATTTTTTTGTAATTATAAAGTGTCGAAGGGAGAGTCGATAAGAAATATTTTCAAAACAGGTTTGGAAATAAAAAAGAAAGGAATATCAAAGAAAGGAAAGAAAGGAAAGAAAGAAAGGAAGGAAAGAAAGAAAGGAAGGAAAGTAGAAATGAAGGAAGGAAATAAAGTTGAAAGAATGGAAGGAAGGAGTGAAGGGAGAAACGAAAGAAAGTAAGCAAGGAAAGAAGGAAGGAAAAAAGAAGGAAGGAAATAAGTAAGGAAGGAAGGTTGAAAGGAAGGAAGGAATGAATGAAGAAAAAAAGAAAAAGAAAAATAAAAGAAAAAGAAAAAAAGAAGGAAGGAAGGTTGAAAGGAAGGAAGGAATGAAGGAAGAAAAAAAGAAAAGAAAAAAAGAAGAAGAAAAAAAGAATTAAAGAAGGTTGAAAGGAAGGAAGGAATGAAGGAAGAAAAAAAGAAAAAAGAAAAAAAAGAAAAAGAAAAAAAGAAGGAAGGAAGATTGAAAGGAAGGAATGAATGAAGGAAGAAAAAAAAAGAAAAAGAAAAAAAAGAAAAAGAAAAAAAGAAAAAAAGAAAAAAGGAAGGTTGAAAGGAAGGAATGAATGAAGGAAGAAAAAAAAGAAAAAGAAAAAAAAGAAAAAGAAAAAAAGAAGGAAGGAAGGTTGAAAGGAAGGAAGGAAAGAAGGAAGAAAAAAAGTAAAGAAAATAAAAGAAAAAGAAAAAAGAAGGAAGGAAGGTTGAAAGGAAGGAAGAAATGAAGGAAGAAAAAAAAGAAAAAGAAAAAAAAAAGAAGGAAGGAAGGTTGAAAGGAAGAAAGGTATGAAGGAAGAAAAAAAGAAAAAGAAAAAAAAGGAAAAGAAAAAAAAAGAAGGAAGGAAGGTTGAAAGGAAGGAAAGAAAGAAGGAAAAAAAAAGAAAACAAGAATGACTAAATTACAAAGCATCTCAACAGGCAGAGTTATAATTCGATCAAATTCTACCTCTGCCTAGTGATTGTTCAGTTTATAATAGCTATTGATCGATAACATCGACATGCCAGTGTCGCAGATTTTGTACATGTCTGTATAAATAAAAATAATCATGTATATATCTATATATATATATATATATATATATATATCATGTATATATCTATATATATATATATATATATATATATATAAAAGGAGATTGTAGTTTGCTTGAAGCATTGCTGGTAAATATAAGTGCAGGTCTGTAATCCGAGGCTGTAGCCATGCGAAGTAGGTGCCGGAAGGTGGAGAGGGTGAACAGAAACAAACGAGGAGAGAAAACGAATCTCAAAACGGTTTATTAATATTTCACGTAAAAACTGAATAAATATCAGAACAGTAAATAGTGTAAGGTAAATAAAAAGTTCCGGCACAAGGTAATCTTAAATTTCGGTCTTTAATTGTTGTATTTTGATAATGGAAATTTTTCTTTCGAAAATTTAAGATTACCTTTTGCCGGAACTTTTTATTTACTTGACAGTATTTACTGTCCTGGTATTTATTCAGTTTTTACGTGAAATATTAATAAATCGTTTTGAGATTCCACTCCTCGTTTGTTTTTGTTCACCTTCTCCACCTTCCAGTACCTACTTCGCATTGCTACAGCCTCTGATTATATATATATATATATATATATATATATATATATATATATATATATATATATATATATATATATATATATATATATTTATATATATATATATAGAAAGAGAAAGAAAGAGAGAGAGAGTAGAGGGTAGTGCAGCATCTATGCAGTTCCAACGAAAGAAATATTTATATTTAAAAAAATGAGGCTACCAACATTAGTAAAAAAAAAACTTTTTTTAACACTTGTTGATTATTTTATTATTTTATCATTTTATAATTTTATCATTTTATAACGCGTTTCATGCTTTGTGTGACTCTCATCAGATATATTTTCCATTTGAACAAAATCTACTTAACCACCGCACACGAAGATGACCAGAAAGATAAAAGTTAGCATCACACATACTTAAAGGAACACATAACTTGGACACACACACACACACACACAGAGACACACGTACATGCGCAGAAACATCAAACTGTTTAAAATTAAAATAATTTATCTTGAGGATTTTCTAAGGGAATGAAACGTGGAAGCCTCTGTGTAGCTTAATTGCGATAAATATGTTTTCATAACTTACTATATATATATATATATATATATATATATATATATATATATATATATATATATATATTAAAATAAACATAGTTTGTTTATTTTAATATAAATAGCTCTAATATATGTTGAACACTTTTGAAAAATATTTGTTTTGTTCATTTCTTAAATATTTCAACTGAATTAATTATATATATATATATATATATATATATATATATGTATATATATATATATATATATTACTATTTAATGTATATACTAAGTTAAATATATATTTCCCCACAAATCGATAAATAGCAAACAGAAAATGCTGTTCAAATGTGAAATACCCCTATTCAATTAAAGCCTTGCGCCAAATCTAAATTATCACTAAAATAAAATTTTAAAAAACTTTGCTAGACACAACTACACAACTACACAACTACACAACTAATGACGAATGTATCAGAATTACAGCGAACTCTAACAATTTTTTTTTACCCGGAGAATCCGTCGCTCTCTCCAAGACGAGGAAATGATTTCCAGGCGATTGAAATGAACCGGTCAACCGTTCCTAATAACGTGAGGAAGTTGATCGATTTTCCAAAGAAACGCGAGAAATAAAGAAGAAAAGAAGAAAAAAATGCGGTAGAAATAAATGAATAAATAACAAGGCGTAAAGTTTGAGGAAATGAATTGTAGATAAGAAATAAAATGAGTTTATAATTAGAAAAAGGATGAGGAGGTTGGGAATAGGGAAAACAATGAAATAATGATGTCGCGGTTGAAGACAACGATGTTATTTTTTTTTAAAAGAGGTCTTGCAGGATATTGATACTAATAATGATACCAACTAGCGGGATCCGTGTAAATTACACGAAATGATGTTTTCAATACTAGTTAACTTGTTCCTAACCTATACATTACTAGTATAGTATAACATATTGTTAACATATTTCAAGTTTTCAAAATAGCTAGATTTTTGCTGGTTTATTGAACACTTCACCCAAGTCAGTTTGAGAGTTCTTAGATGAAACAGATGTTTAATCTAAAATATATATATATTAAAAGGGAATTAACTCTTTTCCCTTGGTTAACGTTCTTATCTTAAAGATAGTTGGAGAGTAGTGTTATGCCCCTTGTCCATTCGAAATAGTACACATTTAGGATTGACACATGTCACAGATATCTCTCGAAGTAAGACGGTTTAGACTAAGATATAATTATAAATAAGGAATTACTAGCGGGGCCCGTGTAAATGACACGAACTGATGGTTTCAATACTTATATTCCTAACCTATACATGTTTGAATAAAATATAAGATTTGACTTGTATATTTATTTTTTAAAAGTGAACAATACATGAAACAATTTACAAAACTTCTTTATATACAATATTTCTAGTAGGTAATATTTCGACGGAGTAAGTTTATTGCTTACTGTCTGAGGCGCCCCTACCGGGGAATGCCGACGGGGCTGCCCAGGCAATTTTTAAATGGCCAGAGTGCTCACCTCTCGAGCGCTGACTTTTCAAACCCCACTTTCTCGACCCGATCTTGGGTCACATCTTACTTGTGGGAGTAAGATAAAACTGGCCTTGTGCCTAACTCCTGGGGAGGAGTAAATAAAACCTTACTTTGTAAATGATTTAGATTAAATTAAATTTTGGCTCTATTTCATGAGTAGCATACAAAGATTCGGGTGGTCGTTGCTTTTGATGTAAGCATCACACACAAAATAACACACACGCTATCGTATTAATATGTCTTCTCGATCGTCCCCTCCCTACCTCCCTCCGACCCCCCCCTTCGATGTAGAAAAACAAAATCTTAAAAGTTGGTAGGGATCGAACTATAAACACATCGGGCCGATATCAAAAGCCGAGGTCAAAATCCTACGTCGCTAACTGAAATACTCGAAAATATTACGAAAATTAGGTAACTTGAATGCTTTCCCAAATCTAGGTGCGGCACGCATACGCAGAGCTTTTGATGTAAGCGTGGCACGCGAATACACACGCTATCGTATTAATACATCAATGAAGATTATTCAGGAGTTCTCACACATACCACTCTCTATTCTGGTGTTGTTTCTCGCCCATCTCCCTCGGATCAGTCGAAATATGCAGCTGATCTAAAAGATGACCTGGGTTCGGTTGTGGATTGGGGGTACGAAATCGCTTGTTTCATTTAATCCAGTTAAGACTCAGCTCGTGTCTTTCAATCGTAGGCATGCCCCTTTTCTTCCTGAGATTCTCATGGATGGCTCTGCTCTTGAGAAGAAATCGTTATTTTACTTTATATATTTTTACAAAAAAATGTTTAAATATTGTTTACCTATACAACAAATCTTACTTGATTAGGTTTTATTTACTCCTCCCCAGGAGTTAGGCACAAGGCCAGTTTTATCTTAATCCCACAAGTAAGATGTGACCCAAGATCGGGTCGAGAAAGTGGGGTTTGAAAAGCCAGCGCTCGAGAGGTGAGCACTCTGGCCATTTAAAAATTGCCTGGGCAGCCCCGTCGGCATTCCCCGGTAGGGGCGCCTCAGACAGTAAGCAATAAACTTACTCCTCCCCAAAGAGGGGAGGGTGGACCTCCTAGAACTTCACAGGACAGGCGTGCAGTATCCATCGGAACAGAGGCAAGACTTCAAAACTGAGGCATGATTCTGTGCATATCTACGAGGTACACCCTCCCAGGCTTTACTATCTCTTTTAGAGGAAGGGCATAGTTTATTCCTAATCGTCTGAAGAGCTCCTACCGGGGAATACTGATGCGACTGTTCAGGCAGTTTTAGACTGCCAGAGTGCACCCACCTCTTTGTCCTGTCTCTTCAATCCCCACCTTGCTACTTTGTGGTACATTTTCTACGGGTGAAGGGTAAATACCTACTTTAAAATGCATTACGTCATAAACGATGAATGGTAGTTTTGGGCAACTTCTGGAAAAGAAGCACATTTTGTGACGTCATATTTTGTTTAAAAGTAAGTGTATAGTTTTTGTTTTCTTTTCTGATTATATCAATTCCTTTTTCTGCCTCTCTTCCTCCATTCCCCTCCCTTTTTACTCTTTTTACCTCTTCCCTCTCTCTTTTACCAATTTCTCTCTTTACTTCATCTGCCTCCCCTTCCATTTTCTTTCTTTCCCCCTCTCCTTATTTTTTAAGTATGCATGTCCTTCTCCTCCTACTACTACTTCTCGTATAATACGCGTCATAATTTCGACATTCGTCTTTTATGACGTGTTCCAGTGTGCACGATGCCTTATTGACGTCATCAGCTGTGTACGGTGAAAAGCAACGAAGCAAACAAAAAAAAAACGAACAACGAAGCATGAAAAGTCCACAATTTTTATAGTATATAAAATGACCATTGACCCGTTGGATCAGTATTTTTATATATTCCAATTCTCTCTTTCTAATCGCCTTCTTTTCTCACCCTTTTTTCTCTCCTTTCTATCTTGCATCGACCCTTTCACTCCAGCAAGAAAGCGAACAAAATAACAAGATCCACGAAATTTTATAATTATATCAAGTGTATCTAGTCAGCGTTGCCCGGGAGTAATTTAAACTTTCAATTTTTAAATTATTTTTATTATTCGGACTACTTTTCTCATCTTGGGTGTTCTACTCACAATGTTGCTGACTTTATTCAGGTGAGTTTTGTCGAATTTTTAATCTCCCTGTTGAAATTGGGGAATCAGCACGGAAAGTCAAACGATGTATCTCATCTAGAGATCAAGTGTTAGCCCCAAGAAGGGGCGCCTCTTGATTTCTGAGAAGTTCGACTAAAGTAAAATGAAATAAAAAAAACAAAATACACGTCCTAATCATAATATCCGTCCAGTTGCTATACTTAACGTCTATTGAATTGACAATTAAAGTTAACGCACGCATACATTTAAAACAGACGTTTCCTAACACACATATCACACATAAACACACACACACGTAAAGAAAATGTGTTGGTCCAAAACATGTCTGCAAGTGTGTAGCTAAATAATATTTGTATAAATAAAACATTTTTTGCGTAATATATATATATATATATATATATATATATATATATATATATATATATATATATATATATTACAATGAGAAAAAAAAACAAATATATTGAAATAAAAACACAACAAATATATTACAATGAGAAAAAACAAACAAATATATTGAAATAAGAAAACCAAATATTTTGAAATAAGAAAAGACGAGCAAAGTAAGACCGTATAGTTGGTATAATAGAAACTGTTTATAACTCTTCTCCCCTTTCTTGATACGCTTTAATACGACTCAATATATATTGTCTGTTGCATGTATTTATATTCTGATTGGGAACTTTCTGGTTTTCTGATGAGTCCATGGTAGAAAGATCCAAGATTAACATACAAATATCGATTGCTTTTCTGTTGAACAGATCCGTAATTCTACGGGGTAGAGTGTTCTCGTCTCGCCAGCCATAACCGGGTTGAAGTCTTAATATGTTCGTAATTTTACTGAGGATTGAACCTTCAACCTCAAGAAGTATGTCACTAAAATCTGATTATCACTCAGCACTTATATACACTGCGCCACATTCAAATTCCGTATCAGTTCCCGAGTTCGACATAAAGGTTTCCGAGTTCAAAAAGACGACCCTGGAGAAGGTCCGAGGTTACATTGGCTGAAACGTTGTTCGAATAACATCCAAGGTGAGAACAGTAGTCCGAATATCCAAATATCTCTGATATTTCGAAATTAGATAAATTTCGCAATGTATTTATTACGTTTAAAACATTGTGCGTGACGGACAGACGGACAAAAATTCTATTTATATAAGACTATCAAATATAGGCTCCATGCGGTCACGTATTTTTGATCGTCTACCACAAAACACCCTTCTCTCTCACTGTCTGCGAGAGGGTGTTCCTATTTACTTGTCTAGAATTATATAATTGTAAAAAAAAAAAACTACATACAGTACATGGTTAGTGAATCATAACTTGTTTTGGACTATTAAAAAAAAATCCAACGCTATTGATAATGTTTACCCATTTATTTTTATTTTTTATCATCGCTTATGTTTGAATTCATGTTTTGAAACATAACTTCTAATTTATCTTCCTGCCACAGCTGTAAGATGTGACACAAGATCGGGAAAGTGGGATTTGAAAAGCCATCGCCCGAGAAGATGATCACTCTGCCCTACAAAAACATGCCTGGGCAGCTCCGTCTGCATTCTCCGGTAGAGGTGCCTCTGGCAGTAAGCGATAAACGTACTCCACCCCAAAGAGGGGAGACAAAGCCTGGGAGGGTGGGCATCCTAGAACTGCACAGGACAAACCCACAGACCGGTAGAATCAAGACTCGAAGGCCAAAACGACACCGGTCTATAGGATGTAGTATCCATCGTAACAGATACTACACTTTCATCTTAGCTAAAGCTATACTTATTTTGTTATGAAAATGTTTTAAGATTAATTTATAAGGAAGTGCAGATAGCTCAGTTGGTAAACGTCAGACTGAAAATCTCAAGGTTTTGCTTTCGATTCCAGGTGATAGCATGGGACGTATTTGTTGGAAATTTATTATTTAACATTATTGCAATATTTTAAATATCTAAACGAAGTTAAGATATTCGTTTAAAAAACTTAATAGGTCCCTCACTGTCAACCAAGCTCAAGACCCTGTCCCATCGCCGCAATGTAGCATCATTGTGCTTGTTTTACAAATACTTCAATGGATTATGCCCTGATGAACTGGCTACTCTGGTGCCCCCTCGACGTAAATACACTAGACCAACTCTACAATCAGCTAAATTCCATCCATTCACTGTGGAGGTCCCCAGATGCCGGAGAGCCTTCTACTCAAATAGCTTCTTTCCTCGTGCTGTTGGCCTCTGGAACTCCCTCCCTGCCACCTGTTTCCCCGACAGTACCGACATGAAGAGGTTTAAAACTAATGAAAACAGTCATTTCGCTGCACTGCTCCCAACTTAGAATGACACCCTAAACCTACTCCATAATTCTCAGTAGGCCTCTACGTCTAGAGTGGCGTCCTGCCTTGTTTGGAGTGAAATATCATAAAAAAATTTTTCTTTTTAAATTCTGACTGGCAGACAAACAGACAGACACACACAACCAGAGGAAAGTGGTGATTATATTATAATCTACCACTTGTTGCTCTCTATTAGACAGGGTCTCAAAAAGAGTTTCCAATTTGATAGATCCCGAACTGTAAACCAAGCGTCAACCCCTGTCCCATCGTCGCAATGCTGCATCCTTGTGCTTTTTTTACGAGTTCTTTAATGGAATGTGTTCCAACGATATCGTGACACTGGTTACCACCTCGACGTAAATACTCCGACTAACCCGACAAGCAGCAAAATCCCGCCCCTTCACTATAGAGGTCCCCAGATGCCGGAGAGCTTTCTGCTTTAATAGTTTCTTCCCTCGGACATCTAGACTTTGGAATTCCTTCCCTGCTCCATATTTCCCTGACTGTACTAAAATGCAGAAATCAAATGTAATGCGAACAGACATCTCCCTGCTCAACTCCCCACGTAGAGTGTCTCTGTAGGTATGATCCTGAATAGTAGCCCAAATGGCAATGTGCCTTGTTTGAAGTGAATTAGAGTAAATAGTAGTAAGTGAATAGAGTTATTAACATGAAGCTCTATTATAAATGATATCGAGCTTTTGTGTGTACAATATTTGCTGTTTTGATTCGCCTTTCATATGTAGTATACTTTCTTTTTCGATTTTCTTAATTACTTTCCGACTGCAATATTTCTTGCCTCATTCGTCTGTCTAATCTCTTATTTCTTCGTTCATCGAAGCGATTTTGGTCGCCATTTTGCCCATCTCGATTTTTTTCTGCTGACTGAAATTAATAATGGCGATCTCTCACCCAACAAGTAATTAAATAATCTGCTTCACTGACCCACGTTGACCCGGAACTGACCTGACAATTCCTTTTCTCCAGCAACGACGCACCCACCCCGAAAATGTCACCACGACACTTGTTACATTCAGAATGGTTTATTTTACTTCATATCAAAAAATACCAACACTGTCTCGCCGCATCCTCTCACGAACAATGTCTTCATTTATGTGTCGGAATTCTTTTATATGAAGATTAATAACTTGCATGAGCCGGATTATTCGGAAAATTCTAGTTTAGATTTTAAGAGCCTTAAACTTATTCTTGTTTTAAATGTGTAGTCTTATAAATTATAACTATATATTACTACTTATTACTATATATGCATACATCAACACCGAATAATCTCCGCACGTCGCAGGTGCATCTAAAGCGCTATAATCCTTCTCTCACTCTCATACAAATATAAACCTGAGACTCAGATCTTACTCCTTATGCAAACATCTGGTAAAGCCCGCACTGAAACAATGCAATATATTGCGCCACTGCGATCGCGGTTAAAATAACTTTTCTTTTTTACTTATTTTCCCATTTTTTTTTCTTTTCCCCCTATCTCAATTTTAACGTATCTCCGCACGCGTTTCATTATTGTTTCTTTTTTCAAATATTTAAACACCTGCCAATTGCTTCTCTTAGTGCGTTCTTCTTTTTCCTATGTTGTTACCGTTATCGAATAAATTTTAAATCTTTACTTTTTCTAAAAAACCTTCGTTGATCCGAACGAAACCGGTAAAATCGCTCGTTTCTTGGTGATTTTTTCCTGTATTTAAATTTGTTTTTTGCTGTTTGTTATTTTCACAGACACACACACACACACACACACACACATATATATATATATATATATATATATATATATATATATATGTATATGTATATATATATATATATATATATATATATATATATATATATATATATATATATATATATATATATATGAGGATAAGATGCACAATATATAATAAAATGAAATGCCGTGAAGAAAGTATGTGTTAGACAAATAATAGGAAACACGCATTAAATATAGGAATAAATCATAAAAATGAAATATTTTACCGGTCTTGTTCGTACCAACGTACGTCTTCAGAAACACTAAAAATTTTAGATTTATTGAAAAACAGCAAATCATAAAAAATAGGTAAAACGCACAACGGGATGTTTTTGGCACGTATTTAACTAGTTGAAAAGACCCAAAGTTTTCAGGCCATAGAAAACCAACGAATGTAAATGATCTTACACATTTCTACTCCAACCACAATAAAAGAATAAAATAACAACATCACAAGCCAAAATAACATAGAAATGATTTATGAAAATAAATCTTGCATAGTTCTCCCCAATAATCACATATCTATTTCCTTACAAACACAATTCAAATCTTAAATAAAAGTAGTATCTTTAACTAAATCTTCAATTAAGGATTAACTCAACACACAACCCCGTCCCCACTTACCCGGTAAGAGAACGTCTTCCCTAGCCGGCATATACAAAATAAAATGTGCCTCATGTCCGATGTTCTATATCGGTGAAACAGCCATAGATATAAAAACACAATAATCCAACAAACGCAGAAACACTTTCACGCACAATTTTTCACTTTATAAAAAGCATGCTGCTCAAACGTGAATCGTCTCTCCCACACCGCAAGTGCATCGAACGCGCTGTAATCCTTCCATTATCAACATCTAACGTTAACCTTAGACAAAGATCTTATTCCTTAAGCACACATCTGGCAGAAACACCACTCAAACAAACGATTATATTTTAGCACTGCATGTATATATATATATATATATATATATATATATATATATATATATATATAGAGAGAGAGAGAGAGAGTCATAAACATACAGTCTGTTTCGCTGTATCACAGCTTTTAAGTGCAGCAAGCCCAGCAAGTGTCTCAAACCGGGACTGAAACTCAACCGTCGAGCTGACAGTAGGCGCCCCTACCCCTGCGCTATCATACGACACTGACTTAATGTAAGTGATATCTCAATGTAAACATTGTCAAGTACCGGAAGCTCGAATTCATTGTCTTTCTCCCCCTCCAAATTCCATTTTAACGTCTTTGTCGCACGCGCTGCATATTTTTAAAAAAAATATATTCCAATCCATTTTTTTCTTTAAATATTATTTAGGCATTTGCTTCTGTGAATAGTTGGTTGCGTCTGAAATTACCCCCCTCCCAAAAAAAAAGCAATACAATAGTAACCGTCTGTCAAAGAGTGAGTTTATCTTTTGTCGTTATCGAATTCCTAAGTTTCACTGCCATATTTCAGTAAGATTAGTGGCTATCTTTTTAACGGTCCTAATCCCCTTATTGTATAATCGGGTTCGTGTTCAATGTGGTTTTAAGGAACGCAATATCAGTCGTTTAATCTTTTTGACATCGGTATTCAGAGAGGGGAGTTCTTATCAACGTCCAACTTCCATCGCTTTCTTTTGCTCTGATAACACGTCGCATACGATTGTGTAAGTCGCTGCGAAGTACGAGTTTCTCTCCACAGACCGGCAAGAACATAACCAAATAAAAAAAAACGCTTTGTAATGGCGTTTCATAATCTATCGACTGCTTTTTGTCCCCGCGTTTTACTCCGCCTTTATCTTTCCCCCTGGGACAATATAACTGCTCCGTTAATTGTATTTGGTTCGAAGTCATCAAGTCTCAAAGAAAAGGCCGCCTATCGCTAGAACCAATTACACTCTCGTTATCTTTAATTATGAAGTCAATAACACAAGTCTAAGTCCTCTCTGGTGGAATAAGGCTAGTTTTCTGTTTCAAAAGTATTGCATCTTATGCTTTCGCATCTTAAAACAATAAGTACTCCTGCATTGTTTCCGAATGTTTGAGATGATGATTGTATATTCGAATCTTTGTATAATTTGGATTATTCGGACTACTGTTCTCATCTTGAGTGTTATTCTCACAATTTTCCGGCCGCCGTAACCGCCGACTTTCTTCAGGTGTATATTGTTGAACTCGGGAATCTTTCTGTTTAACTCGGGAATCTGCAAGGACCCGTGGCGTAACGGATAATTACTAAGTAAAATTCAGTTCTAGGTGCAGGCTTCTGAAGGTTGAAGGTTCAATCCTCAGTTCGGGCGATAGTATGAATCAAGAATGAAGTATTTTACCCGGTCATAGCTTACGGAACGAGATCATGGTACTCCAGTGGATTGAATAAAGGGTTACATTCCGTGCAGATTCCCGAATTTGACAGAAAGATTCCCGAGTTCGACAAGATACACTTAAAGAAGGTCGGAGATTACATCGGCCGAAACGTTGTGATAATAATACTCAAGATGAGAACAGTAGTCCGAATAATCAAAATTATACAAACTCTTGCATTGTATGGAATTTGAATTTACAAGAAATGATTGTGTATGGATTGAAATAATACTGGAATAGTACTCTTTCGTAATACACTGAGTATTGATTTACTCCTCTCCAGGAGTTAGGCACAAGGCCAGTTTTTATCTTACTCCGACAAGAAGGATGTGACCCAAAGTCGGGTCGGGAAAGTGGGGTTTAAAAATTGACTGGGCAGCCCCGTCGGCATTCCCCGGTAGGGGCGCCTCAGGCAGTAAGCAATAAACTTACTCCTCCCCAAAGAGGGGAGGCGAAGCCTGGGAGAGTGGACCTCCTAGAACTGCACAGGACAGCCGATAGACCGGCGTAAATCAAGCCCCGGAGGCCAAGACAATACCAGTTTATGGGGTGCAGTATCCATCGGAACAGATACTACACTTTGATCTTAGCCAAAAGTAATACACCTATTTTCTTACGACAGAAAATGTTGAAAGCAGTAAAAGAAAAAGTGAGGTAATGCGTGTGCAGGGAGTAGATGATACACTTTGAAACTAAGAACAGAAAGAGATCTCTTTCGGAATTAACTATGGTCACAATCCGTTTGAGGAATTGCACCTTCCAAGGCATTACCTCCAAATTCGAGAGGCAGGGTTATTGCCGATATTCTTAGACGCTCCTACCGGAAAATTGTGACGGGTCTCTTCTCGACTATTTTTGCACCCGACAAGAGTGCCCCGCCGGTAGATGGAGGTTTTTTTTCCCTATCCTTCAGCCTTGTATCACATCTTTCTATAGTAAAAAAAATAAGTAAACTCAATATTATATCTTTGTTATCTATATGTAGAGACTTTACGGAAACCCTCGATTATATATATATATATATATATATATATATATATATATATATATATATATACAC
Source organism: Sepiola atlantica (assembly GCA_963556195.1). Lineage (NCBI taxonomy): Eukaryota > Metazoa > Mollusca > Cephalopoda > Sepiida > Sepiolidae > Sepiola > Sepiola atlantica. The sequence goes on along the minus strand of OY744533.1, from coordinate 5,894,740 downwards.
ACATTTAAAAAGAATACGCGGAAATCTCTCTAAGGGCCTTAGAGAGATTTCCTCTATTCTTTTTAAATGTATTTATAAATTTTGTACCTCAAAACATTTATTTATTTATATATATATATATATATATATATATATATATATATATATATATATATATGGTGTGTAGATTTTAATTTTGTGTTGAGAATCTGAATAACAGAGCTCAATGTAATTTAAACAGAGCAAAACAGAATTTTAAAAAAGAAAAAAACTATACACACATTAAGGTTGTACACATTATAACTTATTTCGACCCCTTAATTAGGTCTCCTCAGATGTATAAACAACCACGTCAAAAAACCAAAAACATCTGAGTTTTTTTGGTTTTTTGACGTGGTTGTTTATACATCTGAGGAGACCTAATTAAGGGGTCGAAATAAGTTATAATGTGTACAACCTTAATGTGTGTATAGTTTTTTCTTTTTATAATTCTCTCTCTCTCTCTCTCTCTCTCCCTATATATATATATATATATATATATATATATATATATATATATATATATATATATATATATATATATATATATATATATATACATTAGTACTTCATGTATCCACATAAAATATTATAAGGAGATATAATTTTTTATGTGTCAGTTTTCAGTAGTTACTTCAACAGTGCTCGATAGGTAAGTAGAGCTAGGTAGTAAGTAATGAAAATATATATGGCAATCAAGCTACACAGAGGCTCCCGTGTTTCATCCCCGGGAGAAATATATACAATCAAAAAAATATAAGACGCACTGTCATTATAATATATGATGAGGATTTTGTTTTCCTTTTATAATTTATATTTTAAGAGAGGAAAAAGAACCACGAGCAGGGGAACAAAGATGAATCATTTCGTAACTTTGACAAAATTTCCCCCCCCCCATCCACCCAAATAAAAAACATTATTTTCACAAAAGAAAGAAGATTTTTATCTATGTATTTTTTCTTTGAATTTATTCGCTTTATATTGTCGTCTGCAAGTCTTCCATTAACGCTTGGTGTTTTCGTCTCGGCAACGATCGGGTAGGTCGCGGAAGCGCCCGAGCGCTGACGGAATAATATTTGTTCTTTCTTTTATCTGGTAAAATATTGACGAAATGTTTCCCCATCCCCCCCCCCCCAAATAAAAACAATACATTATTTGTACAAAAAAAAAATTATTTTAATCCATGTATTTTTTCTTTGGATTTATTCGCTGTGTATTATCGCCTGCGAGTCTTCCATTGGCGTTTTCGTCTCGGTAACTCTCGGGCGTTTCCGCGACATTCCCGATCGTTGCCGACGCGAAGTCACGGAAATCAGGCGCGTCATCTATAAAATCACTCACTTTTGTTTTAAAAATACTGAAAACAATTGTTTCGGGTGACTCTATTAATTCCCATTAACTCCATCAAATAAGGCAAAATCTAAGATGAAAGGTTAGTATCTGTTCTGATGAATACTACATCCTATACTATAATAAAAAAAATAATGTATGTCCTCAAACATCTTATGCATACATCTGTATATATATATATATATATATATATATATATATATATATATGTGTATGTATATAGAGGGGTCATAGAAGGCTATCACAATGCAAGAAGTAAAAATATGCCGATATTGTGAAGGAGGCAAAAACGAAGATACTCTTTTTTTAGTAAATCTTACTTGCTTTAGTCCCAAATTCTACACAGTAATCTAATGCGTGTAATCATCATCATCATCATCATCATCATCATCATCATCATCATCATCATCATCATCATCATCATCATCATCGGTAACGTCCGTTTTACATGCTGGCATGCGCTGGACGGCTTTAACAAATTGATGTCTAAAGTAACCTATTTCTGGACAGGTCTTTATTTATCCTTTAGTTCCATTTTTATCACATCCTCACAGGTTTTCCTTGGCCTTCTCCTGTGAACTGAACCTTCTACCTCAAAATGTTACATACCCGAGTCGGTACTGTCTTGGCATTCGGGCCTTGATTCCGCCGTTCTGGGGTCTTGTGCAGTTCCAAGAGTTCTACACCCCCAGGCAATTTTTTCCTCATATATATATATAGATATTTAATCAGGGTCGCAGTGGTGTAATATATTGCATTGTTTTAGTGCGATTTTTGCTAGGTGCCTGCTTATATATGGAAAAAAAAATTGTAATTATAACAAACTCTCATTACTATTCAAATCCTGTTAATACATCTCTCTCACACTTAACCCTTATTTTTTTTCTATTTCTTTTTTGAAATTTATATATATTTTGTTTTTCTCCTGCACTTTAACCTGTTTTCCGTTTGTCATCTTTCACATATTTTGTCTACCACGGCATTTCATTTTCATGAATTATCGTGTACCTTACCTCATTTATATATATATATATATATATATATATATATATATATATATATATATATATATATATATTAACTCTCAATTTAGGAATTTTATTGCCCCTTTAAACCTTATGTGTGACAAATTAGCAGTCCTATCTCTGATTCTTTCAGATTAATCTTTGGTTTCTCGCTTTCTGTGTATCAATTTCATGCCCACACTCATTTTGTTTGTTCACCCTGGCCAGCTCATTTGTCTTCTTCCCTCTTATCGCCTTTTACCCCTACCCCAACACCTCCATCATACTAGCTCAGTAGATATAAAAGTAAAAAAGAAAAGAAATATAAAAAGAAGAATAAGAAACAAAGAAGAATATGTCACCCTCTTGTCATATTTCAACGTCACTTAAAGTCTTCTCATATAGTCCAATCGGATCATCTTTTCCTCATCCCATGTGTGTGCTTTTCAAAATAAAATTATTTCCAAATCTTCACTTTTTCTGAAGACGTTCGCCAACACGAACGAAACCGGTCAAATCTGTTGTTTTTGTTTTTGTTTTTCTCCTGCACTTTTACCTGTTTTCTGTTTGTTATATATATATATATATATATATATATATATATATATATATATATATATATATATATATATATATATATATATATAATGGGGGTATTTATTTGACGTAACACCGGTCGAAATGTGCGACGTCACTTTTAGCCGGCATAACAGAGTGAACACCTTACCCGTCACCTATAAAATAATAACTCTAAATATGAACCGTACTTGGAAATGGATGTATATTTTATAAGGGCAAATCAATTATCATTGGCACTCCAAAGTCCACTATTAGCCAAGTGAACGTTAAAAGAATAACGAGGAAGATTGCATGACGGAAAATGTTCCAAAAAATGTGTATCCTATTTGGTTTGGATGGTTTGGATGATTTCTTCTTCAAATGGGATACGTTCGTCCACTTTCCGCCCAGAAAGTTCACGTTTTTCCATTCCTCTTGCAAAGAGTGTTGGATTTTGGCGAAATTTTCAAAGTTTCCGTTCAACATACTCATATTGTTTTTCATTGTACTTGTGGATTTCTCTTGAACGCTTAAAGTGTGTTTAAGGTAGTCTATCTTCCGTAAGAGATTTTTTCTTTCCTCGTTCTGCAGATCCTTGTCGTCCTGATAACATTTCCGCTGGGTGTTGAGAAAATCTAATTGCGCCTTGGTCTTCTGTAGTTCCACTTCCGTTTGCTGACGAAGAGAGTCTTGCTCTTCAAGCTTTTGCAAATGTTCCTGTCGTTTTTGACTGGCCACTTCCACGTCTTCCTGCGTCTGCCACAATTGATCCTCAAGGCGCCTGATCTTATCTTCTGCGCTCTGCAGTTTCTTTTCAGTTTTCTTAAGTTCGCGGTCTTTGTGTTCAAAGAGGTGTCTCTTATGCCTGTCGATTCGTCTCTCCATTTTGGATATCTCGTCCGCCTGGGCCGTGTGTTTCTCCACGAGCTGCCCATTACTCGTTACGAGATCTCTCCTTTCATTTTCAAGAACTTCCAGCTTCTCTTTCACGGCACCCAGACAATCGTTCAAATTGGAAATCTCATAGCTGAGATCTTTGATATGTTTCTCGGCGGACTTTTGCGAAACGTCTCGGGACTGCTTCAATAAAGCTATCTCTTCTTCCATCGTTTTCAAGTCCTTCAGTTTATCTCTCAGCGACTGATTGATTGTGATGTGTTCCTCGAGGCTCGTTTGGACATTGGATAAAGCGCCCGAGTTCGTATCCAGTTCCCTAGACACAACACGCAAATGGGCCTCGTCCTCTATCCGGCGTTTGACGCTGTCAATTTTCAACTTCAGAGATTCTAACTCCTTCATGATAATAAGCTCACCTCGCTGATAGGACAACTTTTCTGCTTTTAATTTAGACAGCGCGATCATCTTATTCAAAACCAGGGCATTTATATCTGTATCCATTTCGTAATCATGTTCTATTAAACAAGTTCTTTCACCGCCCATTCTTTGCCTTGTATTAAAATCATCATTAAGGTTTGGGTTGCTCGATCTTTGTCGATCCAAGCGACTATATCTGAGGCTAACGTTGTTTGCCATCATCGTCTCTGCGATTTGACCCCAGCTTATAATCGTGTCACGTCTTTCTTGGATCCTCGTTTACGAAAATTATTTTCTCGGCGACTCAAATCCTTACGCGAACACCTGGTTCGTTGTAACAAATAGGCAATATGGTAGATGTTCAATCGAGTCCATGTCTTTCATAACTACTAACAAGTATTTTCTATAGTCCAACGCTTCATTCGAACAGTAATTCTGTGCTAATAACATCATCGATTCAAAACGGCATTTCGACAAATAGACTGCAGTTAAAGTAAGCGAAAACGAAACGTTTAAAATCAAATATTCGAAAATTGTCTGCAATCTACTATCAATTTTTCTCTCCAATATAGATTCTATTGAAATTAAGAAAAGCGGGCGTAGACATATTCCGACGAAATCTTCGGTTCATTTAGCTAAAAGAGGAATGACGTTACAGAGAAACACATGACGTAATAGTTGGCATTGCATGCGGTTAATATCGATTGTTAAGCTTTTCAGTTAATGCCATGATTGATTTGAGCTTTTTAGTTAACCTTATTTAAAAAACTACATTGTGTATCCCTTTCGTGAGAGAGGATTTTAGGGAATATAGTTTAAGGAGATACAGTTTTAAAGTATAGGGTTTTAGGGGATACGGTTTTAAGAGTATACAGTTTTAGGGTATACAGTTTTACAGGATAGAGTTTAAGGGTATACAGTTTTAGGGGATGTAGTTTGAGGGCATATAGTGTTAAGGTATACGGTTTTAGCGAATACGGTTTTAAGAGTATACAGTTTTAGGGGATAGAGTTTGAGGGTATATAGTTTAATGGTATACAGTTTTAGAGGATACAGTTTTAAGGTATACAGTTTTAGGGATACGGTTTTAGGGGATCCGGTTTTAAGGGTATACAGTTTTAAGGTATACAGTTTTACGGAGACGGTGTTAGGTTATACAGTTTTATAGGATAAAGTTTAAGGGTATACAGTTTTAGGGGATGTAGTTTGAGGGCATATAGTGTTAAGGTATACGGTTTGAGGAAATACGGTTTTAAGAGTATACAGTTTTAGGGGATAGAGTTTGATGGTATATAGTTTAATGGTATATTGTTTTAGAGGATACAGTTTTAAGGTATACAGTTTTAGGGATACGGTTTTAGGGGATCCGGTTTTAAGGGTATACAGTTTTAGGGTATACAGTTTTATGGAGACGGTGTTAGGTTATACAGTTTTATAGGATAAAGTTTAAGGGTATACAGTTTTAGGGGATGTAGTTTGAGGGCATATAGTGTTAAGGTACACGGTTTTAGGGAATACGGTTTTAAGAGTATACAGTTTTAGGGGATAGAGTTTGAGGGTATATAGTTTAATGGTATACAGTTTTAGAGGATACAGTTTTAAGGTATACAGTTTTAGGGATACGGTTTTAAGGGATCCGGTTTTAAGGGTATACAGTTTTAGGGGATGAAGTTTGAAGGTATACAGTTTAAGGGTATACAGTTTTAGGGGATACAGTTTTACGGATACGGTTTTAGGTTATACAGTTTTAGGGGATATAGTTTAAGGGATAACAGTTTTATGGTATACAGTTTTAAGGATACGGTTTTAGAGGATACGGTTTTAAGGGATACAGTTTAAGAGTATGCAGTTTAAGGGTATACAATTTTAGGGATACAGTTTTAGAGATAAGTTTTTACGGGATACAGTTTACGGTGATACGGTTTTGGGGGATACGGTTTTAAGGGATACGTTTTTAAGGGATACAGTTTAAGGTGATACGGTTTTTGGGGATACGGTTTTAAGAGATACAATTTTAGAGAATAGAGATTATGGGGATGCAGTTTTAGGTAATACTGTTTTAGGGTATACGGTTTTAGGGAATACAGTTTCAGGGGATACAAGTGTGTGAGAGGCCACGAGAAATGTTATACGATAACGCACACAAAATAGTTAGTACATAAGTACAACTTTACAAAACTATATTTTATACATATTTAAAAGTCGAGGTTTACATAGATAAGAATACAAAGAATGTTTGTAAATAGTTTGGCTTACATAATGTGGGAGCGTGATTTGTTAATTTCAGGACTGATAATTATCCACAGATCAGAAAAGTCGTAATCAAAACCTCCTCACTCAATTCACAGATATGCGGCAAGAGTTCTATAGTGGTCTTGTAGCAGTCATAGATTTACTTTGTAATGCGTGTCTCTGTGAGATGGTTTGGCCAATGAATACTAATAATTACTGTTTCACTAAAGACAAAACTATAATTACTGATTACAATATAAAAATTTTTTTTTTTTTAAATAATAAAAAATAGAAATGACTATTGACAGTTTTTACTGATATTTGACTTGATTTTTTAAATTTTTTTTTATTTCTTATTCTTAATAAATATGTAGCAGTCATAGAGTTACTTTGTAATGCGTATCAGTGTCTCTTTGAGTTGGTTTGGCCAATAAGCTCTCAGAGCGCATTGATATCATTACTTCGCTAAAGGACTACTTCAGTTCACTTAGAATATTGCAGGCAAAGCGCAGACGGTACCCTGGCACCAGCCAGGGCGGATCGCCTCAGCCTCTTTCCTGCATCCTCCTCCACTGGACTCTCACGGCGGCGGCTATCTTCCCTTGAAGATATTTTAACTTCTTTTTCTTTTTCTTCATCTTTATTTTCTTTCGGACACTGTCCTAAGTTTCTTTCTACCAATACCAAACAATATAGGTAACCTCAAATATAAGAATGACCCCTTTTCGTTTGTTGTTGTAAAAAAGGTTTCGTTTCGTTTCGTTCCTTTAATTCAGTTTCGTTTCGTTAAATTAAGAATAGCGGATAACAAATCCACTATTCGTACAGATACTACACTAAAGCACACATTGACACGTACATGAATGAATAAAAAAAAAACAGATATTATTTTTGTTTTAACAAGAATAAGCGTGAACGAGATGGACAGATTTTTAGTTGAATGATGAAGAATACTTTCAGAAAATGTAAAATGACGAATGAAATGAATAAAGTTTTATTACTTATTGTTGTGAAGTTGTCCAACAGTAAATAATAAATAAAGGAAGTCAAGTCGAGGGTTGGTTTAACAAGTGTATTAACAAAGCAAGAAACTGACTAGCACTTGGCTAGACAGTTACAAGACTGTGCTTTGTCTTCTCTGTGTCTCTGGTGACTCACACTATTTATAGTGACAACCGGTGCAGTTTATCCTGTGTAATAACAGCCGGTGTAACACCTGCCCTTTAAAAATATCCCCTCTGGGGATTAATAACGTTTTTGTTTGGGAATCACCATCATCAACTGAGTCGATTTCCGTTTTCTTTTTGATTTCCTAATCTCAGGAGCAGTCTCTGGTATGGGCACCTAAAATGTATCAAACACTGCATACGTGATGTCCTCCCCGGGCAATCTGGTCACCTCACTATTCGAGTATCTTTTCCGGATTTGGTTAGTATGACGTTTGTGCACGAAATCTGGTCCCTTAATCATATAGACCATGTTGCCTATTTGTTTATCCACAGTGCCGGACTCCCAGAAAGTCCTATTGTTTCTGTAGATCTTATAAAAACTTTTTCTGACAACTTTATACCGTTTTTTTTGTTATCGTTCTTTTTATATTTGCCCTATCATGGTTTGGTAACAACTTGTGGAAAATCGATCTAACCTTGCGTCCGAACATGACCTGCAGAAACTGTTGGATTGACTTATCCGTCGGTGATCCACTAGCTTTTTTCAGAGCTCTCTTTAATGTGTCAACGAATCTCTCCGCCTTTCCATTGCTTTTTGGATGGTATGGAGGGATTGTTATATGCCTGATGAGATGATCCTCGCAAAGGTGTTTAAATTCAGTGGACGTGAATTGAGTACCATTGTCGGTGACAATGCAGTCTACTACTCCAAACCTAGCGAATAGTTCGTATAGGAAGTTGATAGCTGCCTCGGATGTGGGGTTCTTGCATTTTAGTACTTCCGGCCACTTAGCTCGGCTGTCTACAACAATGAGATAGTAGAACCTATCCAGTGGTCCCGCAAAATCTAAATGAATTCTAGACCAAGGTCGGTCCGGTTTAGTCCACGATCCGAATTGAGTCGGAGGAGCTTTCATAGCTAAGGCGCATCCTCTACACTCCCTGACATTTTCTTTGATATGCTTATCCATGTTTGTCCAGTAAACGAAAGAGCGCATAAGGCTTTTCATTCTCGATATGCCTGGATGTACTACATGGAATTCCTTGAGCATTCTTTTCTGTAATGTCATAGGAATTACAACCCTGTCGCTATATAACAGGACGTTGTCGCAAATTGAATAAATTCCATCATCAAGTTGGCTATTGTTGATTTTTTCTTTCGTGCTTATGATAAATTCGTCCACCTCTGCCTTACTCTTAATCTCATCAAGCGTTACTGGAAGTTCTCTTATTGTGTCACATAACGTATTTTTTACTTCAGCTTCCGCTTGAATAGCTGCTATCACCATATCCTCCAATGGTTATGTCTGCTTAGGTATCAACCTTGATAACCCGTCTGCATGACCAAATTTCTCAGATAGTACATACTCCATTTGAAAATTGTAGTTCAAAAGAATGGTACCTCATCTTTGGAGTATATTCGCAGTGTGTTGTGGTAGTCCCTTTTTCGATCCGAAAATCGTTAATACGGGTTTGTGGTCTGTTTGTAACAGAAATTGTCTACCGTGCAGGAAACGATGAAATTTCTTTACCGCGAATATAATGCTTAGAGCCTCTTTCTCAATTTGAGATTATTTTTTTTTCGGCTGGCAGAAGTGTCCGGGATGCATGGGCTATAGGTTTTAATTTTCCATCATCCATTTTGTGCAAAATGCATGCTCCTATGCCATAGTTGCTGGCATCGCTTGCAACTACAATATCACGCTTGGGATTATAATGTGCCAGAAACAAGTCAGACGTTAAGATATCTTCAATTTTCTGAAACGCTTCTTCGCACTCTTGCGTCCAGACCCATTTTTGGTCCTTCTTTAACAGTTCAGTTAAGGGTGATCTTAGTTCATGCATGTTTGGTACGAACACATTGTAGTAATTCGCTAACCCTAAAATCCTTTGTAGAGACGCAATATTTTCTGGAGCAGGCATGTTCCTTATCGCCATTGCCCTATCTGGGTCTGGCCTTCTTCCTTGCTCATCGAGGATTTGCCCTAAGTATTTTATTTTTTTCCATGAAAAAAGTACATTTCTCATCTTTGATTTTAAACCCATAATCCTGGATTTTTTTGAATACTTGGTTTACATGAGTCTTGTGTTGTTCTTTGCTAACGCTGTTTATTAACACATCGTCCAGGTACCATACTGCGAAATCCATTCCATTTAACATCATGTCCATAATTTGTTGAAAAATCGCAGGGGCGACCTTTACTCCAAAAGGAAGTCGGTTAAATTTGTATAATCCCTTATGGGTATTGATACATAGCAGTTTTGAACACTCTTCATCGACAGGTATTTGAAGATAAGCGTCGCTGAGGTCGATTTTAGAAAAATATTTTTCTTCACTCAGTTTCGCAAATATTTCTTCAGGGCTCGGAAGAGGGTAATGGTGATCTTTTAATGCCTTGTTCAAGCCTGTGGAAAAGTCGGCACAAACCCGAATCTCCTTGTTCTTTTTCTTAACATAAACTGTAGGTGAAGCCCACTCACTGTGATCAATTTTTGAAATGACAGCCATGTTCTCGAATCTTTATAATTCACCGTCTAGTTGCTCTATAGCGGCGTATGCAACATTTCTTTTCTTTCTGAACACAGGTAGTTCATTTGCTTTGACTTCAAACTTTGCTACCGCTTTTGCACACCTTCCAAGACCGCCTGAAAATACGTCTGGAAAATTTTCTTTTAATTCCCTCTTGAGTTTTTCTGCCTCCACATTCGAATCCTCAACCTTTTGGCAAAAGGAGCTTAAAGGCAGATCCCATAGGCTAAACTTTTCAATCAGATCAGTTCCAAAAAGATTATTCGTTTTTCGCATGACAAAAACTTTGGCTTTTTCGGTCTTATTCTGGAAAGAAATATTCGTCAATAATTCCCCTTCGAAGGTTAATTTTTCACCACTGACGCTTCTCGCCGTTTTTTGTGATTTGATCATAGTTGGTCTCCCAAGCTTCTTCCATGTCTGTACATTAATGATAGAAATGTCAGACCCACTATCAAGCTGTAGTCTTATTTTTTAAAAGCATTTTGACCTGTACATATTTCCGGATATTTTGTTCTTCAGGTTCAATTTTTGTCAGTTTAATGGCTGTCTTTCAACCAGATTTTTTCTTATAACGTGATGCCTTATGTCCTTTCTGGTGGCAGTTGTCACATTGTTTGAATATGTAGGGACACTCATTGTACCAATGGTTATCTCCACACCTCCAACACGGTCCAGGTGGATCTTTTCCATGTTTTTTTCTCTGGTTATTCATCGAAGTCAATCTTTTTCTTCTGATTGATTTTGTTTAATGTGCGACACTCCGTTTTCCTCTATGTCACGACTGTCCTGTTTCAACGCAACTAAACTTTCACAGTCTTCCGCTAAGTTTTGTATTGTTAGACATGGCTCATTTTCGAGTTTATTTAAAACACGACGTCTGATTTCAGAGTCTCTATTTAAGACCAGACCTTGCAAGAATATTAGATATTTAAAATTATATGATGATAATTCCTCTAATTTAAAATCGTCGCAAAATTTATTTACTATACTTGCATACGTAATGTAGTCGTCTTCCTCTCTTCTAGTGACATTCATACACTTATATCTCCTTTGCAAAAGAGAAGTTTTTGTAGAAAGCAGTTCTGTTAGTAAAGTAACTGCCCCCTGGAAGTTCAACTCACTGGTCTTTTTTGGAAGGATAAAATTCACGAACTTTGTATGCTCGGCAGCTCCTAATTTTCTTAGCAAAAATCTAACTTTAGTTGAGTATGTCAATGTACTGCAGTCCGATACAAAAATATCCTCATATCTTCTATAGAAGTGAGCAAAAGTGACATCGTCTTCTGGATTATAATTGAAAATTTCGATAGCGCTCCACACAGCCGTTTGGAGGAATGCATTATGATTCTCGTTTGATTTCGTTAACTGTGTTGCCTCCAGAAATTTTCTCTGTTCCTCCTGTGTTTTTATCAAGAGATCTTCGAAGTGTTTCTGCTGTTGTAGCAGTTTTTCTTTGAATCTTTCTTCTCGTTCATTTTTCTTTGGGCATTTTGCTGTTCCAACGACTCTCTTTTAAATTTCTCCTCAATTTCAACTTGTTTTCTTTGAAGTTCCATTTGTTGTTCAACTTGCTGTCTTTGTAACTTAACATTTTGTTCCGTTTGGAATTTAACTAATTGAAAAAGAGAATCTTTGAATTCAGTGTCCATCATTCATGAATTCAAATTATGCACCACACAATTTACACTTGTAAAATAAATCAGTTTTCCCCACAACGTGCTTAATATAATTAGTTTGCTCAACCAATACACAAAGCAAGAAATATATTATTTCTTAGTAAAAGAAAAAATTCAATCCCAGTTCTTTTGTTTGAAAAACAAAACTAAGAAAAAAAAATCCTTTTTTTTATATATATCTGTACGTAGTTTTACAAAACCAAGTCCGTCGCTATAAGCCTAATAAGACTAGTTTTATGGGAAATCTTTTTAACCCCTTTTCATTTTGCAAAAATGCGACTTGCTTATTTAACAGTTCTTTGTTAGAAGCACAAATGACTTACGCGAATATATATTTTTTCACTGTCCGTCCTTTGCTCTCGACAATTCTGTGGTAGACCGTTTTAATAAATAGTCAATCCGGATCTTGCTCATATATCAGATGTTGTCCTAATAATAACGACAAACTTACACAATATCTGTAATAGTTGACGCGTATAACATTTATCTTAACGAGTCAGTGAAACTTGAAGAGAAAAAAATAAAGGTATCAGTGTATTCAATTATTTCAATAATTGAAAATGTCTTTCGCGTTTTCTAGTTTTCGATTTTTGGTAGCAAGTTTTAAGTTTGTGTTTTTTTTTTTTTTTTTTTTCGTCGCTTAACTACTCTTGTAGTGGTTCATTTGCTGTTTATCCTTGCGAATCCAAATATCTGTTTGAAAAGACGAAGATGTTTTTTTCGTAAAAATTTTGCGAACCTTTGTATATCAATCACTTTGGGTGATTTTTATGCAGTGATATCGTTTCGATTTCTCGTCGCCAATCTGTTGTGAAGTTGTCCAACAGTAAATAATAAATAAAGGAAGTCAAGTCGAGGGTTGGTTTAACAAGTGTATTAACAAAGTAAGAAACTGACTATCACTTGGCTAGACAGTTACAAGACTGTGTATTTATCTACTCCCCACAAAGTAAAATGTGACACAAGGTCGGAAAGTGGGGTTTTGATAAATCAGCACTCTAGAGGAAGAGCACCTATTACCTTTAAAAATTGCCTGGCCAGCCCCGTCGGCATTCCCCGGTAGGGGTGCCTCAGACAGCAAGCAATAAACTTACTCCTCCCCAAAGAGGGGAGGCAAAGCCTGGGAGGGTGGACCTCCTAGAACTGCACAGGACCAGTCTCGTGCAGTATCCATCGGAACAGATACTACACTTTGATCTTGGCCAAGAAAGCGACTGAACGACAGTTACAAGACTGTTCTCTGTGTCTCTGGTGACTCGCACTATTTATACTGACAACCGGTGTAGTTTCTCCTGTGTAAGAACGGCCGGTGTAACACTTATGGGGAGCGTTTATGCCAAGTATTTGTTCTCATTGGGTTTGAAGACAACCATGTTTTAGTCTGCAGGAAAGCAGTTCCGTTATACTGTGTTCCGCAGAAAAACGAGTTCTTGTTCTGAATGTCTTACAAGGAGAAACCAGAGATTTTAGCTCTGTTGAGCACTTTGAACGGAAATCACGTACAGTTAAGAGAGAGTATCAACGTCTTTTTCGTGAGAAATAGAGAATAGAGAACAAAAGAGATCTTCACCTAGTCGATTGCAAAGTTGTTTTTGTTCTCTGTCAACGCAAGAAAGCGTGCTCCAGGTGGCACACCCTCAGATTATTCAGCACCAGTACTTATCTTATGCACTTTAACACTTTTATAGAAGTACTTTCTTGAGTGATAGAATTCTTGAACCATTTTTTCAGGGTTTTTTTTTCAGCAATCCTAGCAACAGCTTGCATATAATTTTCGATCTGGAGGGACAGTAAGTATTAGAAGCATATCATAAAAAGGGCTTTTTTTCATCAGGGAGAGAGCCTTTCATTTCGACTGTGGGAAACAAAATATGAACGTTTCTGGTGAAAGAAGAGAAGATTAGATTTAGAGATATGAAAAGAAAGAGTAGAAAGTGACTAACTTGAGTTTACTTTCAGCAGCCTCGTAACTCTCGCTTCCCCTTTATTTTGTCCTGTCATCCCCACATCCCATGAGCGATGTTTCTGACAAAGGGTGAAGAATTGCTGTTAGCTGGGTCCGAACTTATCTATATAACACTTATTGTTGGCTAGTTTCTTACCTTCAAAAGTAGTATTGTTTTTTAAGCTCCTTACAAGTGTAGAGCGATTTCCATAAAAAAAAAAATACGCTCACATTTTCTCCATTGTAACAAGGCCAGAATAGAGAATGGGAGTTGACGGTTGTTAAGTGGATAACGATACAGACTGTGGACCTGGGTGTTCGAGTTCGAATCCAGTCGGTGTCACAGTATCACTTTCACTAAGGGAGGTTGGCAACCTTCTCGTGGTCCTTCCCGTAAGTACCCGATGTCTTTCCAATAAGTTTTCTAACTAGAAAAACATCGGGGAAACTAATGCCAACACAAGAATCATCTGATTCACACGATAGAAGATGCTAGTGTGATACAATGGAGGCCGCGAGGATAGGAAGTGACCCATCGACAGAGACAAAAGTAAATACGGAAGTGGTCACTTTCCATTGTTCAGGACAGGTTATTCAGAAAAACTACCGGACACAACATTTGGGGGTGACAGCGTTTTGCGAAAGTGGGGTAGGTTAGTTTTACGACAGTTTGACAACAGTAAGATTTATGACAAAAAGTTAACGAGTTTGGGTTTTGGAGAGAAGCCAAGCAGTTAGGATCGAACCTCCCGAGAGAGTGGATCGGACCGGGAAAACTATGAGATGAGCTGACGACTTGAGTAACGGCAATAGGGGTCTCGGCAGTCCGTGACGGTGTCACACACACTCATAGTTTCAACTAAATTATACACAACGTATATGTGTTTGTGTTCTTTCTCGAGAGTTGTGTTTCTTTTATTTAACTTGTGGACCAGTGCTGTGCCCTCGACGATTCGTCAGTGGATAGACGACTCGGTTAGACGATTGAGACAAGAATGCCACGGACACAAAACGTTGGGGTTGAAGGTCGTCGAGTGGGGCAGCACATGGTTCTACAGTTGCAACCTTCTCGCGGTCCTTATTTTAAGTACCCGATGTCTTTCCAGAAAGATTCCTAACTAGAAAAAACATCGGGGAAACTAACCCCAACACCAGAATCATCTGATTCACACTAAAGAAGAAGAAGGATAGATAATCAACAAAAACCCTAACCCTAACCCCTTAACCCTTAACCCTTAACCCTAACCCTAACCCTAAGCCCTTAACCCTTAACCCTAAACCCTAACCCTAACCATAACCCTAACCCCTTAACCCTTAACCTTTAACCCTAACCCTAACCCTAACCCCTTAACCCTAAACCCTAAACCCTAACCCTAACCCTAACCCCTTAACCCTTAACCGTTAACCCTAACCCTAACCCTAACCCCTTAACCCTTAACCCTAAACCCTAAACCCTAACCCTAACCCTAACCCCTTCACCCTTAACCTTTAACCCTAACCCTAACCCTAAGCCCTTAACCCTTAACCCTAAACCCTAAACCCTAACCCTATCCCCTTAACCCTTAACTCTAACTCTAACCCTAACCCTAACCCCTTAACCCTTAACCCTAAACCCTAAACCCTAACCCTAACCCTAAACCTAAACCCTACCCCTTAACCCTAACCCTAACCCTAACCCTAAGCCCTTAACCCTAAACCCTAACCCTAACCATAACCCTAACCCCTTAACCCTTAACCTTTAACCCTAACCCTAACCCTAACCCCTTAACCCTAAACCCTAAACCCTAACCCTAACCCTAACCCCTTAACCCTTAACCGTTAACCCTAACCCTAACCCTAACCCCTTAACCATTAACCCTAAACCCTAAACCCTAACCCTAACCCTAACCCCTTAACCCTTAACCTTTAACCCTAACCCTAACCCTAAGCCCTTAACCCTTAACCCTAAACCCTAAACCCTAACCCTATCCCCTTAACCCTTAACTCTAACTCTAACCCTAACCCTAACCCCTTAACCCTTAACCCTAAACCCTAAACCCTAACCCTAAACCTAAACCCTACCCCTTAACCCTAACCCTAACCCTAAGCCCTTAACCCTTAACCCTAAACCCTAACCCTAACCATAACCCTAACCCCTTAACCCTTTACCTTTAACCCTAACCCTAACCCTAAACCCTACCCCTTAACCCTAACCCTAACCCTAACCCGGAGAGAGAAGCAGCAGGATCTTGTTAACCAATGTTCTTTCCAAAAAGTTACCATCTTCTTCTTTCGTATGAATCAGATGATTCTGGTGTTGGCATTAGTTTCCCCGATGTTTTTCTAGTTAGAAATCTTTCTGGAAAGACATCGGGTACTTACGGGAAGGACCACGAGAAGGTTGCCAACATCTCTAAGTGACAGGGATAGGTGGGTAAGAGTGTGAGAGAAGTAGTCGGAAGGCTGTGAAACCGACTGGATTCGAACTTGGAACACCCAGGTCTGAAGTCCGTGTCGTTATCCACTTAACCACCGTCACCTCCTAGTTACCATCTTAAGACGCAGCGATTAAATCTGCGCTTTCAACGATGTAAATGCACTTTTAAACCGAAGCATAACAGACTATACTGAAGCCTGACTAAAAAGAACATTAGCGTGGGAGCATCTAATGAACCTTCTAGGGCGACCACGGAGATCGAGGTTCGAATGGCAACTGCATTTTTATCATAAACTTTTAGAGATTCTTTAAGAAAAATGTCCTTCACAATCAACCCGACAATGGCTTTGTTTCTCTTGGGCCGAACTATAGTTCTGTTCAGTTTTAAGAGGTCCAACTTCCCAGGCTTTACCTTTTCTCTAAGAAGGGGTTAGTTTATTGCTAATCGCTTGAGGCGCTCCTACTGAGAAATACCGATGGGGATACACATGCATTTTTTTGTAGACCAGACTGCGCCGGAATTTCAAAACCACACTTGACCTTGTGTCTAACCTCCTAGAGTTGATGGTAAATAAAATTATTTTAGAATGTAGAAACTTACTCCTTCGACACATCGCAATTGATCAGTAATCGATGTGATTGGGTCTTTTCAATCCGAGTCAAACGGTAATGTATTTCCGGATTTAGTTCGATTTGAAATCAACATTGGAAGCAAATCATTTTAGAATTTTCCCCGTTTTTTTATTGAGATGTTTTACTTCATTTTCTGTTCTTGGCTTTTCTAAATGTCTTTTTCTTTTTTGGTTTTCCCAAGGAAACTAATTCTTTGATGACAGGTGCGCGGCGGAGTTATTAAGGATATACGCTTCTGCTTTAAATTTACAGCCAGATTGATTGGCGCTCAAATTTTGAATCAAGTAACGTTTAATTAAATCAAATTGAGCGAAATCAAACGCATTTCCTTTCGAAGCTTCAAAACGAATAAAGTTAGAAAATTTAAAAAAAGAACGGGTATTTATTTTTAAGATTCGTCTATTCCATTTGCACGTTTAGCGCTAAAAATGCTCTTACAACTCAAATTGAAGACGAATAAAAAAACCCATCGCAATTTCAAACTGAAACGTGTTTTACCGATCCGTTTCTAGAGACATGTGGAAACATTTAACGATGCTATTTCTAACTAAAGCGATACAAATAAAAGAAAATGCTGTTTTACTTTGAAGTGTGACGTACACACCGGTGAAGCTTATCGAGATATGTTGGCATATCAAAATAAGGTTCAATCTCCTAGGCATTACCTACTCCTTTTCAGGGGTAATGTAGTATTTGTTTCGTTGTCCTAAGACCCACCTCCCGGGCATTACTTTCTGCATTTATAGGTATTGTAGTATCTTTTCTGTTGCCATAAGTCCATTCTCATGGGGATTGAATCCTCCATTGTGGGAATATTGTAGTATATGTTCGTTCGTCATAATACCATCCTCCTAGGCATTACCTTCTCCTTTGGCTAGTAGTACTTGTTCTATGGTCATAATACTACCCTATCAGGGAGTACCTTCTCTTGGTGGTATTGATATACTAGCAATACTACTATAACTACTACTACTACTGCTAATACTAATAATAATAAGTATTATTATTATTATTATTATTATTATTATTATTATTATTATTATTATTATTTACTCACTAAGAAGTATCACATTGGTCATCGTCAGTGATCGTCCACTGCCAACAACCTATGGTATTCCCTGGAGTCTGAGTGACCTTGTGGTAATCGCAACAGCCACCTACCACCGATTTCCCGCTGATAAGGGCCATTGGTCCCCTCTGGGGCCCGAGTGGCAAAAAGCCTCCCCAAGGTCCCAAAGCTGTCCGCGCTCTTCCAGTGGAGGTCTGGTTTGCGCTTATTATTATTATTATTATTATTATTATTATTATTATTATTATTATTATTATTATTATTATTATTATTATTATTTGTACTCACTAGGAGTTCTCACACAGGTCATCGTCAGTGATTGCTCACCGACAAAAACCGGATTTTACAGAGAAAAATAAACGCTAAGCGCTAGATAAAAAAAAATACTAGCTAGATTTCCACCAAAATCTCCAGATCTAGCTGAAAAACCGCTAAATTGGCAACACTGTCCGTCTATCGATTAAAATACTATGCCAAATTAAATCAAACAAACAAACCGACGGACATATTGATTTATATATATTCTTGTACGCAGCTAAACTAAAATGCGTCAATTCAAACTGCGCGTTTAACGCTGAGTGTGCGATTTCAAATCAAATCAAAAATGATATTTAAGATTTAAAGCGGGACGGATCATCTAAAATCCTCATTTAAACGCGAGCCATTAAAAAAAATATATCGGACGTATCTAAAATTAGATGCGTCTATTGAATCTGCGTGTCTAGCGATAAAATACTATTCCAGAATTAAATGTGACAGACTTACATGGACGGAAATTCATCACGTGGAGAAGAAAAGACGTAACTAAAAAGTGTAGGAATTGTTTTTTTGTTTTTTTTATTTTAACGTTTTGAGTTTTATTTTGTTGGAAAAGTATTTAACTTAACCAACAATGTTTGATCCGCGCTCTTTCTAAAGTAAGAGATACAATTGTCGAGGCATCGTAAAGTCTAACTTTAAAGGGAATCAAAGGGCTTGTTTAATTGATTTCCGTTTTGAGGTTTAGGCAAATAAGCCACGTGCGTTCAAAAAGTATCCATAAAAAGGTCACTGCATTTATTAACAGTGAGGTGTGGTCGGTTCAATGATACAACAGAAGCGTGATAAAAAAAAATACTGGGGTATTATTTACTGAAGTCAACAAAAAAGGGGTTTAAAATATGCAACAAATAAATGTTACCAAAGGCAAGATAAGATAATCTTCTACCTACCTAGATAAGTTTATTTGTGTTTCAACTTATTCTAAAGTCTTTTGTTCTGTTAAAAACAAACCTCGTGTCGACCCTGTTCAGTTAGAAAAAAAAATATGATAGCGCCTATAATCGCTTAAAAATCGAAAATTACACAAAATACTGGTAGAACATTACATTTTCGCATGATTGCCTATGTTTGTCGTCATATCCATTTTACTATCATCGACTTTATTTTTTCAAAATTTTAATATATCATAATCTAAGTTAAGTGTAAATGCCCCTGTCAGAAATGCTTCATGCTTTCCAACATAACCGCAATTATATCTCAGTTAATATGTACTAGCTAATATTTACTAGGCCTTTACCCACCTTAATTTTTTCCAATTTATATATATATATATATATATACTTCGGTCCCACAGCGGCAAAATCTGATACAAGGTCGGAAGTGGATAGTGGTATTGGAAAGCCAGCGCCCGAGAAGATGAGCACTCTGGCCTACAAAAAATGCCTTCACAGCCCCCCGTCAGCATTCCCCGATAGGGGCGCCTCAGGGGATTAGCAATAAACTAACTCCGTCTCAAAGGGTGAGAAGGCAAAGCCTGGTATGGTTGAGCTCCTAGAACTGCACAGGACAGTACCCCAGACCGGCGGAGTCAAGGCCCGAAAGTTAAGCGTCGTATTTTCTGTTTATGACGTACGACGTATGACGTATGTGAACACCGTCTTTGATGTTTATGACATGATCGATTATTTTAAAATGATAAGTATTTGTATCTGATACATGCAGACCTCCTCGCAGTTCGATCTCTGGTGACTGATTAATTAATTCGCCGGAAATGTCGTATGCTGTCATGGAATATCTTGAAATATTTCAGACGTATTGAAACTAATTGGACTGGATTTGACAGTAAATACCTGAAAAGAGTTGATATGACGCGAAACAAAACAAGCAAACAAATCTTTTTATGCGTAATCTTGGTTATTCAGTGTTATCATTACAACGTTTCGGCTGCTGTAAGCTCTGGCTTTCTTCAGGTGTACCTCCTCGAACTCCGAAATATTTCTGTCGAACTCGGGAATCTAGACGGAATTTCGAACGAAACCCTTTATTTAATCCACGGGGTATCAAGCTCTTTCTTCCGTCAGCCATGACGGGGAAAAGTCTTCAGTAATTCGCAATACTTCGTATCGCCTGCACCGAGGATTGAACCTTCAAATGACTATCACTTAGAACTGAATTTAAATAAGTACTATATCCATTGCGCCACGGGTCCTGACGGAACAAGTGCTTGTTATCCCCGTGGATTAAATAAAGGTTTTCGTCGGTCTGTGACCGTAAACTCACATATATCATATTATTTTCTTTGGTCTGTCACGCTTAGAAAAACCATTTTCGTTGGTCTGTCGCGCTTAGAAAAACCATGTTCGTTGGTCTGTCACGCTTAGAAAAATCATTTTCGTTGGTCTGTCACGCTTAGAAAAAACATTTTCGTTGGTCTGTCACGCTTAGAAAAACCATTTTTGTTGGTCTGTCATGTTACTAATAGCATTTTCGTTGGTCGGTTCCCCTTAAAACAGTAATGGCGTTTTCGTTGGTCTGTCGAGCATAAATTAAAGTTGCATTTTCGTATTGCTTCTACGCTTATCTTTTAAACATCGTTTTTTTAGTCTGTCATGCCTCATTTACGGATAACATTTTCGGTGGTCTGTCAAATTTAAATCAAAATGCTATTTTTCGTTGATCTCTCGAGCTTAAATCAGAAATATCATTTCCGTTCATCTACAACGCGTAAGTTGGAAATTGTATTTCTGTTGGTCCATCAGCCTTAAGTTTAAAATCGCACTTTCATTAAAAAAAATCGGACGCATGTTACGAAGATCAGGTTTATTATTTTTTTTTTTGTACATATTCTTTCTTTCGTTCCGATTTTTAATGCCGTTCCTACTCTTTTATTCAACCAATCCCATTTTTCTTCCTGTAAACGTATTTTATATTTTTATAGAATTCATACATCATTTTAATTTTATCAGCTTTAAATCGCTACGTGATCGTGAATGCATTTCGTTTTTCGTTTGCCTTTTTTAAACACTCCGTCTTTTTTAATGGCTCGTTTTAATTTTTGTTTTGTTCCCCA
>OY744533.1:5785992-5868492 GCA_963556195.1 Sepiola atlantica | reverse complement strand
TGAAGTATCAGTTCAAGATGGCGTTCGCATGCGAGTTAAAAGGTTTTTTTCTTCTGAACGTGTCTCTTCCATGTAAAAATACGTTGTAATTTCTTTTCAAATTTAGAACTTGTCATGTACTTTTTCTGATGAAATTTAGTAATGTTGTTTTGTTTACATTAAGCGAAACGATATTTAAAAAATAATTTACACTAGAAGATATTTGTTTTGAAAAATGTTTTGTAATTTTTTTTTAAATCTTGTTTTTTTATGTAATTTGTAACTTTACTTATATATATATATATATATATATATATATATATATATAAACATATATATATATATATATATATGAGAAATTAAACAGAAAAAAAAAACAAGAGATATTTTTTATATATTAAGCACCGTTTCGTCTTTATTATAAGACTTCTTTTGGACTCTCCTCCAGCGCTCACAGTAGCCACGGCTACTACTTTCTTTTATCTCGCTATCATGTCAACCAAACATTTCGATGTACTTGCATGACATTTTTCTTCAAATTATCATCCTGAGGAAGTCTCACAATAAAGACGAAACGTTGATGAATATATAAAAAATATATCTTGGTGTGTTCCTATTTCATTTCCCATTACGTCGGATTATTCTCATCCTTCCTTTCTCATATATATATATATATATATATATATATATATATATATATATATATATATATATATATATATATAAGTAAGAAACTAAAAGTAAAGCTTTTAGTAGAAAGAACCCATAGTGAAATGGTAAAAGCTCAATATACGAGATAGAGCAATTATAAAGTTTAATGGACGAAGAGTGATAAACATGCACGAATGTCCAAATTTATTTCAAACTTCAAATGTTCAAAACAGGGTATATTCAGTAATAAAATTATGTTTATTGTTCTTTCCTTAAGCCAAGGCTTTTCAAAGATCGAGATCTTATCATCAGAGGAATTATACAGATAGATAAGTTGGCAATAGAAAAGCTAAAGTTCAACATTTGAAAAAATATGAAAAAATATTTAGAAAATAATGGGTGAGAAAAAAAGTTCGAGTAAAAAGATGTTGGGTTTGGCTTTTCTATTGCCAACTTATCTATCTGTATAATTCCTCTGATGATAAGATCTCGATCTTTGAAAAGCCTTGGCTTAAGGAAAGAACAATAAACATAATTTTATTACTGAATATACCGTTTTGAACATTTGAAGTTTGAAATAAATTTGGACATTCGTGCATGTTTATCACTCTTCGTCCATTTAACTTTATATATATATATGTATATATGTATGTATATATATATGTATATATATATATATATATATATATATACATATATATATATACTTTATGTATATATATATATATATATATATATATATATATATATATATATATATGTAGTGCATTAATAATTGTTAATAATGAATATTATTATCCATTTCGGTAATAATAAGATCTTTTGAAAATAGTAACATGTATTTTGAGAATATCAACCCACATTTCCAGAAAATTGCAAACCAAACTGTTCACTTTCTAAAATGTTAATACAAATTCCCAATTGTTATTATATTAATATTACTTCCTAAAATAATTAAAATAAAAAAAACGAATGAAAATGTTCTTCCATTAAATCGATATTCATTTTCAAAATGTCTGGTCCTATTTTATTCTAATGAAATGGGTATCACTCCTGATTCAGAGAATATGCAAAGATCCGCAGATGATGGAATAAAATATTTGGCTCTTTTTGTTGCCATCGTTACAAAAGTAAAAGGATTTGGGCGGTTGTTGTTTATGGTCGAGTTCATTCAGTTTTATTTGTATCGATTTCGCCGGCGGATATCTTAGTCGATAAAACTCTGAAACGTTGACTCGATCAAGTAAAATGCTTCAGTAACCGGAAAATTGAACGCCCCTCGCCCAATGTCACTGAATACGCGATGCTGGGGCAGGGCGATAGTCAGAAGAGGATTAAGGTGACGTCCACCTCATGCTAAAGTAGATCCCAATGGTAAATATGCAGGACATAACTAGGAAATAACTCGAACATAACTAGGACATATTGTCCATTTCTGCTCAAATGGGTATTGTTGACTGCCTTAGGCCACGCTATAAACAGCCGGTTGACTCATACCACGATCCTTTAACAAAGTGTATACGACGTGCCCTGATTTCAAAAGAGACGTAGTCTATATATATATATATATATATATATATATATATATATATATATATATATATATATATATATATATATATATATATGTATATATATATATATATAACTTCTTTGTAATATAGCAGGACAAATCCCAACAGAGTGCTCGATTAATATGTTGTACTAATTTTTGCTGTACCAATATATATATATATATATATATATATATATATATATATAGGCAAACATTATTAAATAACACGGAGTGGTTTTGTTTGATGCGACTTTTTTTATTTTTTAAATTTTCCGAATTGTCCATCTGATGTGTCGGTCAAATTGATATAAATATGATCCATGGCTTTCTTGTTCCATTCTTATTTTTTCTTTTTTGCAAGTACTTTCGATTTGAATTGTCAAATCATCTTCAGGCGGTATTAGTTTTAGTGTCTTTACTGTTGTGCTCATTTTTGAATTATAACGGCAAGTAGTTTATATTTGAAAACGCGTCTGTAAAGTTGAAATGTACATGAGAGCGTGATGGCGTTCTACACGTACGAGAGATTTAAAGTTTGAATGTTTAAACCGTTAAGAAATTGATGGCGTTAAATAAAGTGCATAGAATTCAAACGTATAACTACCTAATGGCTAAGAATTTGGTAATGTTAATTATTATGCTAGACACTTTAAAATGTTGCGACTAGTTTCATAATTGACATTATTAATTGTGGGATGTTTAGTTTTTATGTAGAGGGCTTCAAGTATTTTTAATTTTTTTATATTGGTATCATGGTGTATTATTTTGGTATTGTTAACAAGGATGTTTCTATATTGGGAGGGGGTGCAATTATGTTTTTTTAGGTGTTGGCATATAGAGCTAGTGTCGGAGAGATGTAGGGTGAGTCTTCTTTTAAAAAATTTAAAATACTCGAGCTATCCTTCTGGTGCAGTCCGTAGGGTATTTCCCCTATTTTTCTAAATTCGGCCATTTTTTTCGAGCGCTTTCGACTTTCCTAGTCGTCTTCAGAATTAGGTTTTTTTTTAAATAAGAAGACTTGAGTTAATGTTTTATAAGTATCGTTAAGGGCGAATGAAAGAAAAGAGAGGGTGTGTGGTTGAGTTCATTTTATTCTATCGTTTGTGTGTTTGGTTTTATTGTTTATTTATTTATTTTAATTATTCTTATTTTAACTATTATTTATTCATTTATTATTATTTCTTCATATTATCATTATTACCATTATTTATTTTTATTACTTTATTTTCATTTAATTATGGAATACTATATATATATATATATATATATATATATATATATATATATATATATATATATATATATCATACCATTGAAAATAGAAGCCTTTATCAATGCAAGATTAATTAATTTTTTTTTTTTACTTTAATCTTATTGATTTTTGAATAATATTCCATCATCAGTATTGTGTTATTTTTTTTCATAAAAAAAACACAAAAAAATAAACAATCTTTTTTCCTTGTGTTTATTTGATAAAATGTCCTTGTTATTGTGTATTCGCGGCGATGTCGTTGGCGGTTATGAATTCAAATTCTGGTTGTAGAACGAAGAAAGCATTGGCATGCTCGAAGTTTAAGAAAATAGGTCGTTCATTTCAAAGCATTGATGGTCAGCATTATAAAATTGAAAATAGAAGCAAGATTAATTTATTATTTATATATATATATATATATATATATATATATAAAATATGAAACTAAAAGTATACTTTTAGAGGATAGAACCTATAGTGGAATGGTTTAAGCTCAATATACGAGATAGAGCAATTATAAAGATAAATGAAGGAAGAGAGATATAGATGTACGAATGACAAATCTATTTCAACTTTTAATCTCCTTTCACCGGACACCTTGTCAACGGACATTAACCAACTGGACAGACTCCATATTTTTTTACACGCATACTCTTACTCTCCATTACTTTAGATTTTTTCAAATTTTGAATTTGGGCTTTTCCATTGCAAATTTATCCATCTAGGTAATTCCACTGATGATAAGATTCTAATCTTTGAAAAGCCTTGGCTTAAGGAAATAAAAATAAACATATGCTTTTATCGAGTACACCTTGCATTGAACAATCGAAGTTTAAATAGATTTGTCATTCGTACATCTTAATCTCTCTTCCTTCATTTATCTTTATATATATATATATATAGAGAGAGAGAGAGATAGATAGATAGATAGATAGATATTTATATAAATTTCTCTACGTTCACATGTAGTAACTCAATAGTATACAGAAGGACAAGAGCTCATAATATGATGTAATAATAAATGCAAACATTGTTAAAAATAACAAAATTCGTCTGTTTAATTATATATATTTTTTTTTTTTTTAATTTTCCTGATGTTTTTTTTTGTATTGAAATAATTGTTTTAAAAGTGTTCGATAGCCTTCACAGGTTTCACGAACGTTTTCGATTCTTCGTCAAATCATCCTCAGGTGTCAAAAAGAAATGAACAAAAAAGCTGGAAACAAAAGAGAATTTTAAAAAGATTGCGTAGAAACGCGCATAGAACGTTTTTTCGCATTGTTCCAGAAAGTCGTTGACGATTTAAATTCAGCAACACGGCACAAAATCACATTGCGTTAAGCATTTAAAAAGGTTACCACAGGTTTCAGATGTGATGTTATTAATTTTAAGTTGTTGTGTTTTATGTAGATAGCTTCGAGTATTTTTAATCATTTTAAATTGTTCGGAATGTATACATTTAGTGTTATTAACTAGAATCTGTCTTAAATCGGAGGGAGGACAATTATGTTTTTGTATATTTTGGTAAATTGAAGTACAGTTTACAAGATGCATGTGAGGCAGCTGGATAGGGTAGTGCTTGTAAAACCAATGTAGCTATTAGCTTTATTATTATTATTATTATTATTATGGGAGTTACATTCTCCCAAAGGGTATGTGATCCAATGAGAATTGACATTTGAAGCTTAAATTTGAAATATCATTGTTGTTAATATGTCACAGTTACGGTTGAATTATCATGTGGTTCGGTCTACCATGGTTTTAATTTAGTGTTTTTGTTTATTTATATTCATAAATACCTTTAAATACCTATATTGTTTCTCCCATTTCCCTATGATTTGTTCCGGTTACTTTTTACTGTTTGTTTATGTGACATTTTCCTGTGACTTTTTCCTCTACCATTTTGTATGTGACATTTTTCTGTGACTATTTCCCTATTACATTTTTTCTATGACATTTTTCCGTGAATTTTTTCCTGTGACTCTTCTCCTGTGACATGTTTTTAAACTTTGTTCCTGTGATATTTTTTCTGTTAATTTATCGCTGTGACATTTTTCTCTGTGACATTTCTGTGACATTTTCTAATGATATCTTCTTCCTATTCATCTTTTTCCGTTGAATTTTTCGTGGCTTTTTACCGTTTTCGTTATGTGATACTTCTTGTTTTCCTGTCTGTGACATTTTTCTTGTGGCATTTTCCTGTTACATTTTTTTCTGGCATTTTTCCGTGAATTTCTCTTCCCCTATGACATGTTTTCAAAATTTGTTCCTGTGATATTTTTTCTGTTGATTTATCTCTGTGACATTTTTGTCTGTGACATTTTTGTCTGTGACATTTTCGTCTGTGACATTTCTTCTATGACATTGTCTAGTGATATCTTCTTCCTATTTATCTTTTTTCCGTTGAATTTTTTGTGACTTTTTACCGTTTTATTAATGTGATTCTTTCTGTTTTAATTTTTGTTGTGGCATTTTGCTGTTACTTTTTCCTGTTCCTGTGGCATTTTGCTGTTACATTTTCCTGTTACTTTTTTTGTAACACTGTTCTCTATTTCTTTCTGTTTACCGGTGACTTTTTGCGACGTTGCTTTTATGCTATTTACCATTATTCTTGTGTTTTTTTACTAGTTATATTTTCGTTTTATCTTTTTATGGTGTGACTTTTTTCTGAGACTTGTTTCATGTGACGTATCTTAACATGATTGCACATTACAGCACGTACTTGCGTTCAAACTGTGTTGTGTCTCTAATGTTGGCCTTTCAACATGTTCAAAGATCTATACGTTCGAGATTTGGAACATTGGACAATGATATGATCTTAGCAGATTAAAGAGTCGGTCTGAGATATTGATTGTATTGATCCGCGAATTGTTCTAAGCGTATGATACTGATTTTCTTGCTAATACGGAAGCGGCTATTCAATCTATAATGGCCACATTTCCAGCTGCTTGCTTGGCCTTTTGACTTACAATACATCTGTTTCTTCCAGAACCTGTTGAACCATATATTCTGTTACATATCTGCAATATATTTGAAATTATTCCAAAAAAAAGTCGCCAACTTAATAGGTCCCTTACTATCAACCAGGCTCCAGCCCCTGTCCCATCGCCGCAATGTTGCATCCTTGTGCTTGTTTTACAAATACTTCAATGGATTGTGCTCCGATGAACTTGCTACTCTGGTGCACCCTCGAGGTAAATTCACTAGACCAACTCGACAATCAGCTAAATCCCATCCATTCACTGTGGGGGTTCCTCGATACCGGAGAGCCTTCTACTCCAATAGCTTCTTTCCTCGTGTTGCTGGCCTTTGAAACTCCCTCCTTGCTCCTTGTTTCCCCGACATAACGACATGCAGAGGTTTTAAACTAATGTAAACAAACATCTCGCTACACAGCTTCCAACTTGGGATGACACTCAAAACCTACACCCTAATTCTCAGTAAGCCTTTATGTCTACAGTGGCGGCCTGCCTTGTTTGGGGTCAAATATTTTTTTTTTAAATGTTGTTTAATCCCAGCTAACGTAATCAATTACCATTGAATATCTAATTTACTTGTCATTAAGAAACGTTTAATATTCGGGTTTGTGAAATAAATGGGTGTCATTTTTTATCGTCGGTAAAAGGTGGGAACTTCATCTATTTTATTAGGAAAAAGAAGAAGAAAAAGAAGAAGAAAAAAGGGAATCAATGAAATTAAAAATGCACATTTTGAAAAAATCAAATAATGAACATAAATCATCAATGAAAGAAAGAAAAAGTAGAAGAGGAAGACAATGGAAGTGGATCTGAACTTTTACAATACCTTCTATGTGCTGATTATCTACGTGGCTCCGACGTCTCAGTGACCCATGAGGACAAAGCTCCCTTAAAACTTGAAATGCATATATCAAATTTTTATTTGTTTTGATTTTTTGGGGCGATTTAGTCGATTCGCAGCCAAAATCGAGGACAATGAATCGTCTGCTCATTTCTGATTTTTTTCCGACCTCAGAAATGAGTATTGATTTACTCCTCTCCAGGAGTTAGGCAAAAGGCCAGTTTTTATCTTACTCCCACAAGTAAGATGTGACCCAAGGTTGGGTCGGGAAAGTGGGGTTTAAAAATTGCCTGGGCAGCCCCGTCGGCATTCCCCGGTAGGGGCGCCTCAGGCAGTAAGCAATAAGCTTACTCCTCCCCAAAGAGGGGAGGCGAAGCCTGGGAGGGTGGACCTCCTAGAACTGCACAGGACAGACCCATAGACAGGCGTAAATAAAGCCCCGAAGGCCAAAACAATACCAGTCTATGGGGTGCAGTATCCATCGGAACAGATACTACACTTTGATCTTAGCCAAAAGGCCAAGAACACAGCGTGGTGTCGTCAGCAAATATTTCTATCTCAGTCTCAATAGCATCAGGGAGGTCATTCATGAAAAGCAGGAACAGTAGAGGTCAAAGAATGGATCGCTGGTGTACACCAGCATTTATGTCATGTTGCTTAGATGAACGGCCATCGAGGACAACCTGTATTTTTCTTTTTGTTAGAAAGGATTTAATTATATTAAATATTGGTCCAGTAATACAATATGAGTGCAGTTTTAGGAGAAGCCTTTCATGCCATACATTGTCAAAGGCCTTGGATATATCGAGCGTTACCGCCCTAGCTTCACCTGCCTTGTACAGTGTATGGTATATGCGTTAGGATACCCGCAGTAGATCGTGCTTGTCTAAATCCGTATTGATGATCAGAAAGAAGTTTAGCATTAACTAGGTGCCGGACTATCGCTAGATTGATTAATGATTCAAAGATTTTAGCAAAGATCGAGAGCAGACTGATTGGGCGGTAGTTTAGACGATCAGTTGTATATCCAGAATTCTTGAAGACTGGTACAGCAGAGGAAATTCTCTAACTATCAGGGAAACAAAATTCAGTAAGGCATTTGTTGTATAGTTTGGAGAGGAGAGGGGTCAGCTCAGCAGAGCATTTCTTTATTATACTATTACTGGTATAAGATCAGGAAATCAATGGCTTGATAAATGTAATTCGGACTCTGCTCCGTAGGAAACAACGGTTAACAAGTGTTATACTGACTTTAAACACGGGCGTACAGTCACCGATAATTCTGAATATCTCGGTCGCCAAAATTTGACAGTTGTCCCCATAAACATAAAAAAAGTCAACGAGAACGTTTAGTCCGATCGTAAATGAGAAATTACCTGACATAGCAAAAGAGTTGAAGAGAGCAGAAGATGGTTTATTCAGCAATTTTTATGAAAAGTTGTTATGAGATACCTGCGTTTAAAGTGGGTGCCGCATTTGCTCAGAGTCGACCACAAACAACATATCTACGATTCAAAGTATTGATTGCAACTGTTTCAACGTAACGATTTTTTTTGCATCAATATGTCACAATGGATTAAATATGGATCCATTACCTTCACTCCGAAGTGAAATCGGCAGTCAGTTGAGTGGACAGCAGCGGCTGAAAGCCGTCTAAAGCGATCAAAACGCAAACATGAATAACAAAGATGTTGCCTCCTTATGTTGGGGTGCACAAGTTATTCTTTGTTATTTAACATTATTGGTGCGTTTGAAGCAAGACATCAAATCTAAAATGGACATAAATAAAGAAGAAAGAAACTGCTCTTTCATCAGGACAATGCACCGTGTCATAAGTGGATCGAAACGACGTCAAAACTACTTAAATTGCAGTTCGAATTGCGTCTACTGGCTGTTTGTAGACCTCAAAACAAGAAATTTGGCTCCAATGAAGAAGTGATATCGGAAACTGAGGCGTATTTTGAGGTCGAAGTAATGTATCACATCAGTAGGATGCAATATTCATGAATAAAGTCAGAAGTTGGCCTACAAAGTTATTGTTTTATGAGTTAGACCGGGGACTTATTGAGTGATGTGCTATACAATGGATACTTTCAAAAATATGTTTATCTTCTGATCGTACACTTATCCGTTCTTCCTATCAATTATGAGTCGAACGTAATTGAAAGCAGGAGCTGTAGTAGTAGTAATAGTAGTAGTAATAGTATTAGTAATAGTAGTAGTATAGTAGTAATATAGTATAGTAGTAGTAGTGATAGTAGTAGTAGTGATAGTCGTAGTATAGTAGTAATCGCATTAGTATAGTAGTAGTATAGTAGTAATAGTAGTAATAGTAGTAGTATACTATTAGTAGTATGGTAGTAGTAGTAATATTATTAGTATAGTATAGTAGTAG
Organism: Sepiola atlantica; assembly: GCA_963556195.1. Classification (NCBI taxonomy): domain Eukaryota; kingdom Metazoa; phylum Mollusca; class Cephalopoda; order Sepiida; family Sepiolidae; genus Sepiola; species Sepiola atlantica. The sequence continues at coordinate 5,858,841 of OY744533.1, read as the reverse complement.
TAGTAGTAGTAGTAGTAGTATAGTTGTAGTAGTATACTGCTAGCGATAGGTGTATAGTAGTATAATAGTAGTATATTAGTAGTATAGTACTATAGTAGTAGTATAGTAGTAGTAGTATAGTAGTAGTAGTATACAAGTAGTAATAGTATAGTCGTAGTAATAGTAGTAGTAGTAGTATTACCTGAAGATAAATTTCACATTTTACGAACCAATTATAAGTAATTGCAATTTTTTAAATATTATAATGCCACTTATTTACGTTCCAAACGATGCCACATCTACATAATTTATATGCAACTAAAACTCTGGCAATGTTGTTCCTATTTACCTGCCTCCAAAGGTCGGTTTTTAAGGTGGAGAAAATCCAGCCCCCACCCCCCCCCCCCTAAAAAGGGGGACGCATTAGATTGGAACAAAAATCATAAGATAGTGAGATAATCTATAAAGACATAACAAGAGAGAGAAATAGAGAAGTTATTATGACATCACAAGAGGGATAGCGTACTTATTAAGATATTACAAGAGAGAGAGAGATAGAGGGGGAAGAGAGAGAGGGAGAGGAGAGAGAGGGGAAATTAATTATGACATCACAAGAGGGATAGCGTAATTATTAAGATATTACAAGAGAGAGATAGAGAGGGGGAAAAAGAGAGAGGGGGGGTGAAGAGAGAGAGGGAGGGGAGAGAGAGAGAGGAAATAAATTATGACATCACAAGAGGGATAGCGTACCTATTAAGATATTACAAGAGAGAGAGAGAGGTGGAAAAGAGAGAGGGGGGAGAGAGATGGAGGGAGAGAGAGAGGGGAAATAAATTAAGACATAACAAGATAGAGAGGAGATATATTATGACAGCACCATGTAAATCTGGGTTTCACATAAACATCGTAACGGTACGACATTCAATTGAAACAAAAATCAAATTGCGTTACATTATTTGAATAATTCAAATACATTTGCATATTTTTGATTATTCAGACTACTTTTCTCATCTTGGGTGTTATCTTCACAACGTTTCGGTCGCTGTAACCTCTGGCCTTCTTTCAGGTGTATACTACCCCTGCGGATTAAATAAAGGATTCGGTTCGAAATTCCGTCCAGATTCCCGAGTTCGACAGACATATTCCCGAGTTCGAAAAGATACACGTGAAGAAGGCCGGAAGTTACAGCGGCCGAAACGTTGTGAAGATAACACACAAGATGAGAACAATAGTTCGAATAATTGAAATTATGTAAATGATCAATGCTCATCTAAAAAATCCAGAACAATTCAAAAAACAATTTATTTAATTAAATTGTGTCATTATCAGCAAGAAGACCAGGCGTTACTTGGGATTCAATGAGTGACCCTAACCTAACCGTAACCCTAACTGTAACCCTAACCCTACCTTTCTTTTTGCCCAGTCTCCAACACAGCATAATCTTTTATTTTCAGGTATTAGGTTTTATAATATTATAATGTTAGGGATGATGCCAAAGGATGTAGTCAATACTGATTGAATAGTAGAGGGTGTACGTAATATTACTTAAAATAATATTCGGTCAATAACATATGAGAACCGCTGTACATTCAGCTCAAAGCCCCGAACACACTATTCCTATTTCCATACTTAATTTTTAATCTTTATAAATTTAAAAGTATAAATACAATAAAATAGAGTCAGACGTTGAATTTTAATTTTAATTAATGTCAAGCGCGAACGCAGACCTCACGTCAATAGTTTATCCTCTATAATCAAGATAAAATATACTAATTCGAGTGTCCTCGTGTAGTTTAAGAATATATGTTATCATAGGGGTCGTTCTTCAAAACTTTAGGATAAGCTAGTGAACGAACTAACAACAAAAAAAGAAAAACAAAACAGAGAGGATTTTTATGTATATAAGTAGATTATTGTAGATTATTGTAGATTATTTTAGATTATTGTAGATTATTTTAGATTATTGTAGATTATTGTAGATTATTGTGTATTATCGTATATCATTGTAGATTATTGTGGATTATTGTTGATTATTGTAGATTAGTGTAGATTATTATATATTATTGTGAATTATTGTAGATTATTGTAGATTATTGTAGATTATTGTGGATTATTGTAGATTATAGTGGTTTATTGTAGATAATTGTGGATAATTGTGGATTATTGTAGATTATTGTAGATTATTGTGTATTATTGTAGATTATTGTAGGTTATTGTAGAATATTGTGGATTATTGTAGATCATTTTAGATTATTGTAGATTATTGTAGATTATTGTGGATTATTGTAGATCATTGTAGATCATTGTAGATTATTGTAGATTATTGTAGATTATTGTAGATTATTGTGGATTATTGTAGATCATTGTAGATTATTGTAGATTATTGTGGATTATTGTAGATTATTGTGGAATATTTTAGATTATTGTGGATTATTGTGGATTATTGTAATCTACAATAATCTAAAGATTATTGTAGATTATTGTGGTTTATTGTAGATTATTGTAAATTATTGTAGATTATTGTAGATTATTGTAGGTTATTGTAGATTATTGTATATTATTGTGGATTATTGTAGATTATTGTTGACTATTGTAGATTATTGTGGATTATTGCAGATTATTGTAGATTATTTTAGATTATTGTAGATTATTGTAGATTATTGTGGATTATTGTGGATTATTGTAGGTTATTGTAGATTATTGTGGATTATTGTAGATTATTATAGATTATTGTGGATTATTGTAGATTATTGTAGATTATTGTGGATTATTGTAGATTATTGTAGGTTATTGTAGATTATTGTAGATTATTGTAGGTTATTGTAGATTATTGTAGGTTATTGTAGATTATTGTAGGTTATTGTAGATTATTGTAGGTTATTGTAGATTATTGTAGATTATTGTAGGTTATTGTAGATTATTGTAGGTTATTGTAGATTATTGTAGGTTATTGTAGATTATTGTAGGTTATTGTAGATTATTGTAGATTATTGTGGAATATTGTAGGTTATTGTAATTTACAATAATCTACAGATTATTTTTGATTATTGTGGATTATTCAATTATTTGCTTGATTAAGAATAAACCGTGTCAGGAATAAGGTTTACAGATTTGTTTAAACATAATTAATTATTCGTAAATTATTTGTAATTAATAAATGTGTTCCGTCAGTAAACGGGAACTTTACTAGTAAGATTAATCTTGAAAGAAAGAAAAAAGTAAAAGGAGAAGAAAACATAGAAGACGAGAGGAAGAGGACGAGTAATAATATGAAGAAAAGGAAATAAAAAAGAAGAAGAAGAAGAAGAAAGAAGAAAAAGAAGAAAAAGAAGAAGAAGAAGAAGAAGAGGAAGGAGAAGAAGAAGAAAGAAGAGTAAATATAAACACGTAATCCATAAACGTACCGGGAATACCTAGTGTTGTATTAGTCCTAGGCGAGGTAAGGGGTGTAGCAGAAGGAGAAGAAGACGAAGAAGTAAAATTACAAGGAAGAAGACGAAGGACAAGAACGAAGAAAAAAAAGAAGACGAAGGAGAAGAAGAAGAAACGCAGAGGAAAAAGTAGAAGAAGAAGAAGAAGAAGAAGAAGAACAGATTAAAAAAGAAGAAGAAAAAAGATTAAAAAAAGAAGAAGAAAAAAAGATTAAAAAAAGAAGAAGAAGACGAAAAGATTAAAGAAGAAGAAGAAGACGAACAGCAGGAGGAGATGGAAGAAAAAGAAGGAAATAAAGAAGAACATAAACAACAACAAAAATAACAACAACAATAACAACAACAATAACAACAAACATAACAACAACAATAACAACAACAATAACAACAAAAATAACAACAAAAATAACCAGACGAAAACTACGAAATCGAAGACAACAAAGAAAAGAGACAAAGAACAAAAAGTAGGAAAAGAACAAGAAGACGAATAGGAAAAAGAAGAAAAAGACAGAAAGGACGAAAAGGAACAAGAAAAACGAAGAAAAAACGACGAAAAAGAAGAAAATAGAGGGAAAAACAGAAGATGAAAAAGAAGAAAGAGAAGAAGAAGAAGCGAAGCCGACATTCGATTGAAGGTACGTGCACGCCAAATGTTGCATGTGACACGTGACTGCAAGTTCTCGTGCAACCTCGCGTTGAGCGCGTGGGTGTCAGCACGCCTTGCTAATGGTTGCAACAAGAAAGACAGAAAAAGGTGAGTCGGAATCGTCACTACACACCTCTGCTACCTGCTTGCTTGGTTGCCTGCCTCAAGTGATGTACCTAGCGTGCTTTGGTGCAAATCTCCTCTTTCCCCTCTTTTCGTGTTCGTTTCCAACACCACACCCATCAGCCCTCAACCACCCGCTCCCAGCCCCCGCTCCCCCTCATCACACTCGCACCGGTGCACGCCACCCACCTTTCTCCCAAACGAGCGTACACATCGTTCGAAGGAGAAAATTGATCATTGTAAAGTACTGATCAATACGGCAAGATTTGGCGTAAGGCTATTAACAGGTCGAAGATTGGAAAAGAGAATAGTATATCTCTATACACACTCACACACACTCACACGCACACACGCACGCACACACGCATATATATGCATATATATATATACATATATATATATATATATATATATATATATATGTATATATTTATATATGTATATATATATATATATATATATATATATATATATTCATATATATATATATATATATATATAATTATAGTGAAAAGGGCGAAAGAGAGAGAGAGAGATTTAGCTAACTGATCACTCAGAAGCACATTCTTTAGACTGAAAAATAGGCTAATAAATATACATATGTATATTCCATACATATAATATATATATATTGAGTAAGGTGCACGATAAGTCATGAACATTAAATGCCGTGGTAAATAAAATGTGTGAAAAAAGACAAACAGAAGAAAAACAAAAACAAGAGATTTGACCGGTTTCGTTCGCTAATACGAACGTCTTCTGATGAAGTTCGTATTAACGAACGAAACCGGTCAACTCTCTGGTGTTTGTTTTTCTCCTGCATTTTAACCTGTTTTCCGTTTGTCTTTTTTCACACATAATATATATATATATATATATATATATATATATATATATATATATATATATATATATGTATATTTAAATGTATATATATATATATATATATATATAATATTTATAAATCAATATTAATTATTTAGCACTTACAGACATCGATGTGTCATGCTAACGCAATCGTCAGTGCAGGAAGTTAATTCTCAATATATATATATATATATATATATATATATATATATATATATATATATATATATATATATATATGTCCAAAAACATAACATTTCTGTGAGATATATGTTTTACGGTCCGTTTCATTTGTCTTGTGCCAAACTACATTTTATGTTTTCATCGTCTCTGCAACATTACAAAATCACCAGTAAAATTCACAAATACAGTGGTTCAGTTTTGGGTGAAAGCAAACAAAAAACAAAATTCAAAATGGCATATTAGTAGGTCACCCCACGTGTGCGTTTGCTCTTTTCTTTGTTTTTTGTTTGTTTTCACCCAAAAATGAACCACTGTATAGTGTAGGTTTTTCCAAGACACTTTAATCCAATAACTTTTTACTCTTTGTGAATTTTTCTGATGATTTTGTAATGTTGCAGAGACGATATTGACATAAAAATGTTCTTTGGCACAAGACAAATGAAACGGACCGTAAAAATATATCTCACAGAAATGTTATGTTTTTCGGGAATGTGAAAAAATAAAAATAAAAATAATAAAAACATAGTTATCGGAATATAATATCAACCTGACATATATATATATAAATATATATATATATATTTATATTTATATATATATATATATAATGTATATATATACATATATATATACATATATATATATATATATATATATATATATATATATATATATATAGAGAGAGAGAGAGAGAGAGAGAGAGAGAGAGAGAGAGAGAGAGAGAGAGATGAAAGAAGAGTGATAAACATGTACGAATGCCCAGATTTATTTCAACGTCGATTGTTCAATGCAAGGTAATACAATTATGTTTATTATTCTTTTCTTTAAGCCAAGGCTTTTCAAAGATAAAAATCTTATCATCAGAGGAATTACATAGATAGATAAGTTGGCAGTCGAAAAGCCAAAATTCAACATTTGAAAAATATTAAGAAATAGAGAGTGAAAAAAGTTATTGTAAAAAAGATATGGGGTTTGTCCAGTTGGTAATTGTCTGTTGATAAGGAGTCCAATGAAATGGGATTTAGATGGAGAAAAAGGGTTTTCGTGAAGGCAGCATGGAAAATCGTTCAAAAATGAAGTAACTCCAATAGTGAGATGTTGAATTCAAATCTATATAATTGCTCTATCTCGTATATTGTGCTTAAACCACTTCACTATAGGTTCTATCTTCTAAAAGTTTACTTTAGTTTCATATTTCATTCCATACATGTATATATATATATATATATATATATATATATATATATATATATATATATATATATATATATATATATATTCTTAATAAATGTGTAATACTATGGTAGTGTATTGTAGGTATTTTTTAAAGTATTAAGTCATCATTTCAGTAAGGTAAAAGAACCATATGAAAGAAAAAACGTGTGAAGATGGCGACCTTTCCACAATAAAAGAATAAACTCGGTCAGGTAATATTTTACAGAACAAAATCAATACAAATTACAAATCCACCTCGGCTTCTTTCACTAGGTCTTTGAAGAGTTATAAAAATGACCCGCTGTTAACTTCGATTAAATGCCAGCGTTCAATTTGCATTTAGAGGAAATTGTAGCTTTCTCACCTCCTTTCAATGAAGAGTTGAACTCAGTTTAACACTGATGCAGAGTTTTTTTTTTCTTTTGGTTAGCTTGTTGGCTTCTTTTTCGTCTTCTATTTGGTGAACTGTATTTCCATTTTCTACAAAAGAGACCGTTTACGACATTTGCTACTATAATTTCAACTATTACGCCAGTAATATATGTACAATATATATATATATATATATATATATATATATATATATATATATATATATATATATATATAATCTCGGAAGTTTCTCAACCATTAAAACTATATTTAAAAAAAAAAAAAAAAAAACTTATAGTCCCAAGTCTTCCAGTGGAAAATCACTCATGTAAGTCAATTTATTTTTTACAGTTATTATATTAGTTTATTTCTAACACTATTTTAAGGGATCATCAGTTGTTTACCATGAAAAACTGTCTCGAGAATTTAATATATATATATATATATATATATATATATTCTAATCGAAATGAACATAAACCAATATGATAACGGATAACTTCTACTACTTTTAGTCCGTCTTCCTCCTCCTCCTCCTCCTTATTGGTTTAATTCCTTGCTGTCATTCATTTTAAATAAATACTAATCTTCCTTCCCACTTTATTTATTTACGGCGTTTCTGATCGGCGTTTATACGCCAACTGCTGATTTTTTTCTTTCTTTCTTTTTCTTTTTCTTTTTCTTTTTTAACATTTCTTTCTTTCTTTCTCTCTTTCTACTGTTTATTACACGTGACTATTTTTCCCAAATTACGTTCTTTGTATAAATTTGAAAACTTCTCTGTTTTTAATTAAAGTTCTGCTACCAATTGATGATGATTGTATTTTAACAATCGAAATATTTTGGTAGAACTTTTCAATATGTGTTTTTGAATTCATTTTTGCTAGTTATTGATTTGCTTATCCTTTATTCCATTTGTATTTTACACACACACACACGCACACATATATATATATATATATATATATATATGTGTGTGTGTGTGTGTGTGTGTACGTATAAAATAATTAAAAATATATTAACGAAAACTAAAACTTATAAAGTTAAGGGCGACTAATAATACAATTTTAGGAAGTGAGACAATCGAAATCACCAATACAAATAATTACATATATATATATATATATATATATATATATATATATATATATATATATATATATATATATATATATATATTCGCATTCGATGTATCAGATTCATGCCCACTCCTATTTGTGTTTATCCTGGCTCGTTTCTCCGTCTTCTTCCCTCTTATCGCCTTTTAACCTCTCCGCCCACCGCCTCCCTCATACTAGCTCAGTAGGTATGCAAGTGAGAAAATAATATATAAATAAAAAATATAAAAAGAAGAAGAAGAAATAAAGGAGAATGTGTCACCCACTTGTCATATTTCAACGTCACTTAAAGTTTTCTCATATGGCCCAATCGGATCATCCTTTCCTCATCACATGTGTGTGCCTTCAAAATAAAATTATTTCCAAATCTTCACTTTTCTGAAGACGTTCGCCAACACGAACGAAACCGGTCAAATCTCTTGTTTTTGTTTTTCTCCTGCACTTTAACCTTTTTTCCGTTTGTCATTTTCACATATTTTGTATACCATGACATTTTATTTTCATGAATTATCGTGTACCTTACCCCATATATATATATATATATATATATATATATATATATATATATATATATATATATATATATATATGTATATGTATATGTATATATATATATATATATATATATATATATATATATATATATATATACAGATTTTTATAATTAATTTTACAAAAAAAACGAAAATATTCTTAAATAATAACGTAACCGCTCAGGGTAGCAAAAAATTAAAAAAAAACACACCGGTGAAAAACATCGGTCGGTATCGCCAAAAACAAAACAATTACAAATAATCAACGTATATATATATATATATATATATATATAAGTGTCGCCTTGTGTGGATTGTTTCCATTTGCCGAAGCAGAGTATTTGCTTTGGTGGCGAATTGGCTGATGAATCTGCCATAACTGTAGGTGTCTCTAGTACTTTTAGGCCTATCCGGGTCTATCTGCAGAGACATCAGGTAAATACCACGGTCTTAATGCTTATATTAACATGTAGTTTTTGCGGATATTATATTATTAATATTAATTTTTAAATGAATATTAATAATATTAATATCAATGTTTATAATTCTTTAGTTTGTGTATTTAATTTGTTTTACCTTTTGTTTTTTTTAACACATGCGTGCATATATAAATATACATGCACCTAATTTTATATGTATATTATGTATGTATATATATATGTGTTTTTATATATACTTATATAATTAATATATATATATATATATAGTCTCGGAAGTTTCTCAACCATTAAAACTATATTAAAAAAAAAACAAAAAAAATTATAGTCCCAAGTCTTCCAGTGGAAAATCACCCATGTAAGTCAATTTATTTTTTACAGTTATTATATTAGTTTATTTCTAACACTATTTTAAGGGATCATCAGTTGTTTACTATGAAAACTGTTTCAGGAATTTAAAACAAAGACAGTATTTAATTTCATGGCTTCCCAGCAGAGTTGATCAGACCCCACTTCCCTTAAAAGACAAAAACATAAACGTTCCTTATACTAAATCTACGTTTTGTTCCATATAAATGTTTTGCTTACTTATATTAGTTATTTAAGACAAAAAAAAATTGTCTTTACCTGTGCTGTTCGTCTGTCTAATAAATATATATATTTTTCACATATATATATATACAGGGTGGGCCAAAATAAGGGTCCTATCTTTAAATTTGAATAACTTGAATTTGAATAACTTCCACAAAATAAAAGTTAAACTCACCAAACTTTATGTGTGTGTAGACTGACCCTTCCGAGATTTTTTGAAATAAACAAAACAAATTTTAGCCGAAAAACACTTCTTAAAACTTACAAAAACTAAAGTATTGTTTTTTACACTGTTTTGAGTTTTTTAAGCAAAAATAATGTTTTCTAAATGAGGGTACGTTCCTTAGGGCTAATACGGCTCATGCTTGCTTCGGAAGAGGTCCTTTACTTATTCTAAAAAAAAAAAAATCAATAAATAAAAAAGTTATGAATTTTTAAAAATAGGACCCTTATTTTTGCCCACCCTATATATATCTTCATATCTATAGTTGATATATATATGGTTTCGTATATATATATATATATATATATATATATATATATATATATATATATATATATATATATATATATATATATATTTATATCTATATATGTATATTTTATAAAAAGATTGCGTTTATAGATCTTTATATATATATATATATATATATATATTACGCATATGTATCGTTCTATTCATATATATATATATATATATATATATATATATATATATATATATATATGATACGTATATAGATCTGTATATATGTTCATATATTTTACGTATATGTATATATATGTATATATATATTTATATATATATATATATATATATATATATATAAGTATCGTTTATCTCTCTCTATATATATACACTATATCTATATATCTATGTATTTATATATATATATATATATATATATATATATATATATATATATATATAAATATATATTACGTATATATTAATTTTTTATGTTTTTCGATTATCTTTGTTATTACTTCCTACACGAATCGCTCACGGGCGAAAAAGGCGTGATGTTCCCTAAAGTCTCCGATCACTTCTAGAATTTTTTTTTTTTTCATTACTTTGCATTGCTCTTAGCGTTTTCGCAACAGCCGTTTATAAAAGGGCTGCCGCTATCAATATCCGATGGCCTTTTTCTGGAAACTGACTGACAATTTATTTCCTCATGACTCCATGATTTTACACTGGGAGATCTGGATTGTTTACTCTATTCACATACTTTTAATCCTCTCAGATTATTCACGACAATTCTCTGTGGGACTTACCCATTTTGGTGTCATTGCGTTTTTCTTTTCTTTTTCAGGATGTGATAAAAGGTTTTAAATCATGGGCTTTATTATATATCACACAGGAATAACCTGTTTTCTTTATTTTTCTGACTAATTCGTCTATATTTCTATTTATGTTATTCGGTGTTGCTTTATTATAACTTTACAGCTATGAACGGTACGTCCATTTGTATCACTGGTTGCCCACAACCTATCAACGCGAACAACCTGCACCTCCTCACTGGCATTGTGAGACATGATTTGTCCAGATGGGTAAAGATCACAGAGGCAACCAGTAATGAACAAAATTATGGACGTGAACGAACGGCTGAAAACAAAGAGAAGCTTCCTTAGCGATGTCGAGCCTGTACCAACATCTCAGGAAGAGACCGTATTACACTGTGGACCAGAAGTCTACGGAAGGGGCTCTTTTCTAAAGACATGGGGATATCCCCTCTTTAGCCGCTCCATCCTGGCTCAGAGCACACTGAGTCGAGAACCGCCCGAGAACGGGAATGGGGCAATCAAAAGTTACTATGGTCAGATGATGCTACAAAACTGATCGGCGACTGTGGAGATGACGACAATACGATTAATCACTGCCTTGTCTGCTCTCTAACGTCCTTACTAGTGCAGTCTAAAAATTCGTGCAGCGTACAACAATGATGCACAATACTGCATACAAATGGTGGGAAACTGCCGTATGACCCCTTTGCTTCAAAAGCACGCCAAAGAGAACTGATCACTGTATATGTATTGGGTTTGCGGGCAGAATTATGTTTCTATTACACAGACATAAAGTGTATGCGAGTATTCAGTTATTCCGAAGGCCGATTGCAGCATTTCACTACGACAACATCGTAAATAGATTGTGGAAATCATTTTTTTTGTATCTATATAAAGAAGAAAGAATTACAACTCACCCACTGTTGTCAGCGACACCTGCTTAAGTGTAGCTTCCTCACTTTCAGGTTGGTTTCATAGTTTCTACTTTTTTAATCGTTCCGGTGTATTATTATTATTATTATTAGTAGTAGTAGTAGTAGTAGTAGTAGTAGTAGTAGTAGTAGTAGTAGTAGTAGTCATATATTTTTGTAATTATTGAGTTTGCTAATGAACGGCCAAGTGTGACACTCTCTTGTTGACGTATGCTATCTACACAAAAAGAAGATAGAATGATGTAATGGCACCAGAACAGATACTACACTTCTCTCCAATGAAATGGGTAATGCCTGCGAAGGTTGTTTCATGACAACAGAACAGATACTACAAAACGCCCCCACAACAAATGAGGAGACAATATCTAGTAGGATGGGATCATGACAACAGAACAGATTCTACATACCCCCCCCCCCCAAAAAAAAGAGAAAAGGTAATCCCGTAACACAGAACAGATACTACACTGCCCATCAACCCCAAAACTAGGAGGTAAGGCCTCGGAGGATTGTACTATTCTTGAATTGAGCATTGAAAAACAGTTAATTTGCCTGAAATAGTATTTTATTCATTTCGGCTCCAGAATGGAAGACACAAGGCCAGGTGTAGGTTTTGATGAAATTAGTTCTGTGGTATGAACTGGATTCGAACCCGGCACACCCATGACCTCAGACCGCGTCGTTAACCACTTAGCCGCCGTGTGATAACAAAGCTAAATTGAGCTTTAAAAAAGTCCAATACTACAATTAAAACAAGTAACACTATAGTTTCAGCTTAGACAGAAAGATACCTAATCACCTTATTTTAATTATCATTTAATTATTTTTTAAAGTGAACATAGTTATTATTATTTTTCCTCTTTATTTTGTTATTGGTTTATATAATCTCGATTTTTTAATTGATTTTTTAATTATTAATACTATTTATTTGGGTGGCAATAAGCCTCCCCAAGGTCCCAGCACTCTCCGAACTTCCAGTGGAGTTCTGGTTTGTGCTGTCCCTCCTCGGCCTTCTCATCCTTCTTGACCCTTATCTGGTACCATTTTTGGGGGGTGGGGAGTAGGAGGAGGAGGAGCACGAGGCGGAGAGTGGGGGAGGAGAGCTTATTATTATTATTATTATTATTATTATTATTATTATTATTATTATTATTATTATTATTATTATTATTATATCATTATTACTCACTAGAAGTTCTCACACAGGTTATCATCAGTGATTACTCACTGATAATACCTGGTGGTGTTCCCTGGAGTCTGAGTGACAACAAGTCTCCCCATATTTTCAATATTATCTACATCATAATTGCTATTTTAACTGGCCTTGCAGTATCGAAACATCCGCTTATCATTAATTTCTCGCTCGCAGCGAACATTGCTCTTCTTTGGGAGTTGGGTGATAATAAGCCTCCCCATAATCCCAAATATTATTATTATTATTATTATTATTATTATTATTATTATTATTATTATTATTATTATTACTACTATTATTATTATTATTATTATTATTATTATTATTATTATTATTATTATTAATATTGTTGTTGTTGCCTTTGTTGTTATTATTGTTGTTGTTGTTTTTGTTTTTGTTGCTGTTATTATTATTAATATTATTATTATTATTATTATTATTGTTATTGTTATTATTATTATTATTATTATTGTTATTATTATTATTTTTATTTTTATTATTACTATTATTATTATTATTTTTATTTTTATTATTATTATTATTATTATTATTATTTTTATTTTTATTATTATTATTATTATTTTTTATTTATTTTTATTATTATTATTATTATTATTTTTATCTTTATTATTATTATTATTACTATTATTATTATTATTATTATTATTATTTTTATTTTTATTATTATTATTTTTTTTTTTTATTATTATTATTATTATTATTATTTTTATCTTTATTATTATTATTATTATTATTATTATTATTATTATTATTACTATTATTATTATTATTAATATTAGGCAATTTAAAGTATTTATTTATATGTTTTTAAAGTAATTATTTGTCTTCCTCTTTCCCTTTTCCTTCGCATCAGCAAGACACGAGATCTCGTTTTCGTTGCGTTTCATTTTTTGTGTGTGTGTTTCATCCTCGGCGCATGCGCACGTGTTCTTCCTTTTCTGTTTATATTGTTCCTAGCGCCGCCATTTTTGATTGAAACTCTTCCAAATTGACTTAACTATCGACAGATATTACATTTCGAGTCGGTTCCCAGGCTCCGACGGAGCGACCCAGATATTCTTTTGTTCGATTAGCATGTTACTAAGCAGCAACAAGTATCATCTACTGCGATTGAAATAACAATAAAGTCGCAAAACACTTTTATATATATATATATATATATATATATATATATATATATATATATATATATATATATATATATATATATATATATATACTAGAAGAGATACCTGGTCTAACTCGGCCGAATGCCGCCATGTTTGGTTTAGTTAACATGAGTTCTTATATTGCTGAACAGATTATTATTGATAGAATAAAAAGAAGTTGTTGAACAATTGATTTTTAATGTTTTTATAAGCTTCTATATGAAGTAGACTAGTTTTTCCGCCTATAACCTTTACTAAACTAGACAAAAAATAATCAGCTATATATATATATATAGATGAAGTGAAAGAATAGAATAAGGTGCGAATCAAATTTAATTACAGTTCAATGTTCAGGCAAAGTTCTTTAAAGTCCTTAACTCATGAGTTTTACACGAAAATCTTCTCCTCAGAGAGCCATTACCGCAATGCCATTATTGCAGATAATAAAAATTAAACTTTGAAAATATAAAAATATGTATATGTAAAAATACATAAAGGTATATAAAACATCAGATATATCGGCCCAAAACATTTTGTAAACCTATACAGTTCATCCACGTCAACAAGTTTAAAATAGCTCCAGGCAAGACATCAAAGAGGTTGATTAAGAAATAATCCAAATGGTGAATGGTGGTCCAAAAATGCAAAAAGTTATCCAGGCGGGAAATTCGTTTGCTATCGATGCAGTAGATAGCAGTGAAAAGTGTATTTAAGGTGTATGCAAATTAATAAAACGATAAGAAAATGATAGGGAAAACAAATCATATGAAAAGTTCAGAAAACTGACTTGGTGTTGAATATTATAATGATTATATATATATATATATATATATATATATAGATAGATAGATAGATAGATAGATAGATAGATGAACAGGAATTAGAAAAGCGTTGGGCAGCTTTTTACCTTGTTTTTTCAACCCACAATCTTTGTTTTATTTTTTCAGATTTTAAATCTTGGCTTTTCGCCAATTTATCGATCCCTGCAAGTTCTTCTGATGATAAGATTTTGATTTTTGAAAAGCCTGACTTAAGGAAAAAATTAATTTAATAGATTGCTTTTTTGCGGAATATACCTCGCATTGAGCAACTGAATGTAAAAAAGATCTGCCTCCTTCGCTTTACTAATTCCTTTTCATCCCCCTATCTATCTATCTATCTATCTATCTATCTATCTATCTATCTATCTATCGTTCTCTCCCCCCCTCTCTCTCTCTTTCTCTCTCTCTCTCTCTCTCTCTCTCTCTCTCTCTCTCTCTATATATATATATATATATATATATATATATATATATATATATATATATATATATATATATATATATTGTTACGTATATTAAGGGCGACTGAATGCAATATTTTGCACACTCTTTACCGCTTAGGAAGTGGAAAATGCAAATATTTTCGATCGCAATCGAAAGCAATTACAAACTATTTAACTTAATATAATTAGGGGGGAACTCTAGATTACAAACAATATAATCTGGGAGTCGATATTTGTCTAGATTAGCCATGCTGCTGACGTCTTATTGCAAGAAACACGTATCCATCGATTAATTTTGTGTACGTATAAGTTAATATATATATATATATATATATATATATATATATATATATATATATATATATATATATATATAGAGAGAGAGAGAGAGAGAAAGAGAGTGCGAATTAATGCAATATTCTTGATACTCGTTACCGTTTACGAAATGGAAAAATACAAATACAACGTTGTTTCTATCGCAAGTAAAAACAATTACAATCCACGTATATATATATATATATATATATATATATATATATATATATATATATATATATATATATATATATATATATATACAAACAGTGAGATGTATATGGTGTAATGTTTACTTGTATTACTTCAGATTATAAGCAGTAATGTAAATCTTAAAATCTATCTACAATTTATTGTAATCTCATGTCTCTGATTTAATAATTTACGCCTATTTGTACTTTTTCATCTCAAATTTTATATTTATGCCAATTGAGGCGAGCGATGAGCACCAAGAAAATATATTTTACTCAACGAAGTTAATCGTTTGTAGCTAAAGTGAATGTCTACTTTTTTATATCTCCCAACTGTGGTGAACTTTAATTTTCTTAGACTTAATAATATTCATGAATAAATATTAAATTATATTTACCTACAGACGACTTGTTTCGAGCTTATGCTCTAATCAATTAACGGAAGTTCTGTTTTTGACGGTCAGAAGGTAGGAACCCGGTTCACAGAGTCCTATTTGACTCCGCACGCTTTCGCTCTATCCTCTCGTTTATAGGAAATTATTACGCGATACGGAAAATTTAAGATATATTAATGCACACTGCGGCAAGCAATAAACATCAAGACAATCTGTAGGACTGAGCTAACGTAACTCGAGCCTCGCTTTGTAGCTTACGTGAATATCTTTTGTCTAATATGTCCAAATCAGTACTCAACTGTAAGTAAATATTTTAAATTCCGATGACCATTTTTTATTAAGTTTTACTTGCTGAATTTAGAAATAATTCAATGTAACTTGACAACTGTTTCGCGCAAAAACAAACAACTGGGTATAAACATATTATTTCCAGGATCTTTCTTTCATGCAGCTCACCAGAAGACCAACAGACCACTACCGTTTACTTATATATTCTCTGTTGTTAAATGTTTCAATTTAGCAGCTTTTTTATTAAACAGTTTTAGTAAATTTTCTTAAAATATATAGAAGATAATATATTTTTATATAGTATATATATATATTCATACATATAAATATATGCATATATACACACACACACAAACATATATATATATATATATATATATATATATATATATATATATATATATATATAAATATTGAGAATTAGTTTCTAGACTTAAGATTGCGTTAGCATGAAACATCGATGTCTTTAGGTATTTTAAAAATAATTAATATTTATAAAAATATTATTGTTTATTAGCCCCCCCCCCCCCCACAAAGGGCTGGGCACTTTCTATTAGCTTTAATAACAAGCAGTACAAATAGCTATATGCACGATCCGAAGCACCGCTTCGTAAGATCACTCTTAACTGCTTGGTAAACAGTCGCCGATTAAGCTGTTTACATTTAAAGTTTCTATATATTTACTAACTAATTGGCGATGGCCTGATGGATAAGATCACCGACTGCGAATCAAAGGCGATTTGTGATCGAGGTTCGCGCCTTCCGACCGTTGAGAATTAGTTCCTAGACTGAAGATTGCGTCTCTAGGTATTTTAAAAATAATTAATATTTATTAAAACATTATTGTATATATATATATATATATATATATATATATATATATATATGTTAGGACAACTAAAGAAAACGCAATTACGATTGAACGATTTCGGAGTTATCGCCTTTGTACATGAGTCTTGTCGAGTGAAAAGTAAACAGACCGACGTCTCTTGAAACTGTGCATATTTCATCTCGCAGCGGCCAAATCAACTAATTATTTGATTCTGTGTTTTAGTTAAAAAAATTTGTTAAACTTTTATCTTGAAAGTTCATTCATTTTATTCACAAGTAATTATGCTTTATAACCAAGGTTACAAAAATATATATGTGTGCGTGTATATTATATATTAATATTTTGTTTTTTTGACATTATTATTATTTATTATTTATTATTTTTACTTTATTTTTATTTTCAATTTTTTTATTTTACTGTTCAATTTTGATTCTTAACGGTCCCAACAACGTGACTTTCCAAATTTAAATTTTAAATTTCTTTTCTTTTTTCTCCATTTCATTCTTTCCAAATATGATCTAAGGTAAAGATCGGATTCTGACTCTGCCTGATGAGATCTCAGTTTATAATAGCTGTTGATCGATAACATCGACATGCCAGTGTCGAAGATTTTGTACATGTCTGTGTAAATACAAATAATTATATATACATATATATATATATATATATATATATATATATATATATATATATATATATGTATGTATGTATATGTATACACACGATAATATATTTTATATACTATATATATATATATTTATGCATATAAATATATGCATATATATACACACACACACACACACACACACACATATATATATATATATATATATATATATATATATATATATATATATATATATATATGGGAAATGAAAAAGGAAAAAAACAAGAGATATTTTTTATATATTCCTCAACGTTTCGTCTTTATTTGTAAGATTTCCTCAGGATGATAATTTTAAGAAAAATGTCATGCAAGTACATCGAAATATTGGGTAGACATGATGGGTCGATGAGAAAAAGTAGTAGCCGTGGCTGCTGACAGCACTGGACCAAGGTCCGGGCTGAGAGAAGTCAGTGGCAGGGAGTGAAATGAATGTGGACAGCCGTGAGTGAAAATGGGGGAGGGGAGGGGTGAGAGTGTTAGTGAATTTGTCTTTTCTTAAAATTATCATCCTGAGGACGTCTTACAAATAAAGACGAAACGTTGATGAATATATAAAAAATATCTCTTGGTTTTTTCCTTTTTCATTTCCTATTACGTCGGATTACTCTCATCCTTCCTTTCTCATATATATATGTGTGTGAATATATATATATATATATATATATATATATATATATATATATATATATATATATATATATATATATATATGAATCTTCTAACACGTAGTTAGCTCAACGCCAACAGTATTCACAGAATATTGTTGGTGGCTCGTAACAAAATTAAACGGAATCAAGAGAAACTATAATTTGATTTCCGATAAGTTTCTCGTCGCTCGCTTTGCAACTGAAACTTTGAAGTCAATGTAATATTAATTTGTGGCAGTGTCACGTGACAACCGGGCGTTCTTGGCGTATCTTCGGAACGTGAGCGCATGCGCGTGTGTCCTACTTTCCGTTTACCTGTTGTCGAAACCATACAACCGAAATACTTGGAACAAATTATTTTTGGCTTGAAACACTTTTTATTTATCAACATAATGACTTCCTAAATAGCGATTTTTAGTAAATGGTCTCCGAAAAGTATATATTTTTTTATCTAACACTAACTAGAGGAAGGGCGTTATAATATAAGATTAAAGTCACAGTTATATATATATATATATATATATATATATATATATATATATATATATATATATATATATATATATATATATATATATATATATAGCCTAAAGAAGCTTTGAGTCATTAAAAAAAAAATGTAAAATGCAGTTAAAATCCCCAGACAAACTAACTAAATCCAAGATATTGCAGACTTAACATTCGTTGGAAAATTAATAAATGAAAAAATATAAGTAAAAAAAAAAGAGGGGGGTGGTAATTATCTAAGAGTGAAACAAAAACAGGAGACCTTAAGCGTCTAATATTAACACGGGGATAATCAGCTGTTTACCATGTAACTGTTTCGGAGATTTAAAAACAGGACAGTTATAATATTCATGGCTCTCCAATTGGACTGATTATACGACCATTTCTCCAATAGTCAAGTGTCGAAATAATTCAGCTTAAAATATCACTAATATATACATAATAAAATATAATAATGATAAAATAATAATAATATATTACCCTTAAGACTATTATATAGTAATTTGCATATCAAATAACATTAATTATAACAATAATAAAAAATATAAAAATAATAATAATACTATCTAAACACTACATCCAAGAACCATTCTGCAATATGGTAGCTAGCAATAAAATTATATAGGAATTAAAGTTGCATTAAAAAATAAATAACAAATAAAGCTTAAGTACCTTAGGTACCAGAAAAGTAATTAGATAAGAGGAATATATATATATATATATATATATATATATATATATATATATATATATATATATATATATATATATATATATATGTTAAATTAAATAACGATAATTGAATTATCGTTTAATAATAATAATCTATCGTGATAATGTAAAGCTCAATATATAGAATAGAGCAATCGATTTTAGATGAAAAAGATGAGAATAAAGAATTGTAAAGATACAATATTTATTAAAACAGCAAAAAGTTCAGAGCAAGGAGTTTCATATCCTTAATCCATGGATTTTCAAAGATTAAAATCTTCTCATCAGAGGATAGGGAAGCCGATAATGTAGTTGTAAATATTATCGGCAACATTTAACTGTGAAAATTTTATATAAAGTAAAACAAAATAGAAATAAGAAAGGAAAATAAGGGGCAAGAGGTAAAGAGTCTTATGTTGAGGTGAGAGTGTAAAGTCAGGGTGGATGATATCTAAAAACACGTCACGACAAAAATAAGACCAGCTGTTATTTTAGAAATGAATGTTTGAAAAAGTAAACAATACTCAAGTTGTTACGGAATCCAGATATTTTTGTAAGATGCTGGTAGTTTGACGGTAATTGGTAACTTCCATTTTATCCTGTCTGTGCATTAGTTTGGTGCTGGTGCTCTGAACTTTTTGATGCTTTAATAAATATTTTATCTTTACAATTCTTTATTCTCATCTTTCACATCTAAAATATATATATATATATATGTATATGAATCTATTTATTTATAAACAAATGTACAAAAACCCGCGACACTGGCATGTCGATGTTATCAATCGTTATTTATTAGACACTAAGATTTCTTCACCAAGACAAGTCTGATATTTAACTTAGATGCTCATATTTAAGAAGAACCTTTTTGTACATGTCTGTATGAATACAATATTAATGTAAATTGCTCTATTTACTATTGAGCACTATTACAGGAATATATGTATATATATATATGTAATATATCTCTCCCCTCGCTCTCTCTCTCTTTCTATATATATATATATATATATATATATATATATATATGTTCATATAAATAAATAATATATATGTTTAATGGTGATTTCAGCGTTCCTTGTTTTTTTGCTTTCTACTATTTCGATTGTTTCACTTCCTAAGGGACTAAGAGGCAAAACATTGCATTATTAGTCGCCCTTAACTTTATAGTGTGTATTTTTCGTTTATATATATATATATATATATATATATATATATATATATATATATATATATATATATATAAAGTTAATCAAACCCTGAATTTTTAACATTATGATTTCAACACTAAGTGAGTTTACTGAACTTTTTATTTGATTTGGTTCCTTTATCGTTTTATTAATTTAACATAAACATTGGATGCATTTTTAACTGTCATTTATTGCATCGATTGCGGACGTATTTCCCAACTGGATAGACTTTTTCAATTTAATCAATTTTTTTCATTTTTGGACTGTCTCTCACTACCTCGATCAATCTTCAATCAACCTCTTGGATATCTTTCCTGAATTTGTTTTAAATTGTATTACTTGGATTGTATAGCTTTAACAAAAGTATGTTTTGGGCCGATATATTTGATGTGTTATATATATGCGTTATATATATGCGTTTTTTCATATATTTTTATATATTTTAAAAGTGTAAGTTTATCACCTGTAGTGATGTCACTGCGGTAATGGTCCTCTGAAAAGAAGAATTATCTTTGAAAACTCACGAGTTAAAGACTTTAAGATACTTTCCCTGAATTTTGAATTCTAATAAAATTTGATTCGCACCTTATTTTATTATTTCATTTCATATCATGCTATATATATATATATATATATATATATATATATATATTCATTTCATGCGTACATGAAAGTAATCCATCGGCACGTGTTTCTTGCTCACAGTCGTCATCAGCATGGCGTATTTAGACAATGATTTTATTTTCGATATTGATGTCTATAGCCCAGCGTGTTACCACTGGACCAAGACACCCTGTTTATCACCTAAATATTAAATGTATTTTTATGTAATTATTTTTATTGGTGATTGCAGCGTTCTATGTTTTTTTGCTTACTACTATGAAGTTAAGGGCGACTAATAATGCAATGTTCTTTATCTTTATCACTTAGGAAGTGAAACAATCGAAATAGTCGTAAGCAAACAAACAACGAACGTTGCAATCACCAATAAAAATAATTACATATATATATATATATATATATATATATATATATATATATATATATATATATATATATTTTTATAATTAATTTTACAAAAAAAAGAAAATATTCTTAAATAATAACGCTCAGGGTAGCGAAAAATAAATCACCAATAAAAATAATTCCATAAAAATACATTAAATAGTTAGGTGATAAAAATCGTACATATTTCTAGACAGGGCGTCTAGGTCCAATGGTTAGACGCTGGACTATAGGTATCAATATATATATATATATATATATATATATATATATATATATATATATATATATATATATATGATAATTTTATTTACACAGACATGTACAAAATCTGCGACACTGGCATGTCGATGTTATCGATCAACAGTTACTATAAACTGAGATCTCATCAGGCAGAGTTAGAATCCGATCATATTTGGAGGTTCTCTCCAAATATGATCTGAGGTTAAGATCGGATTCTAACTCTGCCTGATGAGATCTCAGTTTATAGTAACTGTTGATCGATAACATCGACATGCCAGTGTCGCAGATTTTGTACATGTCTGTGTAAATAAAATTATCATATATAAAGCTCTATTTTGATATTGAGCACTTTTTATAAACCCGGTTAAAATTCTCTGGATTACCACCCTGTGGATATTTTTCACCTGGATTATTACCATTATTATATATATATATATATATATATATATATATATATATATATATATATATATATATATATATATATATATATATATATACACACCAAAATATCCATTGCTTTTTATTATTGAATGGAGGATTCTGTGTAATTTTCTTCATAAGAAGTTGACATGATATTATTGATGAATTCAAGATGTGCCCACGGAAGCATGATACACCAATACATAAATTGTAGTTTGTCAAGTAGTATTACTCTCCTGTGAGTGGGTAGAACGGTTTAAAAATACAGTAAAGTATTGCTTCACACTAATGAGAGTTTTGCGGAGCCGCTAATGCTTTCTGTCATTTTAAGGACATTATTTTCAATTTTTGCCCGAAACATTCGTCAATTTGTTATTGACTTTATGCCCACTGTTTTGAGAGTCCGCCATCTTTGTCAAGCTTCTGTAAATGGATGTGTCGTTGGTGATAAGAAGCAGTTGTAATATCGGAGGCGTCCTTATCAGCGAAGGCTGTGTGAAGCTTTATTGATGAGGTCTCTGGTCATTATTAATTCAAGAAGAGTCAGAACAAAAGAAAGAAATGAAGGAAGAAATAAGAGACCAAAAAAAAAAAACGACATATTTAAGGACGAGAGAAAATACGAGGAGTGGGTAAAAAGATAAAAGTAAATACATAAATAAATGAATAAATAATAATAATAATAATTATAATAATAATAATAACAATAATAATAATAATAATAATAATAATAATAACAATAATAATAACAAAAATAACAATAATAATAATAATAATAATAATAATAATAATAATAATAATAATAATAATAATTATAACAATAATAATAATAACAAAAATAACAATAATAATAATAATATAATTATAATAATAATATAACTATAATACTAATAATAATTATAATAATAATAATATCAATAATTATAATTATAATGATAAAAATAATTATAATAATAGTGTTAGATTATGACTGGCCCTGTATTTTAAAGTGTGTAGATCGACTAGTATTAATTAGGAAGGAAATAGAATTCAGTACAATTTAAGGGCATATGTGATTTTGGGACAAACAACTATGTATCATAGTGACTCATTTTGTAAAGTCATAACAAATTTGATGTATGTTTTGCCGATAGGAAATGCTAGGGTCAAAAAAGGTCAGACAACATGAGTGAACGAATGTTTTGGCATGACATTAACACGTGTACATCAGGTGACGTCATTCATCGTTGTGTGGGAAATTAGTTTTTGGATCAGTTCGCCAGTGGAAGTCGAGGCAAAAGCATGCACAAACGATCAGCTCAAGGCGACAGAAATTGTTCAAGGATGTAGACGAAAAGTTTAGGACTGAATCTCTAAGATGAGACAAGAACCCAATTATCTTCCCCCATCTAGTTAGCAGTTTAGTAAGGTAACCAAAGAAAGTGACGGCAATCGAAGACGGCGACTCTCTCCCGGGCGTGACTTGAAGCAAATAAAACCCACCATCTGATCCTCTCGAAACGTCTTCAAAGTCCTTTTTTTCGTCGAACCAAAGAGTATTGATTTTTAGAATATAAAAACGCAACCAGACGAAGGATCGAACAGAGAAACCCCACGGCACAACATTTATGGAGGGGACGACTAGCCGACGAAGAATGAAATTACGGCCAGAGAAAAATAAGGTAAAATATAAAATGCATTAAGATGTTTGAAAAAATTGTTGAAAAAAAAAGGAGTTCAGATTTTTGTAATAACTTTTGATCATCGCATAAATGTACACTCAATAAAAAGTCCCCGTTGCAACAGACTATATAACAGAAGGGACAGTTTACTTGTTTCATGTCGACAGTTTAAGGGCTTAAAATATGTGTTAAAATGAATTTAAAAAACATGCGTTTAAAATGTTTGCTTAAAAAAATGACTACAGAAAATGTTTTACAGAAACTGTGTTATCAAAAGGGTTAAAAAAAAGTTAGAACCCACTATTAATCCTCTCGTAAGATTTTGTGCTGTTTCGATTACGAGAGGATGTAATTCGAACTGTTTGAGTGGTTTCGGAGAACTGCCTCAGTCGGGCAGGATTAGTGCAACATAATAATAATAATAATAATAATAATAATAATAATAATAATAATAATAATAATAACAATAATAATGATAATAATAATAATAATAATAATAATAATAATAATAATAATAATAATAATAATAATAATAATAATAATAATAATAATAATAATAATAATAACAATAATAATGATAATACAGTCCCCAAAAACATGGAGAAAAGACTAGGAGAAATAGGAATCAAAGGGATAACTGAGACCATACAAAGGACAGTAATGATCAAAAACAGCTACAATCCTGAGAAATGTCCTCGAATGCGGAAACCAACCCACATAAGCAACGAATGGAGAACAAACACATGGAAGCACAAAACAACAGAACCGGGGAAAATACAACCGCACGAATGAGGCGCAAGCATAGGCTGACGCCACAAAAATTATGGACAGAGGGTCGAGGAGGGAAAGCGCAAACCAGACCTCCACTGGAAGAGCGCGGACAGCTCTGGGACCTTGGGAAGGCTTGTTGCCACTCGGGCCCCAGAGGGGACCAATGACCCTTATCAGCGGGAAATCGTTGGTAGGTGGCTGTTGCGATTACCGCAAGGTCATCAGCGGTGATGAACGAAAATAGGTGGAGCATACTGGAGGCCTGAGGAGACTTGTTGTCACTCGGACTCCAGGGAATACCACAGGTTGTCGGCAGTGGGCGACCACTGACGATGACCAGTGTGATAACTCCTAGTGAGTAAATAATTATAATAATAATAATTATTATAATAATAAAAATAATTATAATAATAATTATAATTATAATAACAATAATAATAATAATAATAATAATAATACTTATAATAATAATAATTATCATAATTATTATAATAATGATAATTATGATAATAATAATAATAATAATAATAATTATAATAATAATTATAATAATAATAATAATTACAATAATAATAATTATTATAATAATTATGATAATAATAATTATAATAATAATAATAATAATAACAATAATAATAATAATTATTATAATAATAATAATAATAATAATAATAATAATAATAATAATAATAATAATAATAATAATTCATAAACCTGGATAAAAGACTGGGAGAAATTGGAATCAAAGGGACCATCGAAACCATACAAAGGACGGCAATGATCAAAATAGCTGCAATCTCAAGGAAAATCCATGAATACAGAAACCAACCCGCATAAGATATAAATAGTAGCCAGTCACACGGAATTTACAACAGGAAGAAAACAAAACTACACGAAGAACACCACAACACGAACCAAGGAACAGAATCTGCAAGAAACATCACTTCACAATAAATTACACATGCCGCAGCTAACACCACACAAAAATGAACC
The DNA here is from genome assembly GCA_963556195.1 of Sepiola atlantica. NCBI lineage: Eukaryota > Metazoa > Mollusca > Cephalopoda > Sepiida > Sepiolidae > Sepiola > Sepiola atlantica. The sequence goes on along the minus strand of OY744533.1, from coordinate 5,832,663 downwards.
AAAGAACAGAAATTACAAAAAACACCATAAGCTTATCCCCTTTCCTTCCCCCCAATACATTAAAAAAAAATTAAATTTAAAAACCAAAACAAAATTGTGCCTGCCTAGGCTGACACCAGACAAAATATTTGTAGAGAGTCGAGGAGGATGAGAAGACCTAGGAAGAACAGCACAAACCAGACCTCCACTGGAAAAGTGTGGAGAATGCTGTAACCTTGGGGAGGCGTATTGCCACCTTAATCCCAGAGAAGACCAATTGTCCTTGCCAGCGAGAAATCAAGAGGCTGTTGCGATACCGAAAGGTTATCGAGCGTTTTTTTTTTATTTTATTTTATTTATCTACCTTCCACAAGGTAAGATGTGACACAAGGTCGGGAAAGTGGGATTAGATAAGACAGCGCTCAAGAGGTGAGCACTCTGGCCATTTAAAAATTGCCTGGGCAGCCCCGTCAGCATTCCCCGTTAGGAGCGCCTCAGACAGTAAGCAATAAACTTACTCCTCCCCAAAGAGGGGAGGCAAAGCCTGGCAGGGTACATCTCCTAGAACTGCACAGGACCAGCAACCCCCAATAGACAGGCGTAAATCCAGACCCAAAGGCCCGGACGATAATATGCAAATATATGCATTTTTCCTATTTTGATTCGCCCTTTGTCGGGCGAATCATCTATTGTATATATATATATATATATATATATATATATATATATATATATATATATATATATATATATATATATATATATATATATATATCGGACATTTGCTTGCATTCGGGCAGAGTTTTGCCTTGTGTTTTTTCCCTACAATTTTTATTTTACTTTTTCAAATTTTAAATCTTGGCCTTTGCCAACTTATCTATCCCAACGACTTCCTCTGATGATAAGATTTTGATCTTCGAAAAGCCTGGCTTAAGGAAAAATTTAACTTGAATAAATTGCCTTTTTGCGGAATATACCTTGCTCTGAGCAACTGAATAGAAATACGATTTGACTTTTGCTTTTCTAATTCCTTTTCGTCCTTCTACATATCTACCTGCTCTATCCTGAATATTGAGCTGTATACCTTTCACCATAGGTTTTACCTTTCGTAAAAGTTCGCTTTTAGTTCACCACTTTATTTATATATATATGGGAAAATGAAAAAGGAAAACCAAAAAATGGATGTTTTTTATGTGTACATCAACGTTTCGTCTTTATTTATAAGACTTCATCAGGGTGATAAAATAGAGAAAAAATGTCATGCAAGTACAGATACATGTAGGGTAGACATATTGGGAGGAAAAATAGAATGAAATAGTGGCCACTGCTGGGTGGACGTCCGTATTTGTTGGAGAAATAGAAATGAATGTTGAAAAAAATGAGTGGGGAAAAAATGGAAGGATGGGGTGAGCAAGGACTACTGTGGCTGGTGGTAAGAGAAAGAGGTAGGGTAAAGTGGATGGCAGAGAGGGAGTGGATGAAGAGGGGGGAGGGGGTGTTTGACCAGATGGCTGCGACATAAAAAACATCCATTTTTTGGTTTTCCTTTTTCATATCACGTCGGATTACTTTCATCCTTCTCTTCCCATATTATATATATATATATATATATATATATATATATATATATATATATATATATATATATATTTAATTAATTAATTAATTAATTAATTAATTTATAAACCAATTTATTGTATACAGACCTTTATAATTAATTTACAAATTAATTTTTTGCGTGCACAAAAATTAGACATGGGCGAGCGCCTGGCTATAAGCTGTCATCAGCATGTCACACCGGGCAAGGATCGAACCTTTGATGTTAATATTCGTAGACTAACGCTCTAACTACTAGACTAGAATGACATGCCCACTTGTGCATGTCCATGTTTAAATTTTCTGCACGCAAAAAATGTATTTGTAAATTAATTATAAAAATCTGTATACAACAAATTGGTTTATAAATGAATTAATTAAATTAAAATGATATATATATATATATATATATATATATATATATATGTACAAGTGATGACTTGTCTGATTAAGGGCGAATTAAAAAAGGAAAAATGCGCTCATTCGCATATCCTTAAGTAATAAAAACAAAAAACGCTCAGGGTAGCGAAAAATAGGAGCGCACCGTAAGAACACCGGTTGCTATCGTAAAAAAAACAAGTTTAAGAAGAAAGACTAAGAAAGAAGAAGTAGAAGAAGAAGGAGACAAAAAAGAAGAAAAGCAACAAGAACAAGTTGAAGAAGGACTAAGAAAGAAGAAGAAAAATAGAAGAAGAAGAAGAACACAAAGAAGAAGAAGAAGAAGAAAGAGAAGAAAAAGAGATAAGAAGGAGAAGAAAGAAGAAGAAAAAAAGAAGAACAAGAACAAGAAGAAGGAGAAGAAAAAGAAGAAGGTGAAGAAGGAGCAAAAGAAAAAGAAGAAAAAGAAGAAGAAGAAGAAGAAAAGAAGAAGAAAGAGAAGAAGAAGAAAGAGAAGAAGAAGAAGTAGAAAAAAAGAAGAAGAAAAGGAAAGAAGAAGAAAGAGAAGAAGAAAAAGAAGAAAATGAAGAAAAAGAAAAATGAGGAGGAGAAGAAATAGAAAAAAGAAGAAGAAAACGAAGAAGAAGAAAAAGAAGAAAAAGAAGAAGAAAAAGAAGAAAAAGAAGAAAAAGAAGAAGAAGAAGAAAAGAAAAAAGAAGAAGAAGTAAAAGAAGAAGAAGAAGAAGAAGAAGAAGAAAGATAAAAAAGAAGAAAAAGAACAGCAAGTTGAAGAAGGACTAAGAAAGAAGTAGAAGAAGAAAAAGAAGAAGAAGAAGAAGAAGAAGAAGAAGAAGGCAATGAAGAAAAGAGGTGATGACGAAAAGAACAACAACAACAACATGATTTTTTTTTTAAATGCCGGCGAGAAAAAAATCGGAGGACGACAAGTTGAATATATTTAATGTTAAATAAAATATCTGCGCCGAGATAAAACAAAAAAATTAATCTAAAAAAGTAAGAAATACAATTTATAAAAAATAAAAGAAAGAAACTTTAAAAATAATGAAAGAAAATCAGATGTTGTTGGAAAAAGAATTCCCAGGATATATCATTAAAAATAAATGCAACATGACATTATTAAAAATTAACGACGCCCCAACCAGAAAACAAAACAACGAAAGGATTAATACCAAATAAAAAAAAAACAGAATGGAAAATGAATGTGTTGAATATTATTTTGAGCAAGTCATCAATGGATGGAAAAAATCATGAAAAAAATGCCTTAAAGTTAAAAGAAAGAAATCCAAAATAAAACTAAAAACTTAAACAAAACGCAAAGATTAGTCCAAAATCGATTGCATCGACACATTAACACACGCACATATAGATACATTTAAACACACACACATACACACACACAAACCTACTGGGGAGTTTGAATTACCTACTGGGGAGTTTGAATTACCTAAAGGGGAGTTGTAATTACCTACAGGGGAGTTCTAATTACCTACTGGGGAGTTTGAATTACCTACTAGACACTATCCTCGAGTGTTTTCGGTCTCTCTGTGCAAGGGTTTGTCAGGACAACCTGACATGAGGAATCTTACCCTTACAAGTAAACCCTGACCAAATATTCAAAATTACATAGTATCCGCAGCACAAATAAGCTCCCCTCATACGAGGAATAGTGCATCTTCTCCTAGTGAGGTTACCTCAAGTAACACCACATAGCTGGATACTCCACCAGACTAGATGAATTCTTGTCCTGGAATCCGGTAATACCAACAGACCGAAAGAAAGATATACTATGACATACTTGACTGGTCAGTTGGGGAGAGAAGAAATCTATTATTCTTAACTTTTTTACTAACTCAATGTTTGAGAAATAAAGGAGAATTTTAATAGAATATTCGGGTATCTATGTATCTCATATAGAGATCTATGTGTTAGCCCCAGGAAGTGGCCCCTTGATTTCTGAGAACTTCGACTAAAGTAAAATTAAACATCAAGCGAGAAACACACACACACAAACACGCACACATACAAATACGTATAACAATGACAACAAAATATGCTGAAAGAAATCATTGAACTCGTAAGTCAATCTCTTTTTTTATGTAAATCGCTCCAGACAAGGCATGAAGCCACTAAGAAGAACAAATATGATTATCGCAAAGACAAGAGATGCCTATTGACCATAGTCTTGAAAAGACCAAGATTATAGGTAAGAAGAAAACAGTCAGCAGGAAGAGAGTTCCACAATCCTGCGGTTCTTGGAAAGGAGCTACTGGAATAGGAAGCTGTATTACAATGAGGTATCAAAACAGCAAATTGATGGAGACCACTAGACCAACGAGTAAAAAAAGCTGAAACAATAGAAGCGGGTAATAGATCACACAACTCTGAAGAACACATGTCATAATAGTATTTATAGAAAAAACTGAGACTAGCAACATTACATATGTGAGAGAGAGAGGATGTAGAGAAGAAAAAATGGTCGGGACAATCAAATTACAGATACGTTTCTGCACCTTATCAACAATCCTCAAATGGGACAGAGATTCACCAGCCCAAATAGGACAACAGAACTTCATACAATGTATTATTGGTGATTTGTAGAGATAGAGAATAGTCTCAGGTGTGAGAAAGTGTTTGGAGTGATAAGGAGAACCGACTTAACGAGAAGCAGAAAGAGCAATGGATCTAATGTATGAACTCCAAGAAAGATTTGATGAGAGAGAAAGACCAAGAAGTTTCAGAGTCGATTTCTCTTCAAAAGCAGAGCCATCCATGAGAATCTCAGGAAGAAAAGGGGCACGCCTACGATTGAAAGACACAGGCTGAGTTTTTACTTGATTAAATGAAACTAGGCATTTCGTGCCCAACTCCACAAGTGAATCCAGGGCAACTTCTAAATCAGCTGCATATTTCGACTGATCCGAGGGAGATTGGCGAGAATCAACACCAGAATAGAGAGTTGTATCATCAGCATTGATGATAATTTTCTAGACAATACATCGCAACAAATCATTTGATATATATTTCACATTCACCATCACCACAACCATCAGGGTGTTTGATCACTCTTGGAGGAAGAACCCCTCCATGGTGTCCGTTTACCTTATTGGTGACTGTCATTCAGGTTTTTGTTGCCATAGTCGCCACGCTAGGCACTGCGGGTTTGCCACGCTATTTGCACATACCCAGGTGTCAACACACAGCGCCTGGTCTTCCCAAATGGTCACCCATCTTATACAGACCAGGCTCAACGTCGCTTAACTTTACATTAATTTACATTACATTAATTTTATATAATCAATATATATATATATATATATATATATATATATATATATATATATATATATATATATATATATGTGTGTAAATTATAACTAAAAGGTAAACTTTTAGAGAGTTGGACCTATTGTGAAATAAGGAAAGCTCAATATACTGGATAGAGCAAAAATATGGTACGTCAATGAAAATTGATTAGACCTGCAAATGGAAGCAAATCGATATCTTCAGTTGTTCAAAACAAGTCCTATCCTGTCAACTTATCGATCATAATTCTTCCTCTGATGATAAGATTTTAATCTTTGAAAAGCCTGGTTTAAGGAATGAAAGAGAAGAAAAATAAATATTTTTTCATTAACTAAACTACGCCTTGTTTTTAACAACTGAAGATATCGATTTGTTTCCATTTGCAGGTCTTATCAATTTTCATTGACTTACCATATATATATATATATATATATATATATATATATATATATATATATATATATATATATATATATATATATATATGTATATATATATATATATATACAGGCTTAGCCAAAAGTAGGTGGACAGCATTTGGAATAGGTGTATGTATCAGTTATATTAATGCAATTATTTATTATAACTTTGTTATAACAATGCTATTTGTGTTATTAATGTGTTGTATAATTAAAATTGTCTAATTGTGTTGTAATTTTAATTTAATCTGTTTTCCTTTTTTTCAGATTGTTTAGAGAACCCATAATGTAAACTTTTATATATATACGTAAAATATTATTTCGATATTTGATATTTGAATATATTATTTCATATATATATAATTCTTGTTTTTATTGTTGTATAAAGAAATCCAACGGAGTGCTCGATTATTTAATGAATAAGAGAATACTATTCATTTCTTATTTAATAAATATAGAAAAGATCAGATAGAATCAATATGGTACCATAGGTTTCACGGCGATAGCGGACAAAGATTGAACAAAAATTATATATATTTAATTAATAAATATATACAAAATAATTAATAAAAATATACATATTTTATGATTATGCTCCAAAGATTCAACTTCAACAAACATTATTGTATACATTTGTTTCAGCGATGTTTTTAATAATAACTTCATCAGAACAACGAAGTCTTCATCATTTCGTTGCACGGCAAGTTAACATTTAAAATATAGAATGATCACAAACAAACAAAAAACAAGTCATTATCCTACACATCAGGGTATTTTTATTTTACTCCTGGTGTAGGAAGAAAAATACACCGTAAAGGGCGGCTCTGGAAAAAATGGCAGCAGGTTCAATTGTAGTAGATCCAAAGGCCATCGTAATTTGTTTTGTTATCTATCTCCGGTCGCATATTTTTGTTAATTATTTTATTTAATGGGTTAGTAATGTGTTATAGTATTCTTTTTGTAAATATAAGTGTATCTAAATAAAAATAGGTGGTATGGTTTGGTAGTTTTGTTTTACGGCATATCAACCCTTTTTGGGTTATTTAATGCCGAATCTGGTCATTATAGTAAAAGTTTTTATGCTTCAAGTTCTTTATATCTTCAAATGTTTAATCATCGTTTTTGGTTTGGTAGTTTTGTTTTACGGCATATCAACCCTTTTCGGGTTATTTAATGCCGAATCTGGTCATTATAGTAAAAGATTTATGCTTCAAGTTCTAAAAATAAAAATAAAAAAGGGGAGGGAGAAAGGGAGAGGGGCTGTTGTTTTTGTTTTTGGTTTTGTAGAACATAATTAAGTTTTACAAAAAAAAAAAAAAAGAAGAAAAACAAAAAACGTCAATGTAGGTGAATTTCGTCTCAGGGAGCCACAGGGCAGCCTGATCTGGTATCACCAGATAAAAATAGGATTGGTATTAAAATTAAGTAATCCGTAAAATAGACCTACCATGTAATCATTACGTGAGCGAGCGTGTTGTTTAGCGATCGATGGTTGGCTGATTTGCGAATTCTGAACCCGGTGTATTTGTATTTAGTTCTTTGCGAAATAATAGGCGAGTTACGTTAGCCGGTGTTAATGAGTTTTGTGAGAGGACTTATTTGTTAGAAGGAATATAATTCACTATCCTCTCGTTTGCTATCTATTTGGGAGACGCTTAGAGGAAGGAACACAACATAATGTATTTGGTATAGGTTTTTTTAAAAAGTTTAATTTTCTTGAAACACGGTCGAAGATATTAGGCGACTGAAGCGATGTGTTTCGATGCATTAGTATTATAGTCTAGTTTAATCGGGTCGAGAGGGGAAATCAACTCTACTTCATACATACTAGCAAATATATGCCTCCTCCGGTCGCATATTTTTGCTAGTTGTTTTAGTAAATTGCTCAGTATAATGTGTTTGTTTGTTTTTTTTTACAAAAAAAAAGAAATAAATAAAACACATCCTTTATTTTAATAGATAAATCACAGAATAATAATAAGCTTTTAAACAAAATTTACTCTTTATGGCGTAAAATGTAAAAAAAAAATCCTAAACTCACTTAAGGTCGTAAAAAGATAATAATATTTGCAGTTTTTCAAATCTAAAAAAAAATGTACCTAAAATAAAATCAACAATTAAAATAAATAAAATACAATTAACACGATTCTAAATTCCATTATTTAATTGCTCAGTAAAATGTTTTTTTTTTGTTTTTTTTAAATAAATTGTAATTTTTTAATCAATTATTTGTGTAAATTAAACAATTTGATTCAATAAATGTCTGCTTTAAAACATAATTTCTAAGATTTAGAAAAGAAAACGTTTTAATAAAATAATCAAAGTAAATATATCATTTTTGAGCGACTCGTACGATAAATCTAAGAGAATGTGTTGTTTACATTTTATTAATCCAATAACGCGCCTCTGTCTTGTGTCCATCTCTCTCTTTTCTCTCTCTCTCTTTTCTCTCTCTCTCTTTCTCTCTCTCTTTATATCTCTCTCTCTTTCTTAAAATTAAACTTTCTGTGCGTTCGAAATAGAACGCTATACATTATAATCAGAGGTAACAAAATGTTGGAGTAGACGCCGCCTATTCCATTATATTCTATTATGATCTAATTTAATTACGTAACTCAATTATATAGATGTAAAAAAAAAAACAATGTCTTTAATTAATTCTATTTATAATTTTTTAAAGATTATTATTATCGAGGAAAATATTTTAAATACATCTGGAAATCTGAAAAAAACAATCATGAGTGTATATTTGCGAATATTAATTTATTAGAAGCTTTAAAAAAATATATTATGTAAATTTTAAAGACGCGTTATGTTTGGGAAAGTTTTGTAATGTGTATATATAGGAGCTGATAAGTAGATATAAAAAGAGAAAGATCAAAACTAATGATATATCTTTGGCTTCAGATACGCAGACAGACACATAATCTCCATTATATATATATATATATATATATAGGTAATTGGACATTATAATATTCAACATTGAATACACTTTTTACTGTCATCTACTGCATCGGTAGCAAACAAATTTCCCGCCTGGATAACTTTTTTTCGTTTTCGGACTACCATTCACCACCTGGATTGTTTTTTAATCGACTTCTTTGACATCTTTCTTGAAATTGTTTTTAACTTTATAACTTGGATGAACTGTATAAGTTAAACAAAAAAATGTTTTTGGGGGCCGATATATTTGTTGTTTTATATACTTTTATGTATTTTTATATATTTTTACAAAGCTTAATTTTATTACCTGCAGTAATATCATTGCGGTAATGGTCCTCTGAGGAGAAGATTTTCTTTGAAAACTCATGAGTTAAGGACGCAATATCACTCCTTGGTTTTGAACATTAATAACATCTGATTAATTTCTCATGTTATTATATCATTGAATTAATATATATATATATATATATATATATATATATATATATATATATATATATATATATATATATATATATATATATATATATATATATAAACTGGTGGACTAAAAGCGAACTTTTAGGAATAGTAAAACCTATTGTGAAAAGTATACAGCTCAATATCCAGAATAGAGCAGATAGATATGTAGAAGGATGAAAAGGAATTAGAAAAGCAAAAGTCAAATCGTTTTTTTGCAATCGGACATTTGTTTGCATTCGGGCAGAGTTTTCCCTTGTGTTTTTTCCCTACAATTTTTATTTTACTTTTTCAAATTTTAAATCTTGGCCTTTGCCAACTTATCTATCCCAACGATTTCCTCTGATGATAAGATTTTGATCTTTGAAAAGCCTGGCTTAAGGAAAAATTTAACTTGAATACTTTGCTTTTTGCGGAATATACCTTGCTCTGAGCAACTGAATAGAAATACGATTTGACTTTTGCTTTTCTAATTCCTTTTCATCCTTCTACATATATATATATATATATATATATATATATATATATATGTGTGTGGGGGGGGGTGCATACACGTGTGCAGATGGGTGTGTTTGTGTGTGTGCGTGTCTAAGGATTTGTTTCTGTATTCTGGAGATTGTTAAATGGGGTTAGAAAAACAGCCGAGCTTACGATTTTTGTCATTAGGAATGATTTTAATGCACCGTTTCGCAATAAAAAGTCCAAAATAAACAACGTTTTGTAAGATTGGTTCAATAACACGGATCGTTAAACCTCGTACATCTCACACAAAAATGAATTTCTCTTCGCTAATTAACGCGATGCGAAGATGCTGCGAATTTGGTTTAACTTTAAAGTTGAGCTTCGTATTATAACCAGCCCGGGAGGGTGTTAGCATTTTTTTAAATTTTAGTGTGCTGTACTTGAAGGGGCCCAACACTTTTGTCTGAATAAACTACCTCTGAATGAGGTATAATTCTATTATGAGGAAGGGATTTGGTTAGTGCTGGTCGCCTGAGGCGTTTCGACGGGGAATGCCGACACGTCCGCTCTCAGCTATTTTTGTGTTACGTGTTATATGACGCACACGTCATAAATGATATTTCCGATGTCTTCTGCCTCAATTCTAGTGCATACCGTCATTCATGTGTGACGTCATCCAGTGTGCACAACAGCAAGCAATAATGGATTTCTTATCTCCCTCTATTTTTCTTATTTAATTGAAGAACTCATCATTTTGTGACGTCATTCACCGTGCACGGCTATCCCGCATCTCTGTTTTAATGGATAGCGGCATTCTTTAGTAACGTCATCAGATGCTGACTGCGCCGTTTTTTATGACGTAATCTATAGTTTGATCAATCGATAGATAAATAGATAGATAGATAAGTTTAAATCAAGCAGTGAATCGAGGAGATGGTGTTAAATTAAATACGTTGTCCACTAACTCTAACCCTAACCCATTACCCTTACCTAACCCTAACCCTTACCCTTACCCTAACCCTAGCCCTAGCCCTAACCCTAAATAATGTGTAATCCAGAAAAAGTAAACATCCACAGGATAAAAATCCAAAGAATTTCTTTACAAATATGTTCTTAGGGGAGGATCAGATTTTTTTCGCCTTATGAGATTTCAATTTCTAACAGCTGTTTATCGATAACATCGACATGCCAGTGTCTCGGATAATGTACATGTCGGTATAAATAAAAAATAATTATATATATATATATACATATATATATATAATTATTTTATATATATATATATATATATATATATATATATATATATATATAAAGTTAATACAACAAAATATATAAGAGGCAACTAATATCTTTAATTAGTGAACATCCGGATAAAAATAAAGCTCAATATACTATGGGCCGATGTATTTGATGTTTATATACTTTTATGTATTTTTATGTAAATTTTTTTGTAATATATTTTCAAAGTTTAATTTTATTACCAGCAGTAATGTCATTGCGGTAATGGTCCTTTGAGGAGAAGATTTTCTTTGAAAACTCATGAGTCAAGGACTTTAAAGTACTTTGCTTGAACATTGAATGCTAATAAAATTTGATTCGCACTTTATTTTATTCTTTCACTTCATCTAGTGCTATATATATATATATGCATACATACATATATATTTATATGTATATATATGCATACATATATATATATTTATATGTATATATATGCATACATATATATATATATGCATACATATATATATATATATATATATATATATATATATATATATATATATATATATATGAGATAGAGATATAGATAGATAGAGAGAGAGAGACAGAGAGAGAAAGAGAGAAATAAATAAATACATAGATATGTAGATAGAGAGATGACTTCAATTCAAATATTGCAAAGAGAAGGTGGTATTATTAAACTTGATCAACTAGTTTTTTTTTTATATTCGGCAAATGCACAATGCAGAAGACAGAAGGAACGATACGCACATTGACTTTTTATTTGATGTTTTTCTATTCGTTTCTCTTGCAGTTAATTATTTAGTCGTTGGGCGGGAACCGAAAAGGGATTGGGCCATTAATATTTCATACTCTTCTGCAGATTCGTAAAATTGGCGAGCGCGTTGCATTGAAAAGGAAATAGAAAAGGGAGGGAAAGAAGAAAGACACGAAAGAAGAGAAGAAGAAAGGACGGATGTAATGACGGCTGAGCGACGAATGGAAGGAAATACAGGTGGGATCAAAGAATAGAAGATAGAAATAATGGAAGAAGGAAATAATAAAGAAATAAAGAAAGAAATTGCGAAAGGTTAGCGAAGAGAGAAAAAAACGAAACGATCGAACGAAGATCGAAAAAAGTAAAAATTGAAGGATAAAAGAGATGGAAAGAACAATTAGATAAAACTGAAATGGAAGAAAAGATAAATGAAGTGAGAAAGTCGGGTGGAATAAATGAAGTGGGTAATGAAATTGGAAAGGACAAAACAAAGAAAGGAATGAAAATGAATGAGAAACGGAAACTAAAGAAAAGATCTCACGCCTGACACCATCATCTACCTGTACAAGAGTCAAATACGTCCTAAGATGGAGTACCGCTGCCACATGTGGGGAGGTGCTGCTCGGAGCTCCCCTTTCCTGCCTTGACAGAGTACAAAAACCGACTTCGAAATCTAGTGGGGATGTCCTTTTCTCTTCCCTACAGTCACTCTCTCACAGAACAGAAGTTGCTAGTCTTTCTTTGCTCTACCGTTATTTTCATGGCAGGGCTCGACTGAACTCAAATCTATGCCCCCCTCCATAGTATAACATTCACAACTAGGACCTAACTATTACCATTGTAAATGATTTCCCTTTCTCCCTCTGCGTGCCCAAGACGAAACGAAACTTCCACGGAAAGAGTTTCTTTACTACAACTGCCTGTCTGTTGAACACAGTGCCGCAAGCCTGCCTCCCAGCCGACTGCAACATAGTCGTCTTCAAGTCCAATGTAAACAATTTCTTGTTGAACCGTCCCCGTAAATAATCAATGTCTGCCCTGCTACAACCATCTTGCTCGTGATTCCGATGTTGTCCCACCGTCCACCAGTCAAACTATTTAACCCTTTTCCTTGAGTGGCCTTTGGGCCTTAATAAGCGGTGACCTTATTGTAAAAAATAATCGATATTCAGGGATTGCATTTGAAGAAACACATTTCAGGAGATACACGTGTGTGGAGTAGCGGGAAGAATGTTATATGGTAAACACACATACACACAAACTAATGTGTACGTAAGTTCACAAAACGGGTTGATTATATATAGCAGAACTCCTCTATAGTGACTGATATTTATATAGAGAGGAGTAGATTTAAACAATTTCCTCCTAGAATATTTTTTGATTATTCGGATTACTGTTCCCATATTGAGTGTTATTTTCACAACGCTAGCCGACGCAACCCCCGACCCTCCTCAGGTTAGAGTTGGAGTTAGGCTTAGGCCTAGGGTTATGGATAGGGGTTAGGGTTAGGGTTAGGGTTTGTGGTAAGAGTTAGGGTTAGGGTTAGGGTTAGGGTTAGTGGAAAGGGTTAGAGTTAGTGGTTAGGGTTAGGGTTAGGGTTAAGGTTAGGGTTAGGGTTTAGGTTAGGGTTAGAGTTAGGTTTAGGGTTATGGTTAGGTTTAGTGGTTAGGGTTTAGGTTAGGGTTAGGGTTTAGGTTAGAGTTAGAGTTATGTTTAGGGTTATGGTTATGGTTAGTGGTTAGGGTTTAGGTTAGGGTTAGGTTTAGGGTTAGGGTTAGGGTGTTGGTTAGTGGTTAGGGTTAGGGTGTGTGGTAAGGGTTAGGGTTAGTGGTTAGGGTTATGGTTATAGTTAGGGGTTAGGGTTAGAGTTAGAGTTAGAGTTAGGGTTAGAGTTAAGGTTAGAGTTATGGTTAGGGCTTAGGGTTAGAGTTAGGGTTAGGATTATGGTTAGGGTTTAGGGTTTGAGTTAGGGTTTGAGTTCGGGTTAGTGTTAGGGTTAGCGTAAAACTGGGGAATCTTTACGTCGGACCCCGGAACCTGCACTGAACTTCGAACGGAACTCCTTATTTAATCCACATGAGTAACATGCTCTCGTTTCGTCAGCCATGACCGGGCAGAAGTCCTAAGTATTTCGCAATTGTACAAATAGTAGCACTTAGAAGGGACTATTTTACTTAATAGTTTTATCTTTTACGTCACATGTCCTTGCCCCCAATTCTAGGATGAATTTTAGGAGCCTTACACCTATTCTTGTTTTGTTTTAGATGTGCAGTACTATAGAAAATAATGGTTGTGTTTTTCATTTTTGAAACGAACATAGTCGGTAGAATTTTTTCTTTAAGTCCACTATAGAGATGTTTTCACTATAGAGGATAAAGAAATGTTCACTATAGATCAAGTCTTCTATAGCAGTGTTCCACTGCATATTTTCTCTCTAGATTTACATAGACTGGACCACAAAGAATGTATGTCCATAGTGTAAGTGTTCATGCAGAACAAAAGCGATACATTTGTTGAGATAATGAGGAAACCCGAGTCGACAAATAAAGGGCTGTGAATTATCTCCAGGTCGGAAAAGTCTTAACGAAAACTTCTTAACTCAATTACCAAAAAATGCATTTGATTGAAAGTTATTTATAACAGTTATTGTTCATTTAAAGTTATTTATAACAGTTATTGTTCATTTAAAGTTATTTATAACAGTTACTGTTCATGTGAAGTTATTTATAACAGTTACTGTTCATTTAAAGTTATTTATAACAGTTACTGTTCATTTAAAGTTATTTATAACATTTACTGTTCATTTAAAGTTATTTATATCACTTACTGTTCATTTAAAGTTATTTATAACAGTTACCGTTCATTTAAAGTTACTGAGAACAGTTACTGTTCATTTAAAGTTATTCATAACAGTTACTGTTCATTTAAAGTTATTTATAACAGTTACTGTTCATTTAAAGTTATTTATAACAGTTACTGTTTATGTAAAGTTATTTATAACAGTCACTGTTCATTTAAAGTTACTTAGAACAGTTACTGTTCATTTAAAGTTATTCATAACAGTTACTTTTCATTTAAAGTTATTTATAACAGTTACTGTTCATTTAAAGTTACTTAGAACAGTTACTGTTCATTTAAAGTTATTTATAACAGTTACTGTTCATTTAAAGTTATTTATAACAGTTACTGTTCATTTAAAGTTATTCATAACAGTTACTGCTTATTTAAAGTTATTTATAACAGTTACTGTTCATTTAAAGTTATTCATAACAGTTACTGCTTATTTAAAGTTATTTATAACAGTTACTGTTCATTTAAAGTTATTTATAACAGTTACTGTTCATTTAAAGGTATTTATAACAGTTACTGTTCATTTAAAGTTATTTATAACAGTTACTGTTCATTTAAAGGTATTTATAACAGTTACTGTTCATTTAAAGTTATTCATAACAGTTACTGTTCATTTAAAGGTATTTATAACAGTTACTGTTCATTTAAAGTTATTCCTAACAGTTACTGTTCATTTAAAGTTATTTATAACAGTTACTGTTCATTTAAAGTTATTTATAACAGTTACTGTTCATTTAAAGTTATTTATAACAGTTACTGTTAATTTAAAGTTATTTATAACAGTTACTGTTCATTTAAAGGTATTTATAACAGTTACTGTTCATTTAAAGGTATTTATAACAGTTACTGTTCATTTAAAGTTATTCATAACAGTTACTGTTCATTTAAAGGTATTTATAACAGTTACTGTTCATTTAAAGGTATTTATAACAGTTACTGTTCATTTAAAGTTATTCATAACAATTACTGTTCATTTAAAGGTATTTATAACAGTTACTGTTCATTTAAAGTTATTTATAACAGTTACTGTTCATTTAAAGTTATTTATAACAGTTACTGTTCATTTAAAGTTATTTATAACAGTTACTGTTCATTTAAAGTTATTTATAACAGTTACTGTTCATTTAAAGGTATTTATAACAGTTACTGTTCATTTAAAGGTATTTATAACAGTTACTGTTCATTTAAAGTTATTCATAACAGTTACTGTTCATTTAAAGGTATTTATAACAGTTACTGTTCATTTAAAGTTATTTATAACAGTTACTGTTCATTTAAAGTTATTCATAACAGTTACTGTTCATTTAAAGGTATTTATAACAGTTACTGTTCATTTAAATTATGTATAACAGTTACTGTTCATTTAAAGTTATTTATAACAGTTACTGTTCATTTCAAGTTATTCATAACAGTTACTGTTCATTTAAATGTATTTATAACAGTTACTGTTCATTTAAAGGTATTTATAACAGTTAGTGTTCAGTTAAAGTTATTTATAACAGTTACTGTTCATTTAAAGTTATTCATAACAGTTACTGTTCATTTAAAGGTATTTATAACAGTTACTGTTCATTTAAAGTTATTTATAACAGTTACTGTTCATTTAAAGTTATTTATAACAGTTACTGTTCATTTAAAGTTATTTATAACAGTTACTGTTCATTTAAAGGTATTTATAACAGTTACTGTTCATTTAAAGTTATTCATAACAGTTACTGTTCATTTAAAGGTATTTATAACAGTTACTGTTCATTTAAAGTTATTTATAACAGCTACTGTTCATTTAAAGTTTTTTATAACAGTTACTGTTCATTTAAAGGTATTTATAACAGTTACTGTTCATTTAAAGGTATTTATAACAGTTACTGTTCATTTTATACGTACAGTTTTGATTGTAGAAAGGTTAAAGTGAGAAAGGTTTCGAATGTTTAATAAGAAGGTGGTTCTACATTTGTTTTCAGTCAGTTATGCGTGCGATAATGTGAGAGAATTAGGCATTGTGTGTGTGTTGCGTTTGGTCAGAGTTCGTATACGTATGACTGCGTGCGTCAGTTAAGAATTCAATCTTACTTTTCCAAGTTCACCAGTGGACGAGCAAAGCCGAGCATTATATTGACGTTAGCTCTGTTCCGGATTTTGAATCAACTGGTTTCTGGATCAAAATCTGGCATAATATGCTCTCAAGGTGGATCACGAAAACGAATTCGAAAACTTTACAGAGACGCCTCTGATTGGCTAAAAGTATATTTATATCTGTTTTTATTAATTCAAGCAGACGCGTGCGCGTGTTCCATTGTTGCTTACCTTCTAACGTGGGTACCCAGATTTCGTCTGAAATAAAAACCCGGATTATTTTAAAAATTGATAAAAAATCATCAAATAATAGAAATCGTAATGTACGGAAGCTACTTTCCTGGTAAATAAAGGCTCAGTTATATATGATGTATTCTGATCGGTTCCGGAAGTGGCCCCGAAAATCTAAGTGTCCTCATTACCTAAATAAGCTATGGAGACCGAACCATTTTTAAAAACTTCAACTATATGCCGTTTCTATGGAATTTATAGCATATGTATCAACTACTCCGGAGAAGACAATGGAAGTGGTCCCGAATATCTACGCTACCCTCTATGTGCCGAATATCTACGTGTCCCCATCTCTAAGTGACCCATACATACAGAACTTTTTTAGTACTTCAAATACTTGAAATGTATATCATATGTATTAAATTTGTTGAGGAAGACAATGGAAGTGGTTCCGGATCTCTACTCTATGTTATTTTCTATGTGACGAATATCTACGTGCCCTCACATCTAAGTGGCCCATAGAGACATTACTTCCTTAAAACTTCTAATATGTATTTTCAGTTTGAGTGAAAACTAAACACTATGTATAAGGCACTAATTAAAAGAGTTTTCGAATATTTCAGCTTCTTTCTCGGCCTTTTGGCTGATATCAAAGTGTAGTATCTGTTCCGATTGATGCTATACCCTATAGACCGGTACCGTATTGGCTTTCGGGCCTTGATTACGCCGGTTTCAGAGATTGTTCTGTGCAGTACTAAGAGATCCACTTTCTCGAGGTTTTGCCTTCTCACCCTTTGAGAATGGGTAACTATATTGCTAATCGCCCGAAGCGCCCCTACCGAGGAATACCGATGGGATGCTCAGGACTTTTTGTAGGCCAGAGTGCTCAATCTCTAGGGGACCGGCTTTTTAACTCCACTTTCCGACCTTGTGTCACATCTTACCGCTGTGGGAGGGAGATAAAAAAAGGAGGATGGGCGGTAAATAAATTAAGTAATATTTAGTTATTAGTATAGTTAACAAGTACATAGCTGTGATCCTAATCCAGTCCCGAGCAACATCGGGTATTCCTGCATTCACTAAATATGGGAGCAAGTGATTCACGCTTGAAATAATGAAGTTTCTAGGCGGCTAATCGTGTTCGTTCACGCATTCATTGAAACATGCAAATGTCAATCGAGTAAAAATACAAAAATATTATATAAAAAGAGAAGAAAGAAAATAGTTTTTTTTCTTAAAAAAAAATGCAGTGCTTCGCGAAACAATTTTGTTATCAGTTAAAGTTAATTTAAAGCCAGAGAGATTGTCTTCCGGGTGGATTTAATCATTTACGGCCTGATTACGAAGGACTGTTATGTTTATTTTTTATCACCGCTATACACTCTTTTCTTTTCTTTGTCTTTAGTTCTGGTTTATCTTGCTTTATGGTAGCCAATCGATTAATGATGCAAGTAATCAGCACTTTCACACCAAATTCGAAAAAAAAAACGTTTACCTATTTATCAAGGGCTCTGCTGATATAAATTATCGCTTTTTTCTCATTTTACTTCAGTCAGTTCTCAGAAATAAAGAAGCCCTTTTCCAGACCTAACACCTGATGTATTTATAAGATCCATGCGAATGTTACTTTAAGAGTCTACCTACCTACCTAATTAGTTTGTACAGCGGTGGAGAATATTTTTTTCCTCTTCCTCAATTGACCCTTTAACTATGTTATAGTTTAACTTTGCTGTGGTATTTGCCTGCTCTTGCCTGATTCCAATACAAGAATTCCTCTGGTCTGGTGGAGTATCTAGCTGAGTGTTGTTTCTTGAGGTAACATCACTTGAAGAAGTTACACCTTTCTTCGTATGAGCCAGTGTGTAGCCATGCCGAGGTGATCTTATTTGGGCTCGAATACTATGTTATTTTTAATATTTGGTCAGAGTTTACTTGTGGCATAAACACACCTCTGTACAGATAGACCGAACACACTTGGAGATGGTGTGTAGTAGACATTCACACTATCTCAAAAGAATATACTAACATAAACGGGAAAAATAATGTACGTTATTTATATGTAATTTGAATACGGCTATAATCATCTTGACGCACGGGTTAAGCGACATTGAGACTGGCCAATACTAGGTGGGTAACAATTTTAGAAGTCCATGTGCCATATGTAACGAAAATATATTAACATTAATCTACAAATCAATCGTATACAAAACATGTACGGTTTCGGCATATAATGACACAACTCAGGTTTACAACTCAGGTTGCTCTTGTCATATTTCGGCTGGTGAATCTCTGTCCCATTTGAGGGTTCTTGATAAGGTGCAGAAATGTATCCGTAATTTCATTGGCCCCACCTTTTCTTCTTCTTAGAACCTTCTTTTTCACAGACGTTATGCAACTAGTCTCAGTCTTTTCTATAAATAATATTATGGCATAATAATAATGTTCTTCAGAATTATGTGATCTGTTCCCTGCTTCTTTTGTTCCAGCTCGTTTGACTCGTTGGTCTAGTGGTCTTCATCAATTCGCTGTTTTGATAACTAATTGTAATACGACTTCTTATTCCAGTAGCTTCTTTCCAAGAAATGCTGGTTTGTGGAACTCTCTTCCTGCTGACTGTTTTTTCTCCTACCTATAGCCTAAGTCTTTTCAAGACTAAGACATATAGAAATCTCCTGTCTTTACGATAATCATATTTGTTCTTGTTAGCTCTTTACATTAAGTGGCTTCATGCCGTGTCTGGAGCGATTTCCATAAGAAATTAATATAATTGAGATTTACTTAGAAATTGGAAAAAAAATTCGTACGGTGTTGCTAGAAATCTTTTTGTTTAAATATGACAGAATTTAAATAAAATCTAATAATATTTAAAAGTAAAAAATAGCAGTGTCCGACGAATTTCTGCTTTCACCTTCCAAGTATCCGACGATATTTTTTAGATGAAGAATTGTTGTTATTTATAGTCGTCTCATGTTTCAAACTGTTATCCTGATCTTGGTTGTTATGATATTCACAGCGTTTCGCTCTTCATACTATCCGTTCGTATTCAGTCTGTAATATCTTTGAATAATCGACATAATCGTTGTTATTATTGTATTAAAGAGTCTGACAATACGTATAACCACATCTGGAGAGGTGTCGCTCAAATCACCATTTTTCTGCCCCTGACAGCGAACAAAATCGACTGCGAAATCTACTGGAGAAGGTCATCTTCTCTTCTCTGCATCTTCTCTTTTTCTAGAGAATATATTTTGATAGTCCTTCCATAATCTACCGTTATTTTCATGACAGGTGCTCGACTGAGCTCCAATCTCTTCTCTGCAGCCCCTTTCTCACAGAAAAGACGTTGGTAGTCTTTCTCTACTCTATCACTATTTTCATGACAGGTGCTCGACTGATCTCCATCTCTTCTCTGCAGCCCCTTTCTCACAGAAAAGACGTTGGTAGTCTTTCTCTACTCTATCAATATTTTTATGGCAGGTGCTCGACTGAGCTCCATCTCTTCTCTGCAGCCCCTTTCTCACAGAAAAGACGTTGGTAGTCTTTCTCTACTCTATCAATATTTTTATGGCAGGTGCTCGACTGAGCTCCAATCACCTCTCTGCAGCCCCTTTCTCACAGAAAAGACGTTGCTCGTCTTTCTCTACTCTATCACTATTTTTATGGCAGGTGCTCGACTGAGCTCCAATCACCTCTCTGCAGCCCCTTTCTCACAGAAAATACGTTGCTAGTCTTTCTCTACTCTATCACTATTTTTATGGCAGTTGCTCGACTGAGCTCCAATCTCTTCTCTGCAGCCCCTTTCTCACAGAAAAGACGTTGGTAGTCTTTCTATACTCTATCACTATTTTCATGGCAGGTGCTCGACTGAGCTCCGATCTATGATCCACTCATATAAAACAGTCCCAACAACACGTCTAGCTACAACCATTGTCAATAATTTTCCTTTCTGTTTTTGTGTACCTAAAACTAAACGAAATAATAATGAGCAAAATTTATTTCCAGAAACTACTCGTCCGTGGAACACAATACCACGGGACTGCTTCCCAGCTGACTACAACATAGTCGTTTTCAAGTCCAATGTTAACAAGTTTTTGTTGAGCCATTCTCTTAAATAATTGAATTCTGCCCAGTTTCAACCATTGTCACCAACCCCGAAGGTGTTGTCTCACCGGTCACCTTACAGACAAACTCTTAAACCCTTATCCTCGAGTAGCGTTTGGGCCTCGACAATCGTTTGACCCTCGAATATTGTACAGTTAATATTTCACACAAAAATCTATTTCTCTCTATCTTCTATATCGATATGTGTACATTTTTCAGTATTCTTTTGTATTTTATAGTGTTGAATATCTCTCTCTATATATATAAAGCAAAGTTGTCTGTATGTGTGTAAGTGTGTTGCGGCATCACAGTTAACTGATTGATCTAAAACATAAACTAACGATAGATTTCGAATCAACACCTTTGATCCGATATCCTCATTGGTGTTAGAAGTTTTTTTTTTTTAACCCTTTTTATAACTTATTGTTTAAAATTAAAAGTATGTAAAACTAATATTAAAAACAAATGTTCCGACATTTTTAGCGCTCACTTTCAAGTTTAATAGTTTGTATTAATAAGTACCGACCGAATAATAAGTAACTTAAAATATTCCAATGACCAAAATTCAGTGGTTATTAATAATATTAATTTTGCAATAACAGAATTATCGATGGTTTTACGATCGTTTTGTAACGTGGTATTGGCACGTGTTTTTGAATAAATTGGAAGGTTCTCACTATTAAACTGTTGATATATATATATATATATATATATATATATATATATATATATATATATATATATATATAGTCTAAAGCTTCTTTAAGTCATTTTAACAAAAAAAAAGTAAAATGTAGTTTAAATTCCCGGAGAAACTAACTAAATCCAAGATATTGCAGACTTAACATTCGTTGGAAAATTTATGAATAAAAAAATAAGTAAATAAAAAAATAAAAAGGGGGGTAAAGTATCTAACAGTGAAACAAAAACAGGAGACCTTAAGCGTCTAATATTAAACGGGGGTCATCAGCTGTTTACCATGTAACTGTTTCGGAGATTTAAAAAACAGGACGGTTATAATATTCATGGCTCTCCAATGGTACTGATTAAACTACCATTTCCCCAATAATCAAGTGTCGAAATAATTTAGCTTAAAATTTCACTAATATATACATAGATAAATAATAATAATAATAATAATAATAATAATAATAATAATAATAATAATAATAAAATAATAATAATAATAATAATATATTACCCTTAAGACTACCGTATGATATGATAATTTGCATATCAAATCACATTAATTATAACAATAATAATAATAAATAATAATAATAAATAATAATAATAAATAATAGTAATAATAATAATAATAATAATAATAATAATGATAATAATAATAATTATAATAATAATAATAATAATAATAATGATAATAATAATAATAATAATAATAATAATAATAATAATGATGATAATAATAATAATAATAATAATAATAATAATAATAATAATAATAATAATAATAATAATAATAATAATAATAATAATAATAATAATAATAATAATAATAATAATAATAATAATAATAATAATAATAATATCTAAACACTACACCCAAGAACCAATCTGCAATATGGTAGCTAGCAATAAAATTATATAGGAGTTAAAGTTGCATTAAAAAAAAATGAAAAAATAAAAAATAAATAAATAAAGCTTTAGTACCTTAGGTACCAGAAAGGTAAGTATATATATATATATATATAGGTAAGTATAAAAGTTAAGAATACTAGCTCAAAATCCTTATCTAAGAAGAAATTAAAGAACATTTTTTATTGGAAATACATATGTAAATTTGAGAATAGCAGATATAAATGTATATTTGTAAATATGAATTTATTAGAAGTTTAAAAGAAATGAATCATGTAAATTGCAAAACACGCCGTTGTTTGAGCGAGGTTTGGTAACAGTATATATAGTACTTGACAGAGCAATATATTGAGTGAGATAATGACCATATTGTGGGTTCGAATCGCAGTCTCGTCGTGAAATTTGTTTATACTTTATTAATATTTTATTTAATCTAAATTAACGTATTAATAGTTTCCCAATGTAATTCTTAGTAAAAAAGATTTTTGCTCCCTTGAAAATTAAGTAAATAGGATTTACCCCATCTTACGTTTACAAAAATTCCCTCTGACGGACGGACGGACAGACAGACAGACAGAAAGACAGACAGACAGACAGAGAAGGTGCTCGTTATATTAGTTTGAAGCTGTTGAAATGGAGAGCAACCGAAGTTTAAGAAAAGTGAAAATGAGTCACGGAATGTAGCAATTCTTTATCTACTCAAAGAATTTCATTATCACACAATGATCTTTAATTATATATTGATTTTTTGGGGGGATGACATCATCGGACGAACATGGGAAGGCAGTATGATGCGATCCTGGCAAACAACAGGTGTGGTTGGCGGATTTTACAAGGAAATTGCTTATGACTCTGTTAAAAAAATGATCTCAAATAAAACAGAAAAGAAAACAAGGTGTACTCTATTTTTTATTCATATTATTTTTTCTTTCAGTATTTTTTTTTTTTTTCTTTCAGTATTTTTTTTTTTTTTCTTTCAGTATTTTTTTTTTTTTTCTTTCAGTATTTTTTTTTTGTGTTGCTTTAAATAATGATCCCGAATGAGTTTCTAGTACGACATGACAATGTAGGTGTTTATTTAACAGTCAAATTTTATTTCGTTTATTGAGAAAAATTAAAAGTTTAAGAAATCAGGTTGGTTAGCCTGATGCAGAGTAATCTAGCTGTACCTTCCGGAGTTGCCCGGGAGTGTAGTTACGTTCACCTTTGTTAGGCTTTGTTTTGTGTTTTTTTATCTATGCCGGTTGATTTTTAACAAATTATTATTTTGTAATATGATTTTGAAAATTTAATTTAATAATAACATTATCATTTAGTCAGTAAATTATTAATTTAACCAAATTGTTAAATAACTATAACTATTTTACCTGAAGCTAATTTAAATCTAATAGATCCATCGCCATCTACCAATCTCCAGCCCCTGTCCCATCGCCGTAATGTTTCATCACTGTGCTTGTTTTACAATTACTTCAAGTGAATGTGCTCCGATGAACTTGCTGCTCTGGTGCCCCGTTCAACGACTTTTTTTTAATCTGTTGTGCATAATATTTCTACGCTTGACAGACGCCCGCTTTCATCTGCAGCGAAACGTCGTTAGGTTTTGGCGGACATCATTAATTTTGCCAATGGCTGTTTATACAAGGCTGTAAATAGCGCACGAAACGATATCGCCATCTGGGATTCGAAGGCGTGAAGAAGTTTGCTTGAATGGCGAACAAATGGTAAAAAGACATAGAATTCATAAAATAGGTTACAGATGGAACCACGAGTGTTCTCAATGTGAAAAATAGTGTCTTCACTATTTGTGTAACTACTTGTCTCCGTCGTTCACAGTTTGGAAATAATAACTGTTCAAATTTGATTTTAAAAACCGTTTTCGATTCTATCAATAAGGAGATATTTTTGACCCCATAGTTGTACTGAACTCGGCTTATTATTATCAATTTTGAACATTCGCTTTTTGATTAGTGTAAACGTCAACGAAGAATAACATAAGACAAAATCGTTTTGATAGGTTCTCTGTGAAATGGGTGTATTATGATCAATGTTGATTACAGTAAATGTTGATTACAGTAAATGTTGATTACAATAAATGTTGATTACAGCAAATGTTGATTACAACCAATGTTAATTACAGTAAATGGTAATTACAGTAAATGTTAGTTACAGTAAATGTTGATTACAATAAATGTTTACAACAGTAAATGTTTTCTACAGTAAATGTTGATTACAGTAAATGGTTATTACAATAAATGTTGATTACAATAAATGGTTATTACAATAAATGTTGATTACAGCAAATGTTGATTATAACCAATGTTAATTACAGTAAATGTTAGTTACAGTAAATGTTGATTACAATAAATGTTTACAACAGTAAATCTTTACTACAGTAAATGTTTACTACAGTAAATGGTTATTACAATAAATGTTGATTACAATAAATGTTTATTACAATAAATGTTGATTTCAGTAAATATTGATTACAGTTAATGTGTATTACAGTAAATGTTGATTAGATAAAATGTTGATTACAGTAAATGTTGAGTACAGTCAATGTTAGTTACAGTAAATGTTTACTACAGTAAATGTTTACTGCAGTAAATGTTTATTATAGTAAATGTCTATTACAGTAAATGTTTACGACCAACGTAAATGTGTATTGCAGTAAATGTTTATAACAGTAAATATTTACTACAGTAAATATTTACTTCAGTAAATGTTTATTACAGTAAATGTTTACTACAGTAAATGTTTACTACCAACGTAAATAGTTATTACAGTAAATGTTTACTACAGTACATGTTTATTACAGTAAATGTATATTACAGTAAATGTTTACTACAGTAAATGTTTACTACCAACGTAAATGGTTATTACAGTAAATGTTTACTACAGTATATGTGTATTACAGTAAATGTATATTACAGTAAATGTTTACTACAGTAAATGTTTACTACCAACGTAAATGGTTATTACAGTAAATGTTTACTACAGTACATGTTTATTACAGTAAATGTGTATTACAGTACATGTTTATTACAGTAAATGTGTATTAAAGTAAATGTTTACTACAGTAAATGTTGATTACAGTAAATGTTGATTACAGTAAATGTTGATTACATTTAATGTTGATTACAGTAAATGTTGATTACAGTAAATGTGTACTACAGTAAATGTTGATCACAGTAAATATTGATTAAAGTAAATGTTTATTACAGTAAATGTTGATTACAGTAAATGTTGATTACAGTAAATGTGTACTACAGTAAATGTTGATCACAGTAAATATTGATTAAAGTAAATGTTTATTACAGTAAATGTTGATTACAGTAAATGTTGATTACAGTAAATGTTGATTACAGTAAATGTGTACTACAGTAAATGTTGATCACAGTAAATATTGATTAAAGTAAATGTTTATTACAGTAAATGTTGATTACAGTAAATGTTGATTACAGTAAATGTTGATTACAGTAAATGTTTATTACAGTAAATGTTTATTACAGTAAATATTGATTACAGTAAATGTTTATTACAGTAAATGTTGATTACAGTAAATGTTTACTACAGTAAATGTTGATTACATTAAATGTTTATTACAATAAATGTTGATTACATTAAATGTTTATTACATTAAATGTTTATTACATTAAATGTTGATTACAGTAAATATTGATTACAGTAAATGTTTATTACAGTAAATATTGATTACAGTAAATGTTTATTACAGTAAATGTTGATTACAGTAAATGTTTACTACAGTAAATATTGATTACAGTAAATGTTTATTACAATAAATGTTGATTACAGTAAATGTTTATTACATTAAATGTTGATTACAGTAAATGTTTATTACAATAAATGTTGATTACAGTAAATGTTTATTACAATAAATGTTGATTACATTAAATGTTTATTACATTAAATGTTTATTACATTAAATGTTTATTACAGTAAATGTTGATTACAGTAAATATTTACTACAGTAAATATTTACTACAGTAAATGTTGATTAAAGTAAATATTTACTACAGTAAATGTTGATTAAAGTAAATGTTTACTACAGTAAATGTTGATTACAGTAAATATTGATTACAGTAAATGTTTATTACAGTAAATGTTGATTACAGTAAATGTTGATTAAAGTAAATGTTGGTGAGAGCAAATGTTTACTACAGTAAATATTTACTACAGTAAATGTTTACTACAGTAAATGTAGATTACATTAAATGTTGATTACAGTTAATATTGATTACAGTAAATGTTGATTACAGTAAAAAGAAAATGACGATTAACATAATATGTAGAGATTTTCGATAAAAACTATTGCTACTGTTTATCTGCGTTTATTTTTGTATTTATCTTACTAATGTGTACCCGGGTATATAGGCCCGGGGCTACTAGAGGATAAGATTTTAAAAGATTATCAGTTTAACGATGAACACCACGATGAGAATATTTTAAACAATAGATGGAAGGACATAATTTGATTTTTTATGGAATTCGATCGAGACAAGGCATGAAGCCACTTTATGTAAAGAGCTAAAAAATGTTTCCACATTAAGCTCAAAATCTTGCCAACGATAAGTGTTACATGAATATGTTCCGACTCAGAAAACAGCAATTTTTCCCCATTTGTCAGAAACATCGCTCATTAAATGTGAGGACTAGATGACAAAATAAGAGAAGTGAAAGTAAACCCAAGTTTCAGTTTCTACTGTCCTGATGATCTAATAGGCATTTGTTAACATTGTGTTTGAAGACGACCATGCTGTAGTTAGTAGGGAAGTAGCCTCGTAGTATTTGTTCCACGAATTGGACATTCCAGTAAAGCAAGTTCGTTTATACAAGTTCTGTTTTGAGGGGGTTGTGTACACAGAAAGCGAAAAATAAAAGTACTTTGCTGGGGTTTTTGCTAGATAAGTTTTTGTTGTGAATGTTTTACAGGGGAGAAGGGATTGCCGCTCAGTCGACCACTTACCATAGTCATAACGATAGAGTAGATACAGAAAGGCTCGCAACGTATTTTGTGTGAAAGGGGTCGCAGGGATAAGAAGAGATTGTCCCCACTAGATTGCCAAGTCGATTTTACTCTGTCAAAGAGGAAAGGTTGGACCAAGCAGCAGAGGTACAAACAGAATAGTGTTACAAACACTTTGTTTGATATAGAGAAAAATATAGATAGATATTTAATGAGAAAAGTAACTTGTATAATTTGCATTATTCGGACTACTGTTCTCATCTTGGGTGTTATCATCGTAACGTTTTGACCGCTCTAACCTCCGGCCTTCTTCAGGTGTATTTTTTTCGAACTCTAGAATATTTCGGTCGAACTCGGGAATCTGGACGGAATTCCGAACGGACCCGTTTATTAAATCCACGGGGGTAGCATGCTCTCGTTCAATCAGCCATGACTGGGAAAAGTATTCACGGCGCAGTGGATATATATTTATTTATTTTTTTGCCATGACTTTTGAGGAGTCTTCGGCATATTTCTAAAATTGAATAGTTTATTTGAAAGAAATACCTCTAATTCATTATTCCTTATTTTAAGTAAACTAACAAATGTTGGCATATTTCCACAGCTTAGTATTGATTTTTGTAATTTTGCTTACTTTACGAAATCCCAATCCACAAAAGTATTTTAATTTATTAAACAGGATGTTTTAGAAGTCTAAGCTGCAAAACGAATTTTCTGGTTGAATGAACACCATTACTGGATCTGGAAAAATATTTTAAAAAAGCAATTAGTATTACAAAAAACTTAATGCATTTAGATTTAAAATGATACCAGTTTCATCTTACTACCACCTATAGCTCAGCAGATAAAATTGGTATCCAGTGTCTAAACGTGTCTAAGTATCCTGTATAGTAGCGTCTCATTAGGTTGATTTAACGGCTTCTAGGCTTTACTTTCCAGGTTCAAATTGCCGTGTCGATTGTAATATTAAAGCCAAAACTCCTAGAAAAGTTAATATCTAAGGTCATGCCGCAACAGTCAAGCGATATACATAGACGTCATCCTGTTATAGGTAAGAAAACTGATCGAGGAATCTTTCATTGAGTCCATCAAGTATGAAAATACAAAATAGTCGTAGACGCGCTGTATCGTATGGACCCATCATATCATCGAACAGACCTACCGTATTGGACTTTTACTATATATAGATATACCTTCAAAATTAAACCATTTTAATCTTATTACAACTAATAGCTCATTAGATATGAAGGTCTGAAATGTGTCCAAGACTTCTGGAACACTTTGCATTATATTTATATTTTTTAAACATATATGTTATTGTTATTTACTTTCCAACTTATTTCTTATTTTTTTCCTATTCTGGAAAACTACAGGAGTTTAATATTTTAGAGTGGGTGTCTGCCTCACCCTGCTTGCGGGAACATGGCATTACATTTATTCGAGAAAGCTTTAGTATATATTCTGACATTAAATAGACTTAAAAGAAGACTCTGAAGTTTACTTAGCAGAGTTCTATTTAAACATTCTACTCGAAGTAAGAAGCAGAAAAAAGGGGAACGTGCCTGTGATTCGAGCGAATACCGATTTCCTGTCACAGAGAAAGTCAAAGGGAATAACGGAACCTGATCTTTCGTGTCTTTAAATTTGAATCTCAGAAAATCCAACTTAAAAGCACGGCTTATTTTGAATTCAATGTGAACAAGGTAGATGGAAAGGGATGAAGGATGTTTGGGGTCGCTTGAATGTCAAAGATTAAGAGTTATGTTCAAACCTTTGGAAGATTCCCGAGAAAGTGAGGTGGATAGATTTGAATTGATCGAATGAGATTATTCCTGCTATTAGAAATACCATGTACAGTGTCTGGATCAACTAGAATAGATTTTGATTTTTCTTGACAGATGTAATACGGACAACTGATATATATATATATATATATATATATATATATATATATATATATATATATATATATATATAACATAAAATATAATAACACGAAATTACATAATCGTCGATGCAATAATTTATTTCAACCTTGCGGCTTTTTCAAGCATCACTCAGACAATTACATTTTTGAGACTGAAAGAAAATTGAATTACACTACGACAATTGAAACACAACCAGAGAGAGTGTGCGTGCTCATAGGATGTGTACGTATTTAGGTTTGCCTCTGTATGCGTGTGAGTAAAGTTGTCTATATGTATGATATCGCCAAGTCGTAAGTGTCATAATTTTGACACGGCCGTTATTATTTGATTAATTTAAAGATCCCTCCCCTTCGATCGCCATAGTTAAATATAAGTTTTATATCCCCCCTCTCTCTAAAAAGATGTATCAAATTGGTTGCTACCACCACTCTCTCTGGTTTGAATTGTCGTAGTGTAATTCAATTTTCTGTCAGTCTCAAAAATGTAATTGTCTGAGTGATGCTTGAAAAAACCGCAAGGTCGAAATAAATTGTTGCATCGACGATTATGTAAATTCGTGTTATTATATTTTATGTTATTCTTGCTCTGTTTACCACATTGAGCTCTCATACCCGGATTTCCTCCTGGAATTATTCCATTATAACACAAATATAAATATATATATATATATAAAAAATATGAAACTATATATATATATATATGAGGAATGAAAAAGGAAAAACCAAGAGATAATTTGTATCTATTCCTCAACGTTTCGTCTCTATTGTAAGACTTTCTCAGGATGATAGTTTGAAGAAACATGTTATGCAAGAACATCGAAGTCGGGGTGTACATGGTGGAGAAAGGAAGGGGTGTAGAGAGGCCATGTTGTGAGAAGTCAATGGCCGTGAAAAGAATGAAATGAATATGGAAAAATTTGAGTAGATAAGATTTAGGTAGCTATGAAATGGGAAGAAGTGAGAATATAATTAAAATAGCCTCAGGTGGGATAGGTGAACAGGGGGGGGGGGCTGGGATATTTGTTGTGGTGAAGTGTGGCATGGATTTTGAGAAGCTGGAGGAAAGAGGAGGGAGGAGGAAAACTTTGTGTTTATCATGTGGGTAGTATTATGGTTGTTAAAAAAGATTTGAAGAGGTGAAGGCAGCTTTGAAAATAGGGTGGGGGTTAGAATATGATATATATATATATATATATATATATATATATATATATATATATATATATATATATATATATATATATGGTTTTCAGGTTCGATTATTTTCGATAGGATTTCGAATCAGAGAGCTCTATGTCCGTTCAAACAGAGCATGAATAAGTTATGAGGTTTAAAAAGCCTAAATATACATTCGGATTGTACACATTATAAGTTATTTCGACCTTAACTAGGTCTCCTCGGATGTGTTTCCAACCACAATTCGGAATTGTGGTTGGAAACACATCCGAGGAGACCTAGTTATGGTCGAAATAACTTATAATGTGTACAATCCGAATGTATATTTAGGCTTTTAAAACCTCATAACTTATATATATATATATATATGTATATATATATATAATTTGGGGCGGTTCTAATTGAATATGGAAAAGATAGTGAACAGAAATTTGTTACGATGTTATAACGAGGGGATTCGAGTGGACTCATCGTCCATCGGCGCAAGCGATCTCATCCAATATATTGTATGAACAAGTTAATATTGATAGTGGCTATTTGGCCGTGATGACAGATGCCCACTTTCAGTACTGTTATTATTAAACGTTATTCAGAGCGCAGATTTGTATCAATCAATATATCTTTACATCTATCAACCCATTTATAACGTCATCTTCTTTTAGATGTAACCCTTTTTACCCTCGCCCTACTTTCTCACCTTCTCTCTTTCTCCTTCTCTCTCTCTCTCTCTCTCTCGCTCTCTCTCTCTCTCTCTCTCTCTATATATATATATATATATATATATATATATATATGAGATCGCACCAGGCGGAGTCAAAATCTGATCTGAACCTTAGATCATATTTGGATAGAAATATGATCTAAGGTTAAGATCAGATTTTAACTCTACGGATGAGATCTCAGTTCATGACAGCTGTTGATCGATAACATCGACATGCCAGTGTCGCAGATTTTGAACATGATGTCTGCGTAAATAAAAATAATCATATATATATGTGTGTATATATATATATTTATATATGCATATATATATATATAGATATATATAGATATATATAAATATATTAAAATTAAACAAATGATCATATTCTATAAAATGAGATAAAATGCAGAAGCCGTCATGTTGTTTAATAATGACAGAGTTTATGATGACTGCTGCTTCAAGAATCTTTTGGCGAGATTTATTTAACATTAATTTGAAGTTAAACGAACGGTCATATTCTAATGTATAATAGAATAGGGTATTAAATTTTTTTTTTCGCGTTCATCGAGCTTTTTCTTAAGTTCGCGTTTAGTTTCACCAACATCTATTTGATTTCACTGCATGTGTTAG
The DNA here is from genome assembly GCA_963556195.1 of Sepiola atlantica. Taxonomy (NCBI): domain Eukaryota; kingdom Metazoa; phylum Mollusca; class Cephalopoda; order Sepiida; family Sepiolidae; genus Sepiola; species Sepiola atlantica. The sequence goes on along the minus strand of OY744533.1, from coordinate 5,800,824 downwards.
TGTATATTCTTGCTTTAGGTGTGGGTGTTTTAGGGAAATGTTTCGTTGTTTTTAGTGTTTGTTTTCTGGTTTGTACTGTAGGGAATTCCTTGTTAATTTAGAGTGTTTTAATTATTATATTATTGACGTAAATAAAAGACGCTTGTTTATAGATAGGTGTTTGGTGTATAGAAAAAAAATCAGATATTTTTATTTATATTTAATGTGAAACTTGTGTTGTATTGGAATGTGTGGAGTAAATGCATCATATATTTTTTATGGAAGTCGCACCAGACAAGTCATGACGCCACTTGATGTTAGGAGCTAAGAAAAATGCTACTTCCAGGTCAAGAACTAGCCAACAATAAGTGTTAGATTGATGAATTCCGACCTAGAAAATAGCAATTCTTCTCCTTTTGTCAGAAACATCGCTCATGGAATGTTCTGACTAAAAGACAAAATAAGGCAAGCGAGAATTACGAGGCTGCCGGAAGTAAACCCAAGATCCACTTTCTAATCTCCTGATTAAATCTTGAAGCCTAAACACGTTTAGCAAAATAACAGGATTCGGCATTTAATGCCTGGAAACGGGTGGATATGCAGTCAAAGAAAAGAAGTAAACAAAAAAACAGGAATAAATATTTAAAGGTACACACAACTTAGAACATACATTTTTTATTGTAAAAATGATTGGATTCGAGATATAAATAAATCGAAAAAGGGTTGATATGCCGTCTGAATACAACAAAAACTAATAGTAAGAATAAATAGTTAAAGTTATTAAGAACTAAACACATAAAAACTTTCACCAAAATAACCGGAAAAATGGTTGATCTGCCGTCAAACCAAACAAAAAATCATAAAATACGTGTATCATCATCATCATCATCATCATCATCATCATCATCATCATCATCATCATCATCATCATCATAAGAAGAAGAAGAAGACGAAGAAGAAGACGAAAAAGAAAACGAAGAATAAGAAGACAAAGAAGAAAGAAAAAGGAATGATAATAATAATAAGAAGAAAAACAAAAAGAATCAGAAGAAAGAGAAGATGTCAAAAAAGAAGAAGGAAATAAAAAAGAGAAGAATAAGAAGTGTATGTGAGAAAAGAAAGTATTAGAAGGAGGAGAAAATAGAAGAAAAAAGAAGGAAAGGAAAAATAATAATAATAAGAAGAAGAAGAAGAAGAAGAAGATGAAAAAGAAGTAGATGAAAAAGAAGAAGAAGAAGAAGAAGAAGAAGAAGATGAAGAAGATGAAAAAGAAGTAGATGAAAAAGAAAAAGAAGAAGAAGAAAGAGAAGAAGACGAAGAAAAAGAAGAAAAGGAAAAATAATAATAAAAAGAAGAAGAAGATGAAAAAGAAAAAGAAGAAGAAGAAAGAAAAGAAGACGAAGAAAAAGAAGAAAAAGAAGAAAAGGAAAAATAATAATAATAAAAAGAAGAAGAAGAAGAAGAAGATGAAAAACAAGTAGATGAAAAAGATGAAAAAGAAGAAGACGAAGAAAAAGAAGAAAAAGAAAAATAATAATAAAAAAGAAGAAGAAGTAGAAGAAGAAGAAGGTTATGTGAGATAAAAGAGTGTTAGATGAAGAAGAAGAAAAAAAACATTGTCTAATCATCCCGGAAAAGGAACCCCTTCATAGTTTCCTTCCCTTTTATTAATGACAGTTATTAAGGGGGCCGTAGTCGCCACGCTAAACACTGCAGGTTGACAACCCTATTTGGCCATAGCTAGGTGACCACATACAGCGCCTTGTATTCCCAAATGGTCACCCATCTGGTACTGGCCAGTCTTAACGTCGCTTAAATTTAGTGACCGAACGCGAACGTGTACGGTACGAGTATCGATTTGATTAATCTATCTATGTATACACCAGTAAGATGTATCCGCGCGATAGCATACTGATTGGTCAAACAATCGAACGGGTCTTTCTAATCAATCAATCGACAAAATACCGACCACTTTCCATTCGAATCCACTTCATATTCACTAAATCAATGGCTGTCGTTTGCAATCAATTCATCATGTTTAATCCATTATCAACCATCTCGGTCATACTTGATTTATCTTCACCGTGAAAGATTACTCTCTGCGTTTCTCTTGTTATTAATCACACTCTCTTTCCCCCTTGTCTCACCTGGTCTACACCTTATCCCGTTCATAGTATCACACCCGTATCAATATGTTCATAAAAATCAATGTATACTCTTTCATCTTGCTATATACACATTAATACTTTTATTTTCATATCTAGATAGTTATAATATATATATATATATATATATATATATATATATATATATATATATATAAAATATAATAACACGAAATCACATAATTGTCGATGCAATAATTTATTTCAACCGTTCGGTTTTTTCAAGCATCACTCAGACAATTACATTTTTGAGACTGATAGAAAATTGAATTTCCCTACCACAGTTCCAATACAATCATAGATGGTAGTAGTAGCAACCAATTTGATACATCTTTTATAGAGAGGGGGAAAATTTAAAACTTATATTTAACTATGGCGGGCGAAGGGGAGGGATCTTTAAGTTAATCAACTAAAAACTGCCATGTCAAAATTATGACACATACGACTTGGCGATATCAACCATATAGGCAATTTTACTCACGCGCATACACAAAACTAAATACGCACACATCATATGCGCACTCACATACATAATCTCACTCGCACATTATCATAACTAAGCATAATCACATACGCAACTTTTATTCATCTCCAGCCAGAATGCGTCCGGCGAAACTCGTGTTCTCAAATTCGGTTAGAGAAAAGAAAGAAAGAAACAATTAACAGGCACAGAGAATATATAGACAGACCGCGTGTCATAAATTCTCAGTCCGTCTGGGTTGAAATAAGATTACACGCACATACATATATGTATACATACAAATCCATACGCACATACACACACATATATACACATACACACCCACACATATACATATCTATACACATATACATATACACACATATATACATATATATATATATATATATATACATACATATACATACATGAATACACCTATATATATCTCTGAATCTATTTGAAATATTGACCAAATGCATACGCATGTAGTTGTTCACACATGTAAACATACATACACATACATACACACACACATATATACATATACGCACATATACACACATATACGTACGCACACATACATATATATCCACACACCTACACACAATATTTACATAACACTCTATATTCTTACTGATGTAATATGAGTTCTAAAAATTAGTCTTACCTTATTTATATTTTAGATTAATTTGATAATCTATTATTATAAATATCATGCGGGGGGGGGGGGGGTTATCGTACCTAATGTTATTCAATTTGGTATCTTCACCGTTGTAATTCTAGAGGCCCATCGGATTACTAATTCAAGTCTAATAATGTCTATTGGTAATATTTGACATTTATACTTATATTAATTCAAAAACTAGTGTATTACCTGCAGAAAAAATTTTCATACCACTATCTTATTTTAAGTAAATAATAAATATCCGCGTATCCACAAATACTATATCTCACCAAGTCAGTAAATCTGTGTCTATCACAGATATTATTATAAATATTATGGGGGGGGGGGGGGGTTTACCGTAAGTAATGTTATTCAATTTGGTATCTTCACCGTTATAAGTCTAGAGGTCCATCGGATTACCAATTCAAGTCTAATAATGTCTAGTGGTAATATTTGGCATTTATACTTATATTAATTCAATAACCGCAGAATTTTTTTAAAAACACTATCTTATTTTAAGTAAATAATCTGAATAAATAAATATTTCAAAATACCATTATATACGCATACACACAAATACTATATATCACCAAGTCGGCAATTCTGTGTCTATAGCAGATATTATTATAACTATTATGTTGGTGGTGGGGGGGGGGGTTACCTTAAATAATGTTATTTAATTTGGTATCTTCACCGTTATAAGTCTAGAGGTCCATCGGATTACTAGTCGTTGATTATTTTAAATTTATATTTATGTCTGCACTTAGCCATAAGTTCATCTCGTTTATTCAAGAGGTTATTTCGATCATATTTTAGGATTCTTATTTTTTCTTCTAGACATAAGTTGCATCTTTGTCTAAATCCATCTGGAATATTCGAAAAACATAAGATTGACCACGAAATCACCGGGGACCTGTTCTCATTTTTCAGATGCCACCATTGTTTAGCTAACTCCGTTTTGCTCTTGAGTTCTGGGTTATTGAAAGAGTGTTTGTGGTCATAAAAACGTTGTTTCCAGTTTCCCGCGGAGATGCCGATGTAAACCTTTTTATCCCTGTTGTTATCTTCCGGATGAATAGTGGCCTTATAAACCACACACTCAACTTTACAGTTACCGTCCAGTGGGCAGTTATTTTTCACTTGACAATTACATTTATTTACTGTGACCTTATTCTTACTAGGATTGTTAAGTAATTTACGATTATGGGTGCTGATAATTCTGTCCATGTTCTTGGTGCAAGAGTAGCTGATTTTAATGGTTTTTCTATTAAATATCTTCCTAAGTGGATTATTTATGCTAAAATGTTTATCTACCAGGTTCAAGAATACTCTCCCGATGTTGATGTTAGATAGTTGGCAGTAGGGAGGATTGAACCATATTATTTTTCGGCCTCTATTCCTGGATTTATTTTTATTTTCTTTCTTGGTATATTTGAGTTTTTCATTATATCCGCTTTTCTCTAGCGCTCCATTGTATAAATGCTTATTTGCTTCAAAAATGTCTCTGTTAGCCGAAAGCTTATTTATTCTAGTATTAATTGTTTTAGGTATTTGTTTAATTATGCAGTTCGGGTGGTTAGATCTAGTGTTGATATAAGATGGTGTGTGATTATCTTTATTGAAGGGTTTGTATGTCCCCTTTCCTAAGTCTAAGGTAATATCTAGATAGTTTACTTCTTTACAATTTGGGGTTATATCTATTTTAAATCCAAGGTATTTGAATGCTCTTATTAATTTTTTATGTATTTTGGATACCAGGGGGCCGTCACTATTGGGGATAACAATTAGTCCATCATCCCTATATAACCCCACTAAATTAGGCTCTACAATTCTGCTAATAGTGTACATTATAAAAATGCCCACCAGATCGGCAATCTGGGCTGAGTCAAAAGCACCCATCGGGACATCAAATTTGTTGTTGTTCAATTTAATCCATGTTTCTCGATTGTTTATAAGGATGGGCATTTTTATAATGTACACTATTAGCAGAATTGTAGAGCCTAATTTAGTGGGGTTATATAGGGATGATGGACTAATTGTTATCCCCAATAGTGACGGCCCCCTGGTATCCAAAATACATAAAAAATTAATAAGAGCATTCAAATACCTTGGATTTAAAATAGATATAACCCCAAATTGTAAAGAAGTAAACTATCTAGATATTACCTTAGACTTAGGAAAGGGGACATACAAACCCTTCAATAAAGATAATCACACACCATCTTATATCAACACTAGATCTAACCACCCGAACTGCATAATTAAACAAATACCTAAAACAATTAATACTAGAATAAATAAGCTTTCGGCTAACAGAGACATTTTTGAAGCAAATAAGCATTTATACAATGGAGCGCTAGAGAAAAGCGGATATAATGAAAAACTCAAATATACCAAGAAAGAAAATAAAAATAAATCCAGGAATAGAGGCCGAAAAATAATATGGTTCAATCCTCCCTACTGCCAACTATCTAACATCAACATCGGGAGAGTATTCTTGAACCTGGTAGATAAACATTTTAGCATAAATAATCCACTTAGGAAGATATTTAATAGAAAAACCATTAAAATCAGCTACTCTTGCACCAAGAACATGGACAGAATTATCAGCACCCATAATCGTAAATTACTTAACAATCCTAGTAAGAATAAGGTCACAGTAAATAAATGTAATTGTCAAGTGAAAAATAACTGCCCACTGGACGGTAACTGTAAAGTTGAGTGTGTGGTTTATAAGGCCACTATTCATCCGGAAGATAACAACAGGGATAAAAAGGTTTACATCGGCATCTCCGCGGGAAACTGGAAACAACGTTTTTATGACCACAAACACTCTTTCAATAACCCAGAACTCAAGAGCAAAACGGAGTTAGCTAAACAATGGTGGCATCTGAAAAATGAGAACAGGTCCCCGGTGATTTCGTGGTCAATCTTATGTTTTTCGAATATTCCAGATGGATTTAGACAAAGATGCAACTTATGTCTAGAAGAAAAAATAAGAATCCTAAAATATGATCGAAATAACCTCTTGAATAAACGAGATGAACTTATGGCTAAGTGCAGACATAAATATAAATTTAAAATAATCAACGACTAGTAATCCGATGGACCTCTAGACTTATAACGGTGAAGATACCAAATTAAATAACATTATTTAAGGTAACCCCCCCCCACCACCACCAACATAATAGTTATAATAATATCTGCTATAGACACAGAATTGCCGACTTGGTGATATATAGTATTTGTGTGTATGCGTATATAATGGTATTTTGAAATATTTATTTATTCAGATTATTTACTTAAAATAAGATAGTGTTTTTAAAAAAATTCTGCGGTTATTGAATTAATATAAGTATAAATGCCAAATATTACCACTAGACATTATTAGACTTGAATTGGTAATCCGATGGACCTCTAGACTTATAACGGTGAAGATACCAAATTGAATAACATTACTTACGGTAAACCCCCCCCCCCATAATATTTATAATAATATCTGTGATAGACACAGATTTACTGACTTGGTGAGATATAGTATTTGTGGATACGCGGATATTTATTATTTACTTAAAATAAGATAGTGGTATGAAAATTTTTTCTGCAGGTAATACACTAGTTTTTGAATTAATATAAGTATAAATGTCAAATATTACCAATAGACATTATTAGACTTGAATTAGTAATCCGATGGGCCTCTAGAATTACAACGGTGAAGATACCAAATTGAATAACATTAGGTACGATAACCCCCCCCCCCCCCGCATGATATTTATAATAATAGATTATCAAATTAATCTAAAATATAAATAAGGTAAGACTAATTTTTAGAACTCATATTACATCAGTAAGAATATAGAGTGTTATGTAAATATTGTGTGTAGGTGTGTGGATATATATGTATGTGTGCGTACGTATATGTGTGTATATGTGCGTATATGTATATATGTGTGTGTGTATGTATGTGTATGTATGTTTACATGTGTGAACAACTACATGCGTATGCATTTGGTCAATATTTCAAATAGATTCAGAGATATATATAGGTGTATTCATGTATGTATATGTATGTATATATATATATATATATATATGTATATATGTGTGTATATGTATATGTGTATAGATATGTATATGTGTGGGTGTGTATGTGTATATATGTGTGTGTATGTGCGTATGGATTTGTATGTATACATATATGTATGTGCGTGTAATCTTATTTCAACCCAGACGGACTGAGAATTTATGACACGCGGTCTGTCTATATATTCTCTGTGCCTGTTAATTGTTTCTTTCTTTCTTTTCTCTAACCGAATTTGAGAACACGAGTTTCGCCGGACGCATTCTGGCTGGAGATGAATAAAAGTTGCGTATGTGATTATGCTTAGTTATGATAATGTGCGAGTGAGATTATGTATGTGAGTGCGCATATGATGTGTGCGTATTTAGTTTTGTGTATGCGCGTGAGTAAAATTGCCTATATGGTTGATATCGCCAAGTCGTATGTGTCATAATTTTGACATGGCAGTTTTTAGTTGATTAACTTAAAGATCCCTCCCCTTCGCCCGCCATAGTTAAATATAAGTTTTAAATTTTCCCCCTCTCTATAAAAGATGTATCAAATTGGTTGCTACTACTACCATCTATGATTGTATTGGAACTGTGGTAGGGAAATTCAATTTTCTATCAGTCTCAAAAATGTAATTGTCTGAGTGATGCTTGAAAAAACCGAACGGTTGAAATAAATTATTGCATCGACAATTATGTGATTTCGTGTTATTATATTTTATTATTGCTCTGTTTACTACATTGAGCTCTCATACCCGGATTTCCTCCTGGAATTATTCCACTATAACACAAATATATATATATATATATATATATATATATATATATATATATATATATATATATATATATATATATTAGGATATTGGTAGTTCAAAATTTTTTATTTTGATAAGCATCGAAGAATTAGTATTAAATTGAGAATAAAAGCCCTTTTTCAATGCAAGATATTTTTATTTCTTTTTTTTTTACAAGTATCTTATCAATTTCTGAGATAAACCAAATCATCAGAGATTCTTCTCTTTGCTTTTATAAAAATAAACAAACTTTTTTTTAGTTTTGTTTATCGGTAAAACGTCCTTGCTTGTTATTTGACGTATTGTCCGCGTCTGATGTAACTTCGCGGCTCTTTGGTTGAACAGAAACGCATCGGGCAGCATGCTGGTATTTTAGGATATTGGTAGTTAAACATTGTTTTTTTAAATATATATATGTGTGTGTGTGTGTGTGTGTGTGTGAAAAGACAAACGGAAAACAGGTTAAAGTACAGGAGAAAAACAAAAACAAGAGATTTGTACCGGTTTCATTCGTATTAACGAACTTCTTCAGAAAAAGTGAAGATTTAGAAACAATTTTATTTTGAAGGCACCCACATGGGAGAAGGAAAAGATGATCCGATTGGACCATATGAAAGGACTTTTCCTTCTCCCATGTGTGTGCCTTCAAAATAAAATTGTTTCCAAATCTTCAATTTTTCTGAAGACGTTCGTTAATACGAACGAAACCGGTCAAATCTCTTGTTTTTGTTTTTTCTCCTGCATTTTAACCTGTTTTCCGTTTGTCTTTTTTAACACATTTTTTTACCACGGCATACCATTTTTATGACTTATCGTTTACTAATATACTAATATCTATCTATCTATCTCTCTCTCTCTTTCTCTCTCTCTCTCTCTCTCTCTCTCTCTATATATATATATATATATATATATATATATGCATACAAATACGAAACTACAACAAATAAGTAAATGAAACATCAAATAAATTAGAAACCTTTAAAACACAAAACTATTAATAAAATAAATAATAAATACAATACATAAAATTCACACCGATATCCCTTTCAAAAAAAAAAATTCTAAACGATTAATTCAAACGCCCTCCTCCGTTTTTTATTTTTCAAGACACCGAAAATCTCCTACGATCTAAAAACGATCTTCTAAATAGAACTTTTAAAAAATAAAAATACGAAACGTTTAGTAGAATAAAATAACCTCCTTTTTGAAAACACAAAACTATGAATGAAATAAAACACAATAATTCACAACCAATATACCTTGACCAAAAAGACATTTCAGAATGTACCGGTTTTCATGGATAAGCGCCATTGCTCCTTGGGTATGTTTTTTTTACTCGTTATAGAACGCTGACGATTCCATTTGGGTGAAGACTTAAAAAAATTTTTAAATGTAAACCCATCTGAGTGCAAAACCGCTGTACGATTCTTAAATATGTAACGTATAGTGTGTAAATAAATTATTTGTATCAGCTCTCACTTTTCTGCATTCGAGAACTTTATTAATTCCTTTTCAATATAACTTGACACACACCATATATATATATATATATATATATATATATATATATATATATATATATATATATAATTATTCAGTAGAATACAAAATTGATGACATCATGCATATTTCGTAATAATGCTCCCAAAAATGCATACATACACTATAACAAACACACACACAAACACGCATATATAGGTACACGATAATTCATGGAAATTAAATGCCGTGGTAGACAAAATGTGTGAAAAATGATAAATAGAAAACCGGTTAAAGTGCAGGAGAAAAACAAAAACAAAAACGAGAGATTTGACCGGTTTCGTTCGTGTTGGCGAACGTCTTCAGAAAAAGTTAAGATTTGGAAATAATTTCATTTTGAAGGCACACACATGGGAGGAGGAAAAGATGATCCGATTGGACCACATGAGAAGACTTTTAGTGACATTGAAATATGACAAGTGGGTGACACATTCTTCTTTATTTCTTATTCTTATGTGTCACCCACTTGTCACGCCGTTCTCAAAGAAAAGGTAACGGCTAGGAGGGTTGGTCTTCTGTGACTGAACAGAGTCATATTTCAGCTTGACAGCAAGAAAATCGCTGTCAGACTGATTGTCGAGGACGTGTAAGAATAGTGTCATGAATGTTATTATCTTTCTTTATCAGTCCATGTTCACGTGCTACCTCCCTAGTATACATTAGACACCTTTTTTTTGATTTGGTAGAGTATAATCAGATTCAACGTGCACAATACTACAATGACTAATTACCAATAATTATAAACACTTCAGATACGGCAGATGCGAGTTGGCCGGATTCGTATTTAATTTTTTTATTAACATAGTTCACCCCAAACAAGGCAGACCGCCATTGTAGAAGTAAGGGGCTACTGAGAAAAAAGGTGAAACATTTTTTTATTGTGTGGGGGGGGGGGTCAACCTAAATTAGGAGCTGCGCAACGAGATGTCTGTTTACATTAGTTTTAAATTTCTGCAAGTCAGTAATGTCAGGAAAGCAAGGAGCAGGGAGGGAGTTCCAGAGTCCAGCAGCACGAGGAAAGAAGCATTTAGAGTAGAAAGCTCTTCGGTATCTGGGTACCTCCACAGTGAATGGATGGGATTTGGATGAGATTTGGCAGATTGTCGGATTGGTCTAGTGAATTTATGTCGTGGGAATATCAGAGCAGCAAGTTCATCAGAGCACAATCCATTGAAGTACTTGTAAAACAGGCACAAGGAAGCAACATTGCGGGCGTCACATCGCAGCTTCTCTTTAACTAGAAGAATGACTTTCCTAGCGATAAAAGGTCAATTACTTCCAGTGAATGAAGCGCACACTAGGACATTAATCCTAGCACATCGATTTCTTTATAAATGCATAGATCCATTGATACGAAGAGTTCGAATTTAAAACGCGACGAATCCAATGTTTTTATATTGAAAAATTAGACAATAAAACAATGAACATCTGAAATCAAATAATCCGACTAAAAATCTGATTCCTATTTTATTTTTAAATGCTGATATCGATACTAATATAATTCGAACTTGTGACGTAAATTATATAAATGCTAAGTAAATAATCGGTTCTTACTGACATCCGAAGAAGGTTACCTCGGTCGAAACGTTGTGAGAATAGCATCAAAGATGAAAACAGGTGTCCGAATAATCAAAAAAATCCAAATTCTAAATCGTCGTATCAAAATTTCTGAAACATAATAATAAAAACAACAAAAAAATAATCACATTTGCAAATTTAATTTTTATGAGTAAAGAAGGGGTAGCTTAATCTTAATTACTGATTGTTGAACCTTCAACCTAAAGAAGCCTGTCACATCGTTGAGCCATGGGGCGGAAATTACGTACGGATTCCCGGTATCGGCATAAACATTCTCGAATTCGACATGATGCTCTCGAAGATAGTAGGAAGTTACATCGGCCGAAACGTTGTAAGAATAACACCCACGATAAGAACAGTAGTTTGAATGATTACAAATCGATAATAATAATCACAGATAAAATTTATCTGGATCCGGAGTTCGCAATCAGTTGCCGTATTCTTCAACGCCAAAATGCACTTCGCTATTCTAAGAAGAAATGGTCTAAATATGTACTTTGCTATTCTTTCATAATTAAACCATTTAAAACTAATTGTGAAAAGACAAAGAAGAAATGGTCTAAATATGCTCTAATCATAAGAATAAAGATCATTATCACTACTGTGATTTCAATATGATTTGAAAATGGAGGTTATAACATCTCAGTGAGAAGTATTAATCTTCAACTGATGAAAACCTATATCAGAAAAAGAATAAGTATGACCTGCTTACGACAATCTGTTTGGGTTCGATTCCTACAAAGAGTCGTGTTTCGAGTACGACCGACTTGATGGACAGTGTGTTCAGTTATTACTGTTGCGCCATCTTGGATGTGCAATCGATGAGTTGATCGTCTCGTGTTGGTTGTACAGTTTCGTATATTTTTACGAAATGTTGATGCCAACTTGACTTATGGCCTATCCCGAGGACCCAAATCCACAGCAAACCTGTTGCACTCCGAACGGATCATATGTAAGGTTTTTGGATGTTATTAAGTAAATATTTTCAAAAGAACACCAAAGAAAATAACACCTTAAATATATTGTACGCGTTTTTCATTGTTTTAATAAACTAGGAGAAATCAACTAAGAAAAGCTTAGCACCACATGATGTCCTCTAACGAAGACTAAACTTAACATAAAATACAACTTAACCTACTGTCTAGAATCCTTATTCAAATTTTGGTTAAAATTCCTTTACACGATTTGATCCTATAAAACGTTCTACATTTTAAGGCTTAAGCCTAAGGGGATTAAGAATGAATTAAAATTAAGGGGATCTTAATTAATTGGTGTCTAATTACTATGGATAAAATTTAATGCAAATCTGAAATGTTTTTATTTTGAAATAGGGAATTTTTCCACTATTATACCCATTAAAACCCCTTTCAAATATTTCCAAAATATAAATTGATTTTTTTTTATTATTATATTCTGCATCCTCTGTGCTTGTAGACGTTTGCCTCGTTTTTCTCGGCCTTTTGGCCGGAATCAAAGTCTAGTATCTGTTCTGATTGATTCTACACCCCATAGACTGGTATTGTCTTCGGGGGTTTGATTTACGGCGGTCTATGGGTTTGTCCTGTGCAGTTCTAGGAGGTCCCCCCTCACAGGCTTTGATTCTCACCCTTTGAGAAGGGGTTAGTTTATTGCTAATCGCTTTCTTCCTGCTGACTGTCTTCCTCCTAACTATAACCTTGTTCTTGTAAAGACTAAGGTCAATAGGCATCTCCTGTATTTGCGATAATCATATTTGTTCTTGTTAAATCCTTACATTTAGTGGCTTCATACCTTGTCTGGAGCGATTTGTATTAAAAAAAAAAAATAATGTTGTGCTCAAGTTCATGCTTTTCTACACGGATTCTGCGTACCTTGTGTTTGAACTACGCGCATTTTGATTTGAGCTGACATTTGTATTTGAACTACGCGCATTTTGATTTGAGCTGACTTTTGTATTTGAACTACGTGCATTTTAATTTGAGCTGACTTTTGTATTTGAACTACGTGCATTTTAATTTGAGCTGACTTTTGTATTTGAACTACGTGCATTTTAATTTGAGCTGACTTTTGTATTTGAACTACGCGCATTTGGATTTGAGCTGACTTTTGTATTTGAACTACGCGCATTTTGATTTGAGCTGACTTTTGTATTTGAACTACGTGCATTTTAATTTGAGCTGACTTTTGTATTTGAACTACGCGCATTTTGATTTGAGCTGACTTTTGTATTTGAACTACGTGCATTTTAATTTGAGCTGACTTTTGTATTTGAACTACGCGCATTTTGATTTGAGCTGACTTTTGTATTTGAACTACGTGCATTTTAATTTGAGCTGACTTTTGTATTTGAACTACGCGCATTTTGATTTGAGCTGACTTTTGTATTTGAACTACGTGCATTTTAATTTGAGCTGACTTTTGTATTTGAACTACGCGCATTTTGATTTGAGCTGACTTTTGTATTTGAACTACGTGCATTTTAATTTGAGCTGACTTTTGTATTTGAACTACGCGCATTTTGATTTGAGCTGACTTTTGTATTTGAACTACGTGCATTTTAATTTGAGCTGACTTTTGTATTTGAACTACGCGCATTTTGATTTGAGCTGACTTTTGTATTTGAACTACGTGCATTTTAATTTGAGCTGACTTTTGTATTTGAACTACGCGCATTTTGATTTGAGCTGACTTTTGTATTTGAACTACGTGCATTTTGATTTGAGCTGACTTTTGTATTTGAACTACGCGCATTTTGATTTGAGCTGACTTTTGTATTTGAACTACGCGCATTTTGATTTGAGCTGACTTTTGTATTTGAACTACGCGCATTTTGATTTGAGCTGACTTTTGTATTTGAACTACGCGCATTTTAATTTGAGCTGACTTTTGTATTTGAACTACGCGCATTTTGATTTGAGCTGACTTTTGTATTTGAACTACGCGCATTTTGATTTGAGCTGACTTTTGTATTTGAACTACGTGCATTTTAAATTGAGCTGACTTTTGTATTTGAACTACGCGCATTTTAATTTGAGCTGACTTTTGTATTTGAACTACGTGCATTTTAATTTGAGCTGACTTTTGTATTTGAACTACGCGCATTTTAATTTGAGCTGACTTTTGTATTTGAACTACGTGCATTTTAATTTGAGCTGACTTTTGTAGTTGAACTACGCGCATTTTGATTTGAGCTGACTTTTGTATTTGAACTACGTGCATTTTAATTTTAGCTGACTTTTGTATTTGAACTACGTGCATTTTAATTTGAGCTGACTTTTGTATTTGAACTACGTGCATTTTAATTTGAGTTGACTTTTGTATTTGAACTACGTGCATTTTAATTTGAGCTGACTTTTGTATTTGAACTACGTGCATTTTAATTTGAGCTGACTTTTGTATTTGAGCTACGTGCATTTTATTTTGAGCTGACTTCCGAAAAAGCCCGTGACGACGAATATGGAGGCAAAACGAATTTTTCGATGCCCCTGACTCTCAGAAAAACAATTGGTCGAATCTGTACTTTGTCAAAGCAAGAAAAATTATCTTTGTGTGTACAACCCCAAATGTGGGAGCAGTACTCCATTTTAGGGCTATCTAACT
>OY744533.1:5768492-5780992 GCA_963556195.1 Sepiola atlantica | reverse complement strand
ACAATTTGGTGGCAGGAATGGGGAAAAGTAATTAAGGAAAAAATAATTTTAAAAACATGCATGCCGACACGGACTTAATTTCTAAAAGTAGAAACAATTGGATTTTTATAAAAAGTATTTTCTACGGGATTTTAAATTAGTAATAATAAAGTCTCCTGTCATTTAACGAGTAAGAGTGATATTTTCCCGTATAGTTGACAAAAAAATAAACCGGTCCATTAAAAAAAAGTTTTTTTTTTGTTTTTTTTCAAAATAGAAAATAGATTTCTGATAACGATATTCCGTAGTAACATTTATTTATGGAATATAGAATAATATTCTCCACAGAGAGTTGCAAACGGCTGTGTCAGCCGTTAAGGAAATATTTTAAATGATTTAAAATAATAACTAGATTTTTGTAGAAGGCCTTTTTATAATAACAGTTTATTTTTGATATATGAATAATTTTTTAAAAACAAATTCTGCGGGATGGGTTTTTTTCGCTTCGTTAAACAACAAAACGATAATAATTCGGCAGTTAATTAAATGAAGGATATTTTCCCAAAATGTAAAATGACGTCCCAGACACTAGATAATTAATTTCTATAAGGAATAGGTTTAATAATAAATATTTTTAGAAACAGTATTTTGAATAAATAGTTTCTATATTAAGATTTTTTCTTGATGGAAGGGAGTTTTCTGCGGGATTGACATTCAACTCGTCGTGTGTTTATTTCGAAGGGTAATAAATCAACAATTGAAATAAGTCTCTTTGAACTCGGACGAACATTTGTGTTGACTTTTCTTTG
This sequence comes from Sepiola atlantica, assembly GCA_963556195.1. Classification (NCBI taxonomy): domain Eukaryota; kingdom Metazoa; phylum Mollusca; class Cephalopoda; order Sepiida; family Sepiolidae; genus Sepiola; species Sepiola atlantica. The sequence goes on along the minus strand of OY744533.1, from coordinate 5,780,204 downwards.
TGAGAAATTGGATTTAGAATTCCCATACTATCATTGGGTTGGAATGGTAACTTGTGAGCGGTAACTTGAATGATTTAATTTCTTTGGTTTTCTTGTGGGGGGGGGGGATTTATTCATCATTGTACCGGCCGACGTGAAAAGTGTATTGTCGCACATTGTTCCGGTTTTGTGGTTTTATTGAATGTATTTGGGACCGATTATTTGCTTGTTGGCTTGGTGGAAGAAATAATGCACAAGCTACTTTTCTAAGACTTTTCTAGGACTTTCTTTTTTTATCGTTGTTCTTCCTTGCTTTTTAAGTTTGACTTTTATTTTTATTTTTATTTTTTTCCTCTTCTCTTCTTAAGTGACCTCAACTATTACAACGCCACATTGTGTTTTGTCGGCAGTTGAAACCAGTATTCCAGACATTTAATTTCCCTGATGATCTGCCAAGCAAGTAACTGCTTGGTAGTGAAACACGTGTAGGAAAAAACATTTAATTTGAATAAATAGTATTTGTAGGAAAAAATATCTTCAATGGTGACCATTGGTGTCTTGAAAGGAATGATTTGGTAAGCCTTCATAAAATCACATATATATATATATATATATATATATATATATATATATATATATATATATATATATAAGGAGATTTAGTGAATTAGAACAACAAGTCTATTATGGCGTACGGTCGTTTCCAAAACATTCTGGAAATACTTTATTTCATTCTTTAATTTAAAAAAAAAAAAAGAAGCTACTCCAAAACGCGACTTCATCAGCGCCTTTAGCGCCACATCTTACATAAATTAAAGGAAAAAATAACAATACTCGAATAGATGAAAGGATAAAACATCCGACGGTATGAGATTAAAAATAGAAACAACTGTAGATGTGTGAGCTCAACGTTTCGCGCAACTGTTACGTGGGCTTTATCAAGAGCGAACGAATATACATGTATTTATTGAGTTGGATTGTTGTATGTAACTTTACTTGTGTTTCATTATTTCAATATGACCCATAACAATGCTCTATCGAGTATATCAAGATTATGATAAGATCTCATAATAAAAATAATTATTTCATGTATATATATATATATATATATATATATATATATATATATATATATATATATATATATATATACCTGCTTTTGTAGTTGCATTAAAATTTGAAGTAAAAGTTGTGTACCAAATAACGTATGTAACGTAGCCCACTTTTCATATATTTTTCGATCGGTTTCCGGTGTTTGTAAAACGTATCTTTAACGTGTCGTAGTGTAATGTTGAGCGGAATCTTATGCGTGACGTTTCTTCTCATGCTTATGTGTCATGTAGCCATTTTGTTACTTGAGGTTATTCGCGTTTATGACAAAAATATGCAATATAGCAAAAAACATTATTTGTTTCTTTTATGTTTTTTGATAATTCCTAGCAGCATTTGGAACACAATGAAGACTAGAAACAAAAGGGTGTTCTAATTTCTCGACTACTAATGTACACTGTCACACACTCTCTACTTGTGTTCACCGTAAAAAGCAAAGCACAGGACGCCCTCGCTTTTGGAAATCAAGAGAAGTCAATATGGTCTACGAAATCATCTTCAGAACTAAATAAAGATTCTACAACAGCAACGTTTTATCCACACTGCTATAAGGTAGTGAAACATTGCACTTCAAAATCAGGCAAGGGACGAAGTGAGACGCGTGTGATTCCAAATGGTTTAGAAGGATTTTAGGGATCAAATGGAGCGATCGATCAGGAAGTCAAATAATAGAGTTGAATATGGTTACCTTTTGCCTTTTGAGTGATATTATATGTAAAAGTTAAATGAATGTTAGATGCATTTTGATTTTATCAGTCTGACTCTGGAATTTGTATGCACTGATGAAGCCTCATCATGAATAACGTTGTAATTGTGTATATCATGAAAATATATGCTCTTAAAATGGGCAGAAACAATTGTTTGTAAAGAAATCTGTTAATGGAAATATGTTATGATGTTATACATATGGTTATCCACAGACAAACAGTTGTTCTGTATCACAATTCTTCAGTGTGGCTAGACATGCAACTTTATTAACCTTGACCGTAACCATAAAATCCTAACCCTAACACTAGACAAGCAACTTTATTAACCCTAACCCTAACCATAAACCCCTAACCCTAACACTAGACAAGCAACTTTATTAACCCTAACCCTAACCATAAACCCTAACCCTAACACCAGACAAGCAACTTTATTAACCCTAACCCTAACCATAAACCCCTAACCCTAGACAAGCAACTTTATTAACCCTAACCCTAACCATAAACCCCTAACCCTAACACTAGACAAGCAACTTTATTAACCCTAACCCTAACCATAAACCCTAACCCTAACACCAGACAAGCAACTTTATTAACCCTAACCCTAACCATAAACCCCTAACCCTAACACTAGACAAGCAACTTTATTAACCCTAACCCTAACCATAAACCCTAACCCTAACACCAGACAAGCAACTTTATTAACCCTAACCATAAACCCCTAACCCTAACAGTAGACAAGCAACTTTATTAACCCTAACCCTAACCATAAACCCTAACCCTAACACCAGACAAGCAACTTTATTAACCCTAACCCTAACCATAAAACCCTAACCCTTACACTAGACAAGCAACTGTCTCAAGCCGGAATCGAACTCACGACCATCTACTTGACAATCAACAGTCCTAAACATTCGGTTTTCAGGGAAGATACGTCAGCAAGTGAAATCTCAATGCTTATATAAACATTGCCAGCTACCGGGGAGTACTCCATTTGTATTCGCAAAGAGCCCTGAATATACATAGATAGATTAGCCCAGATAATATTATATCAATTCAATATCTAATAATAATATGTACAACCGTTTTTAATTTTCTCAATTATATTCCTCAATTTTGGGATTGGATTATGTGACATTTTTTTGTTTATTAAATAAATAATTAGAAGCTCTGTCGCCAATTAACAGAATCACGAAAGAAGGATTTTAGTTATTATTCAAAATAATTAAAGGTTTTATGAAGCACCGAGTCTTTGCTTTTTGTATAAATGCTACGATTACTGAGTGTGAGTCTACGGCCTTTCTATAAAATAAGAATAACAGCCGCCTCAAAGATGAATAATGAGAGCCGTGTCGAGCAAGTGACAGCCGACATAACACTGTTACCTTAGCTGATAGCGAGTTATCTCCCTTGCCATCTCCCTCTCTCCTATCTCCTCGGCGTGATCGATTTTCGCGGAACGATCGTAATGACGATGCCGCTGAGACACAATAAATTGTCATAAATCCATCGTACTCGGCCGGTCTGCTTTATTAAATGGAGAACGAAGTCCCTGAAAATGGAGCCATTAATTCGTGGGTTTATACCGGCGCGACGTGGCCATGGAATCGAATTCAATTTTCCTTTCAGATTGTGAAGGTGAGGTGGCGGATCGTTCTTGAATGTAGAAACTATCAGGATCAGGTGGGGAGGAGAAAGATCAAGAAAGGTTCGTGCTCCAAGGGAGTTAGTGACCTGCAGGTCCCAGCGCTGTTAGCTGATAGAAGATGCATTTAGTATGGATGGGGGGGGGGATAATTTTTGGGGAGTTAAAGTGGGGGATCTAGAATAGTAAATAATAGAAGTGTTTGGTGATTGTGCAGTATAGTTAACTAGATATAAAAGTGATAAAAAACAACAAAAAAAACAGATCGACAACAAATAATTGTTACCCAACGCAGGAAAATTTTCTTTTCTACTGAACGGCATAATCTTAACATATTCTTAGTGATTTGAATATTTATTAGTTATGCATTTGTTATCGCCAATTTTACTTAGCCAAGCTAGCGTTGTTTTCGTCGTGACCACTTATTTAGGGGGGATTGGTCGCGAATTTCTAGGCTTAAAAGATATGGAAACAAACAAAAAAGGGGATAAGTGGATACATAAGCATTAGTCCAAGGTTGTTGGAGTTTTTTTTTTTTAATCCTTTTTTTCTTGTCATCCTGCAGAATCGCTAGGTGTTTTGTTATTTGCTAGAGAGGAGTAAAAGAACTAAAACAATAAAACTGAGTAACAAAGGTAAAAAAAATACGGACTATAATAGAAACTACAGAATTTGAGAGAAAAAAGGAATAGTAGAAACATAGAATAAATAGAAATATATAATCATATATATATATATATATATATATATATATATATATGCAAGCGTTGTTGGACATCACGGAACTTTCGCGTTTGTATATCTTCCTCGTGAGGTTCTCACACCGTCGAGCCTTATTTCTGGTTTCAGGTTGCAATCCGTATAGTACTTTTCCGATAGGTCTTAATTCGGCCATTTTTTCGAGCGCTTTCGACTTTCGCAATCGTCTTCAGGATTTTGTTTTGATAGAATAAAATGAACTCAACCACACACCCTCTTCTCTCTTTCATTCGCCCGTAACGATAACTATACAACACTAACTCCAGTCTTCTTATTTAAATTTTTAAAAAACCCAAACAAAACCCTAATCCTGAAGACGACTACGAAGGTCGAAAGCGCTCGAAAAAATGGCCGAATTAAGAACTATCGGAAAAGTACTATACGGATTGCCACCTGAAACCAGGAAGATAGCTCGACGGTTTGAGAACCTCACGAGGAAGATATACAAACGTGAAAGTTCCGTGATGTTCAACAACGCTTGCTTAGATAATGACTTGCTGCCTAAGTATATATATATATATATATATATATATATATATATATATATATATATATATATATATTCATAATATATATTTTTTTATTAATTTTATACGTACATAAAAGTTATCCATGGACACATGTTTCTGGCTTACAACCGTCATCAGCATGGCTAACTTAGACATGGATCGAAACTTCGTGTTTTTATTGTTTAAGGTCTCAATTAAAACGAATTGGATTTATCGCGTTTTGCGTTCGAACTCTTCATATATATATATATATATATATATATATATATATATATATATATATATATATATATATATATATATATATATATATATATATGATATGAAAAGTCAAAAATTAGATCTTATCGAGATACGGTGAAGCTCAATATAGTAGATAAAGCATTTATATACGGATAATGAAGTGGTGAAATAGATCAAATTTGTATAGTTTACAAGTTTATAAAAGCATCAAGTGTTCCAACAAGAATACAAATACAACATGTTAGAAGAGTAGAAAGTGACTAACCTGGGTTACTTTCGGAAGCCTCGTAACTCTTGCTTACCTTATTTTGTCTTTCAGTCTTCACATTCCATGGGCGATGTTTCTGACAAAGGGGGAAGAATTGCTGTTTTCTGGCTCGGAATCAATCCATGTAACACTTACCGGTTGCTAGTTTTTTGACGTTGAAGTAATCTTTTTGTTAGCTCCTTATATCAAGTGGTTTCATGCCTTGTCTGGAGTACTGCAATAAAAATGGTCTTTAAACCATGGCTTTTCAAAGATAACGCTCTTATCGTAAACGTCTGACTCTTAGACACAAAAACAGTTTTTTAACGTAGGGACAGAACGAGAACACCAACTAAAGTTCGGAGGACGTAGTAAACAGAATCACATGAACTATGTTTTTCAACTTCACTTGTTTTCTATGGAGCTGGTTTCGTCAAAATTAAACTTTATGTATTTGCTCTTCTGTTCTTTTCTTCTTTCTTTTCCTATTTTCGTTTCGAACCTCTATTCTCTATACCTATCTCTCTATCGTTCTTTCTCTTCTTTTTTAAAACCTTTATTACCTCCTTTTGATTTTACTTTCCTTTTTAATGTCTTCTTATTATTCTTTTGTCTGTTGTCACATGTTTATATCTTTTCTTGTTAATTTAGATTCTTATTTCTTTATACAGTCTTATAATTCTTTCTTTGTTTATATAAATTTCCACAATTTAGGTATTCGTGAATTTAACTTTGCATGAATACTACGGGAAGAAGTTGGATTATCTCAATTAATAAAGATCTATGTGGAAATGTTCATCTTAAACCATCTACGCACACACCGTCCCCCCCAAATATTCCCAAACCCGTTTAATTCTTCTTAATTTTTTTACATAACCTTTTTCATCATATATGTCTTCTAAGAATTGCAAAGACTAAGATGAACCGAAAAAACAAAACAAAAAAAAACTCCAAAGACCAGAAGCTTTTCCAACAATGAAAACGGGAAACTCCCACCCAACAAGAAAAAAATGGCGGAATATTAAAACAAAAACATCCAAAATCATCGACGCTAATTCAAAACAATTCTTTTCCCTATTTTTTCTCTTTTGTATTCTTTAAACAATAAAAGAAAAACTTAACAGAAACGAAGACAAATTTTCTGCAGTTTGCCAAATTTACCAACTATCGTCAGAAAAAAAATATGGAAGGGCAGAGTATCTAATCACACCGACCGAGATTTCCCGAAATAAATCACATCCTCGGAGGCGAATATTAACGTTTCTGTTATTTTTTGTATAAGAACCGAAGAGTGATACTTATTGATTCGTTTTGATTAATATATTCGCCTGTCAATTTCTTGCTTTTTCGTTTGTTTTTTTAGGTCGGCCCGATTTGATGGCAGAAAGTTTGATCAGAAAATCAGTTGAACTAGTTGTTTATTCCCTAACAACCATATCCAGGACCGTGACATGAATCGAGAAGCAGGAACAAACTACCAATTGCCAGAGTAATTCCGTAAGAGGCTACTGTGGTTAGGCGCCAGATTTGAATCAATTATTTTTTTAGATTAAACAATTTGATTCAATAAATTTGTGATTTAAAACATAATTTCTAATAAGATTTTAAAAAAAACAAACAAAACATTTTAATAAAAAATCAAAGTAAATATATCATTTTTGAGCGACTCGTACGATAAATCTTAGAGAATGTGTTGTTTACATGTTATTAATCAAATAACGTGCTCTGTCTTGTGCCCATATGTCTCTCTCGCTTTTCTCTATTTCTCTCTCTTTTTCTCTCTCTCGTTTTCTGACTCTCTCTCTCTTTCTCTCTCTCTGTCTCTTTCCTGAAATAGAATTTTCTGTGTGTTCGAAATAGAACGTTATACTTTTTCTCTCTCTTTTTCTATCTCTCTCTTTCTCTTTCTTTTTCTCTCTCTCGTGTTCTCACTCTCTCTCTCTTTCTCTCTGTCTCTTGCGTCCATATCCATCTCTCGCTTTTCTCTATTTCTCTCTCTTTTTTCTCTCTCGTTTTCTGACTCTCTCTCTTTCTCTCTCTTTCTCTCTGTCGCTTTTTTGAAATATAATTTTCTGTGCGTTCAAAATAGAACGTTATACTTAATAATCAGAGGGTGATTAACCAAATGTTTAAGATAACACCGGCTGTTCCATTATATTCTACTGTAATCTAATTTAATTACGTAACTCAATTATATAGATGTAAAAAAGCAATGTCTTTAATTTATTTTATTTATAATTTTATCAAGATTATTATTATATAATACATCTGGAATTCTGAAAAACAATCATGAGTGTATATTTGCGAATATTAATTTATTAAAAGATTTAAAACAAATTAAGTATGTGAATTTGAAAGACGCGTGATGCTTGTGGAAATTTTGGAATGGGTATATGTAGGAGCTGATAAGTAGATATAAAAAGAGAACGATCAAAACAAATAATATAGTTTCGGCTTCGGACAGACAGACAGATACATAATCTATATTTTTAATAGATGGCAGTTGTCTGTATGTGTGTGTGTGTGTGTGTGTGTGTCTAACTAAAAGTAAAAGTAAGAAAAACTACAAAACAAACAACTACAAAGTTTGTATATTCGTGATCGGTGTTGCCCCGGTAGAATAATATCTAAAATTTTAAAATAATTATTCATTTTTTCTGCCATTTTCCATGCTCTTATGAACTAATTTAGAACGAAAATGCAGACTAATTGCTCGGGCAAGCTATATACAGGAAAGCTATCTGTGTGTATGTATGTGGCTATGTTCAGTTAAAGGAATATAATTTTCGGAAACGAAAAGGGGCTTGGAGAGGGAGGGGAAACGGGGGAAGAGAAATAGAGAGAGAGAGATAGAGATAGAGAGAGATAGAGAGATAGAGAGACGGATAGAGATATGTGGAGACATACAGAAGTTTAAATAGAAATATGTTGAACTTTTGCTGCGGACAACGCCGGGTAACCCTGCTAGTTGTCCGAATAATTAAAATTATACAAATTATCAATGCTCATCTCAAAGAATTCAGAAACATCAAATTAAATATAATTCTTCCATTTTAGATCTATAATTAAAGCGCGTCTTAAGAGCTGATCAAAACAAGGAGAGACGCTTGTTTTATGTGTTAAAATAACCAGCCAAATTTTCGTATTTGATAAATATGTTGTTGTTGTTTTTTTTTAGCTGATTGATTGTCTGATTTTAAATATGTGTTAAAATAACAAGCCACATTTTCGTATTTGATAAATATGTTTTTGTTGTTTTTTTTTTAGCTGATTGATTGTCTGATTTTAAATATGTGTTAAAATAACAAGCTATATTTTCGTATTTGATAAATATGTTTTTGTTGTTTGTTTTTTTTAGCTGATTAGTTGCCTGATTTTAAATATGTGTTAAAATAACAAGCAACATTTTCGTATTTGATAAATATGTTTTTGTTAGTTTTTAATAGCTGATTAGTTGTCTGATTTTAAATATGTGTTAAAATAACAAATTATATTTTCGTATTTGATAAATATGTTTTTGTTGGTTTTTATTAGCTGATTAGTTGCCTGATTTTAAATATGTGTGAAAATAACAAGCCACATTTTCGTATTTGATAAATATGTTTTTGTTGTTTTTTTAGTTGATTAGTTGCCTGATTTTAAATGTGTTAAAATAACAAGCCACATTTTCGTATTTGATAAATATGTTTTTTTTTAGCTGATTGGTTGCCTGTTTTAAATGTGTTAAAATAACAAGCCACATTTTCGTATTTGATAAATATGTTTTTGTTGTTTTCTTTTAGTTGATTGGTTTCCTGTTTTAAATATCTTTGATTTATAGTCTGTTGCTATAGATTAAATTATAAACAAGAAACTAAAACATTGTAAAAGGTTTCACGCCCGGGGAGTGGCCGTAGAAAATATTACATTTTGACGGGATGTTTTGCCATGAAATGTTACTTTAACTTATGAACGAAGTTGGATGTTAAAATCAATAAATAACGTCTGTCCTGATCGATATTCCAATTGAATTACACTCCTTAACCATACGATGAATTGTCATTCTAAAGACATTAAATACGTTTGAGAAAGGAGGGAAATGAATGATGTAAGCAGAGACGCTGATTAATACGCGTACATATCTGTGTGTGTGTGTGTAGGTGTGTGTGTATCTCTTTCTCTGTCTCTATTGGTGCATATGTTTTTATTATTTTTATATTTCAGTTGTGTCCATCTCGCCTTTTCGACCACTCGGTCATATTTTTTATCTCTTTCTTTTGATAATGAGAGGTTCCACTCTCAAAAATTAAAGTTTATCCCGGACCTTTTAAATTGCTTGACAGTAAACCTTTTTTTTCTATTTACTGTTTTTGTATTTAAACCGTGAAATATTAATAAATTGATTTGAGATTCCATTCATATTTTTTCTTCTCATTTATTTTTGTTCATCTGTTCCACCTTCCGGTACCGATATCGCATTGCTCCGGCCTCGGATTACGAACTTACATTTCTTTTACTTTTTTCCCCCCAAAAAACTAGATATATTGCAACGAAGACCAAATACGCTACTATGAATCAGGGTCAAGATTTATAAAAGCATCCTGAGTGGGGGGGTTGTGCAGCGAGATATTTGTAAACATTAAATTTACACGTCTACATGGAATTCCAAATGTAAGCGGCTCGAGTAAAAAGAAACTATATAGCAGAACACTTTCGAGGCACCTGGAGATCTCTAGTGTGAAGGGGTGGGATTCTGCTGTTTGTCGGGTCAGTCAGGAGTATTACTGTTAAGGGGGAACAAGTGCAGCAAGTTTGTCTGGGCACATTCCGTTAAAATAATTGTAAAACAAGCACAGGGATGCAATATTGCGGCGATGGGACAGGGGCTGGAGGTGTGTAGACAGTAGGTTAGAGTCTCTAATTAGGGAGAGAGACTAGTAGTTTGTTCAACAACCCAGATGTGGTAAAAATACTTTATGCATAGGCGAATGGTAGCGTTTTAGTTGTATAGGATACGGGCAGGTGTGAAAATTTGTCTAGCTTGGTAATGGGAGGCTACTTTCCTTGCAGCAGCCTGTGCGGTATCTTCAATGTATTGTGAGAATAACACTAAATATAAGATCCATGGGAGGTGGCGGTGGTTAAGTGGATAATGACACGGACTGAAGATATGGGTGTTCCAAGTTCGAATCCAGTCGGTTCCACATTATTACTTTCACTTACGGGTGTTGGCAATCTTCTCGTGGTCCTTCCCGTAAGCACCCGATGTCTTTCCAGAATGATTTCTAACTAGAAAAACATCGGAGAAACTAATGCCAACACCAGAATTATCTCAATCTAAAAAATTCTGAAACTTATTTATTTTTCATTTAACAGTTATGAAGTTAAGACTTTAATCATAAAATAATCAATATTAATACAAATGTTTCTTTCGTATACAACTAGAGTTTCAAATCATTAACCACAAACTATAAAGTAAATTTATATTCCACAAAATGTTCAGACACATATAATTAAAGGAAACAAAATGTTGATAGATTTGGTCTTAGGTCATCTTATGTGCTATTGGCATGAACACAAATTTAAGACTACTTAGCTTGAAAAAGATTTTTTTTAATTATTTTTAAGAATCACGAAAGGAGAAGTAATAATTCAAATTATACAAATAATCAACCCTCATCTAAAAAATTCAGAAACCTAAAATTCAATGTAAGTCTTCCATTTTTTATCTGTAATTAAATCGGGTACTAATAGCTTATCAAAACAAAGAGTTTCCTCAAGGAGAGACGCTTGTATTGAACGACCTGCTCCCTATAAGAAGGGAGGAAATCACAAAATATTGGCCACCAATACTTTTTAAACTGCTGCCATAAAACGTGGTAGTTTTTTTTATAAATGTAAACGAATGATAAAATATGATATAGAAATATATATATATATATATATATATATATATATATATATAGTTCAGAGGAAACTCTTTTTTTTAATCAATGAAACGGGCGGGTGAAAAAAAAGGCCTTATCGTCTGACCCTCTAAGAGGAAACGTCAGAATGATAAATTAAAAACTAAGAAAATCGAATGAGATATGAGAGGAAAAAAATGTTTAATATTATTGAGGCGTTAGTTATTAACAATTCTTGATCTAGCTTGGTATTTTTTTCATAAATGTAAACGAATGATAGTATATGATACGGAAATATATATATATATATATATATATATATATATATATATATATATATATATATATATATAAACTTAAAGAAAGGGGCAAAATGCCTTCAAAAACCATGTGTTAGATGCAGATATTTTTATTTAAATCAAAATAAAAAATAAAAACAATTTTTTTCTTCATCTTAACTTTTCTATCTAATAATTTCGCTTGATATAATTAACCTCGTCAGATCTTTAGATAAATAAAAAAGGAACTTTCCTAAACCAGCAACCATGCCCGATTTAAGTTCAATTTAAAAGAGACATTTACACCGTTAAGTCCACATAACATCGGACGTCAATTCTACAAGACCAGGAAG
>OY744533.1:5725992-5763492 GCA_963556195.1 Sepiola atlantica | reverse complement strand
CTAACACTATTTTAAGGGATCATCAGTTGTTTACCATAAAAAACTGTTTCTCTATGTTGCTTAATTGACATAAATATATTTTCATAGCTTACTGTATATATATATATATATATATATATATATATCGATCAAAAATAAAATAAAACTTCTTCCTTATTATAGAAAATGTTTACCTTATCATCAAAAACAAAATGTATTTTCATAGCTTACTACCTAGCTCTACTTACGTATAGAGCACTGTTGAGGTAAATACTGAAAATGGATACATAAAAAATATATCTCCTTATAAAATTTTATGTGGATACATGAAATAGTAATATATATATATATATATATATATATATATATATATATATATATATATATATATATATATATCGATTAAAAATAAAATAAAACTTCTTACTTATTATAGAAAATGTTAACCTTATCATCACAAACAATATGTGCCAGGGTCTTTGGATAAGACACACCTCGTATATGAGTTGAAGTATTTTTGAGAGACTGTGTCCTCGACAATGAAGAAAAACCATATACGTAGGCTTGACTACTACAACTCTGTCGAGACGTCTCACTAGGCACCTATCTCATTCTACCGCAATATCATAGCCTTTAAAAACAAATAATTCCACTCTTCGCTCTCAACTTCGAAAAGGTCTCATAAACAATACAACTATCTTAGAATATAAAAAGAAATAAAAACTAAGACTACAGATATTAGAAATAAAAAGTAAGACTACAGATATTAGAAATAAAAACTAAGACTACAGATATTAGAAATAAAAACTAAGACTACAGATATTAGAAATAAAAGCTAAGACTACAGATATTAGAAATAAAAACTAAGACTACAGATATTAGAAATAAAAACTATGACTACAGATATTAGAAATAAAAACTATGACTACAGATATTAGAAATAAAAACTAAGACTACAGATATTAGAAATAAAAACTAAGACTACAGATATTAGAAATAAAAACTAAGACTATAGATATTAGAAATAAAAAGTAAGACTACAGATATTAGAAATAAAAAGTAAGACTACAGATCTTAGAAATAAAAACTAAGACTACAGATCTTAGAAATAAAAACTAAGACTACAGATATTAGAAATAAAAACTAAGACTACAGATATTAGAAATAAAAAGTAAGACTACAGATATTAGAAATAAAAAGTAAGACTACAGATATTAGAAATAAAAAGTAAGACTACAGATATTAGAAATAAAAAGTAAGACTACAGATATTAGAAATAAAAAGTAAGACTACAGATATTAGAAATAAAAAGTAAGACTACAGATATTAGAAATAAAAAGTAAGACTACAGATATTAGAAATAAAAAGTAAGACTACAGATATTAGAAATAAAAAGTAAGACTACAGATATTAGAAATAAAAGCTAAGACTACAGATATTAGAAATAAAAACTAAGACTACAGATATTAGAAATAAAAACTAAGACTACAGATATTAGAAATAAAAACTAAGACTACAGATATTAGAAATAAAAACTAAGACTACAGATATTAGAAATAATAACTAAGACTACAGATATTAGAAAGCTTATTTATAAAAACTAAAAAGCCAGCATTTAATAAAATTGATTTCGATAGTTGCGAAAACATTCTAATCTTTGAATACTACAACTGATCGCGCGGTTCCCGCCAAAATATAACAAAACATGAAAGTGTAGTATCTGTTCCGATGGATACTGCACCCCATAGACTGGTATTGTTTTGGCCTTCGGGGCTTTATTTACGCCTGTCTATGGGTTCGTCCTGTGCAGTTCTATGAGGTCCACCCTCCCAGGCTTCGCCTCCCCTCTTTGGGGAGGAGTAAGTTTATTGCTTACTGCCTAAGGCGCCCCTACCGGGGAATGCCGACGGGGCTGCTCAGGCAATTTTTAATGGCCAGAGTGCTCACCTCTCGAGCGCTGGCTTTTCAAACCCCACTTTCCCGACCCGATCTTGGGTCACATCTTACTTGTGGGAGTAAGATAAAAAAAAAACTGGCCTTGTGCCTAACTCCTGGAGAGGAGTAAATCAATACTCGATAACCACCCACTGAAAATCATTCCGCTACACGCCTAGTAAGATTTAATAACAACAACTCTCCTCATGTTTCCTCTCTGTTATTTCAAATCAGTTGAAAAACGCTTTGCATTCCTGAAGATAACGACTATTAGCCTTCTCTCGAATTTGCGTGATAATAAGCCCCCCCCCCCCATCGCAAGATTTCAGTAGTCTCCGTTCCTTATTAGTGGTCTGGATATTACTTTATCTCTACTCAGCCGTTCCATGATTTTATAGGAGATTTCTGAGATATCAATTCTGGATTTTTTTTTTCATTCTGTTCAGTTTAATGGCAGGATCACCCATAGCAGGCTATTCTGGCACCAAGCGGTATTACGACATAAGATGACCAAACGATGATTGACATGCCGTAAAAACGAACAACTTAATTCGTTTACAGATTTTTTTTTCTTATTTTCTTTTATATATTTATCATTTTTAATCTCGTCTTTCCTTTTTGCTCTCTTTTCTATTCTTTGAGTCAAATTGTATTTTTTTTTCAATTCTCTATATTTCGCTCTTTTCCATTCTTTGAGTCGAATTTTCTTTCTTCAATTCTCCATATTTCGGCGGGTTTTTTTTCTAAATTATTTCTTTTTTTCTTCAAACTTTATGTTTTTTTCTTTTCCGTTTTTGTTTTTTTTTTAGCTCGTACTTTTCGTTTTTTAGAAAACGCTCGATTTTGGTTCGGAATTATGGTGCCATGTCACACTCCGTATAAGAAAGTAACACTCGTCACATCTAACCCGAAACACTTGTGGCGTAGCGATAGAATCAGTCATTTAATCTGAGCCCGCTTTGATTTTGGAAAACTGAGTCAGATATAATTTCCGACGAGCACTTACCACGATTAAGAAATTAATGCAGTCTTTGGATTCTCACCATTTTTGAAATCGAAATTCCTTGGCCTCGAAAAAAAAAAACGTTTTCGAGATCTGTGCCTGATATAAATTCATCTTTAAGACTTCACTATTAAGTGCACGTCATAAAGTTCACATCCGGCTCTGAAAGGTTTGTATTATGATCAAAATGAATGCAATTTGTCGAGCATGCTAAGAAGGCGTAGATTTTAACGGCCCCCGGGCATCTTTTATGACCAACCCCTGCAATATAAGCCCTATCAAGATAACCATTATGACTGGCTAAAAACCAGTCACATCTGAGGATACTTTCAGCATAATCTCCCTAGGTAAACATTAATAGGTCATTACACTCGCACAATAATACGTGGCGTATTCCTCAACATTTTATTGGGTCACGTGTTGAAAGCTACGAACAGTCGCCTATTCGTATAGTTTTATGGTGTAGATACATCAATATCAATTTACGATTGATCATAACAAAATAATTGTACAATGTATCGACACTGTTATGATTCAAATATAACTATCTGCAATACATGTAAACTACTAGTAAAAGTAGGAAATGTTTTAGTTAGTGATTGTATTAGTGTTTCCTAGATGTTAATCCAATGAAACTCCGGTGTTTATACAATAGTGCTCAATAACAATAGAGCCGCATTATTGTATAATTTTTTTTAATTTTACAAACATAATAGGCTACATATTTGCATACATGTTTCAGCTGCCATTTCTTTCGAAATAGAGCTTCCTCAATTTGTACGTGACCCGAGAAAGCTTTATTTCGAAAAGAATGGCAGCTGAAAAATGTATGCACATATGTAGCTAATCATGTTTGTATAAATTAAATAATTTTTACTAGTGAGACCCCGTGTAAATTCCACGGTGTTTTCTACATCAATCTGTATAATGTTCTGTTAATAATATTCCAGTAGCTAGAAATATACACATATTTTACTCGCTAACTTTTGTGTGACAGGATGGAAGTATATATATATATATATATATATATATATATATATATATATATATATATATATATATGTATATATATATATATATGTAAAAATAAAAATGAAATAAAGGATAAGCAAATCAACAACTAGCAAAAATAAACTCAAAAACACATATTGAAAAGTTCTACCGAAATATTTCGATCGTTAAAATACAATCATCATCAATCGGTAGCAGAACTAAAAACAGAACAAAAGTTCCACTACCAACTGATGATGATTGTATTTTAACAATCGAAATATTTCGGTAGATCTTTTCAATATGTGTTTTTGAGTTTATTTTTGCTAGTTGTTGATTAGCTTATCCTTTATTCCATTTTTATTTGTACATTTTGTCTGAAACATTGTTCGTTTATTCCTCATATATATATATATATATAGATTATCCTGTTGCCCGGGGCAAAAGCTATGTCTTCCGCAGCAGCCATCTCCCCCTACCCCATCATACTCGCTCCACTGTCTTCTCGCTCGCCCATCCGTTCTCCTTCGTCTCCGTCTCCCCCTCCCAATGTTGCTCTGGGCAAAAGTAAGTACTAACTATGTCTTCCTCCTTCCCACCCCTTACGATGTATATTAAGCTCAACGTTAAAAAATTAAAGAAAAGTATTATAAATCTCCGACGATCGGGCGATCCTATCTTCTTAAAAAGGGGGGTCAGAGCGTGACACATGTATGTAGGAAGACGCTCGCGTACTAATATATATATTTTTTTTACAATGATCAAATAGATAACTTGCATCTGTATTGTTTATTTATTTGTTTTGGTTGCATTTGAAACATCTTACTTCTAATCTTCAGAGCATCTGCAACCCAAGTGTATTAGTTGCCTGTAAATGTTGCATCTAAGGGTTGCACACTGTTGCAAGTGATATCAATTATCTTTTCTTTTTTTTTGGTAAGTGGGTTAGGGTTAGGGGAACGTTGGCAGAACATGAATACGTCTGACTCATCTCGAACGGATAGGAACGAAAGCTGCCACATCGAAGAAAAGACCACATGCCGGTGCCATCATAATGGATGCTGATTGGACGCCCTAGGCGTAAACTTGGGA
This sequence comes from Sepiola atlantica, assembly GCA_963556195.1. Taxonomy (NCBI): domain Eukaryota; kingdom Metazoa; phylum Mollusca; class Cephalopoda; order Sepiida; family Sepiolidae; genus Sepiola; species Sepiola atlantica. The sequence goes on along the minus strand of OY744533.1, from coordinate 5,758,493 downwards.
TCCAATCGCATGTCTTAGGTTATTCATGTTGGGTTTCTTTTTAATTATAAACCGCGTAGAAAAAAAAACAAAGATGATTTAATTAGCGAGTTTTAATTATAGAACTAAACGCAGGACTATAACACATCGGCAACATCGGTTTTTAAATTGAATATGCCATTTTAATTTGGGATAGTATTGTTTCGATTTACTTGTTTCCCCACGAGGTCAGAATTAAAAGCAAAGTCGCTTTTTAAATGTGAGGAAAATACAGCTCCTCCAAAAGGGGCACTTTGGGTTGGAACAAAAATTAAAGTTGCCCCAGTCTAGAAGGACTTCTCCTTCACTGACCGAGAGCAGAAAAGACTAAGTGCAGTATCAGAACAGATACTGCACTTTGCTCACAGCTAAAATGCTAATGAATGTGTTCATGGAATACTCGCGTCCTCAGTATAAAGTCTGCTGTCTATATTTAAAAAAAACATATTTCACCCCAAACAAGGCAGGCCGCCACTGTAGATATAAGACGTTACTGAGAATTAGGGTGTAGGTTTTGGGTTTCGTCCTAAGTTGGGAGATTGTAGCGAGAATCTGTTTACATTAGTTTTAAACCTCTGCATGTCGATACGGTCGGGGAAACAAGGAGCAGGGAGGGTGTTCCAGAGGCCGGAAGCTCCCTCTTTCTTTCTCTATACAGCGTTGTTAACAAGAAATAAAGCGAGAGAGAGAAGTGAGGGGGAGAGGTCAGTAACCCTGTCTCTTTTATGAACGCTTGATCATGCCTAAGCCTCTTTCCCACCAACCCTAACCCTTACCCTTACCCTAACCCTGACACCTCTTTCTAGTTAATTCTTATTTAAATTACCTCCCCTGAAAATTAACTAGGAAATATTATCAGAAAGGTTGAATTATTTTATTTTTATTATTAAATCACTTAAATGTATTACTGTTTATATCGACAAAACTATTGCATATATATGGAAAACATATCTCAATAAAATAACAAATGAATAATACCAAACCTTACTTTGTTATGAAATGTTCAAAAATAATCATGCAAATGAGGCATTCAACGTTCTGTATTGTCAGCCGTTCGTTTCTTCACTGTATACAGCATTACAAATTAATTGTTTTATTTGTAGTTTAAATATCAGTAGGCCGGTTTGTTGGTAATCTAGGAGTGGTAAATAACGAAAGAGCGGGACAATGGCGATGTTTTACTTAATTTTATTTGGAAACGAGAGAAAGTTTTAAAAAGTAATAATAAAAATCGTAATATGAGGAAAAGAGACCATGTGACATTATTCCATTCACTTCAAAACTGCTGAGAATACGAGCTAATTTTTTTTTGATTACAAAGAATAACTTACAATTATCCATTTTCTGTCTCTTTTCTGTATATAAAATCGACAAGGAATTGTTTACTCTATTTTTCCATAGCTTTATTAGTTCTCTCGTGAGTACTGATTGTTTCGTATCGATGAAATTCTCAACTTTAAAATTTTTTACATAGTCATTTTAAGGTAATAAGAACATTGATTGCATTTGTTTAGTGAAAATGTTGTCCAAATAACATAGGTGCATTAGAATGTTACGTCTCTTTATTATAATGTTGGCTTTTAATTCAATTTAGAAAAAAAACATTTTTGTTTTCTGGCGAGTATTTCTCTAATTTTATATAAACCGTAACAGACAATCACAATAAAGTACATCTATGATAGCATGTGCTGTTTCCGAAATTAGAATTATAAAATATTGAGTAGTTTATTAAAACAAACAAAACGAATACATATAAATATCTAAGAATATTGTTATGAAGCCTTTAAGAGATTAAAAGTTGAGCACTGTTAAGAGATATTTAAAAAAAACAGACAATCACTTAAACTATAATGCAAGTTCGTTAAACCCTTTAGAAGGTTTGGAATTGGCAGACATGTAACTAAATTTCTCCGGTATTACGTGATAATTTTCTATGACATTGAGAATAGATCGAAAGCGTGCTTAGTCTGAGTTGAATCTTGTGCCCGTCTAAAATTATCGCTTCCCTACACATGAGAGAATAAGCTTGAAACGACGTCGTATGTAGGTATATATGATGTTATATATATATATATATATATATATATATATATATATATATGATTATTTTTATTTACACAGACATGTACTAAATCTGTTACACTGGAATGTCTATGTTATCGATCAACAGCTGTTATAAACTGAGATCTCATCAGGCATAGTTAAAATCAGATCTTAACCTTAGATCATAGTTGGAAAGAATAATATATATATATATATATATATATATATATATATATATATATATATATATATATATATACGTTAATTCACATTTCTGTAACAGATGACAACATAAGTTGAAGAGAGCCGGGTGGTTAATTAAGTCCTTCTGAGCTTGAAACTGACGGTACTAATGTTGTACTAATTTTTCTGTACAAGAAAATAAATTAATATATATATATATATATATATATATATATATATATATATATATATATAATAAAACGACGTTCTAGTTTATTGTTCGTACTTGCAGATAAATTTGCCGTACTCCCAAGGATTTTCGTTTCAGTCAGTGTTTTTTTATCGAGGAAATACATGTATTTTAAAATGCTTCGAGAACCGTGTTATCGGTTGTAGTAATAATAGATTATTATTAGTAGTATCAGTAAGAACTTGCAGATAAATTTGCCGTACTCCTTGGATACCCAAGTATATTCGGTTCCTTCTGGATTATTTTCAGTGTGTGGTTATTGAGTAAAGAATTTAAAGAAAGAAATTCTGTAAAACTCCTCTGTAAAAATCAACAACAGTATTTATTCATAATTTATAATTATAATTATAATTATCTATATATTAATACGATAGCGTGTGTGTTCGTGTGTCACGCTTACATCAAAAGCTCTGCGCATGCGTGCCGCACCTAGATTTGGAAAAGCATTCAAGTCACCTAATTTTCGTAACACTTTCCAGTATTTTCCTTTTTGCTCAACGGTTAGCAACGTAGGATTTTGACGTTGGTTTTTGATGTCGGTCCGACTGGTTTATAGTTTGATCCCAACCAACCTCTAAGATCTATTTTCTGCATCGAAGGAGGAGGAGGGAGGTAGAGAGGGGACGACCGGGAAGACACATATTAATACGATAGCGCTTGTGTTATTTTGTGTGTCACGCTTACATCAAAAGCAACGACCTTGCAGATCTGTGTATGCTACTCATGAATTGGAACCAAATTTAATTTAATCTAAAGGATTTACAAAGTAAGGTTTAATCGTCGAAATATTACCTTCACTAGAAATATTGTATATAAAGAAGTTTTGTAAATTGTTTCATGTATTGTTCACTTTTAAAAAATAAATATACAAGTCAAATCTTATATTTTATTCAAACATGTATAGGTTAGGAATATAAGTATTGAAAACATCATTTCGTGTAATTTACACGGGTCCCGCTAGTAATTCATTATTTATAATTATATCTTAGTCTAAACCGTCTTACTTCCAGAGATATATGTGACATGTGTCAATCCTAAATGTGTACTATTTCGAATGTACAAGGGACATAACACTACTCTCCAAATATATTTAAGACAAGAAAGTAAACCAAGGGAAAAGAGTTAATTCCTTTTTAATATACAGGGTGATTCATAAGTCACTTAGCTATTTAAAATGATTACCATATGAAGCACAATCATACTATGAACTTTTGATAATTGTTATCTTACTCTCTAATTACTGCTATTTGTTATATTAAATTTGTTCGTTTATAAATTTGTTTCTATATACATTTATTTTTTTAATTAAATTTGTGTAAATCATCATATGTGCTTTTTTCTTTAGGCAGTATGTCATTTACAATTGAAGAGCGAATTTTTATTGTTATTCATATGGCCAAATTTGATGAATCTCCCACACTTGTTGAAAGGCAATTACGACCTCAAATCAAAAATCACTGCCGAGTTTGTTAAAATTAATTAATCCAATATGCTACAAAGAGTCGTAAATTCCTTGCAAAAAAATGGAGCTATGCATGCAGAACGAAGGTGTAAATTTTGGAATTTTGCTGTAATTTTAAACTCCCATGAATGAATTTGTTGAATAAACTTTCTGTTTTGTATTACCGTATTTTTTTAACTTTAGAATTTCAAAAATAAATAGCTAAGTTACTCATGAATCACCCTGTATATTTTTAGATGAAACATCTGTTTCATCTAAGAACTCTCAAACTGACTTGGGTGAAGTGTGCAATAAACCAGCAAAACTCTAGCTATTTTGAAAACTTGAAATATGTTTACAATATGATATACTAGACTGTTTCGCAAATTTTTTACTTAAAATACTTGAAAAAATACTTGTAAATAATAAACATTTCTTTACTATAAACACGAAACGAACACTTCCGAATTGATTGTTATGAATAGATAAACATTAATATTTTCATAATTTTGTTACAAATTGAATTATCTTTTAAATATAGTCGCATAGAACGAAAGAAGTAATCAATAAATAAGTCCCCCAAAAGAATAGGTCGAAAAGGGACACATTACTGTTGTATAAACAACTTTCCCGTCATCATAATTAAGGGGAGGAATTAGAACCCCCCGCCCCCCCCCCAAAAAAAAAATGAGCTATGATTTATTCTGCGGTTTATTTTATTTTACCCAGCAATTCACAGCAATGTACACATTCATATGCTGTAGTTCCAGCCCCAACCTCGTAAGGGTATCGGGCTCTAAAAAGACCCCTTTTCACTTTAAGATCAAAACCCAAAAGAAAGTAGAATTGATCTCGCATTCTGACACGTACTTATTCTCATGACGTCACATGTTGTGGCGTAATCATAACACTAGTCTGTTAATTTCAGACGGAATTTTCCACTATCATAACATTATGCTTACTCTAGCCTCGTATACAAAAATACTGTTCTGAACAAAACTTTTCCACACCTCTCTCTAGTCTTGTTAAATTTACTCTTAATTTTACATGAACTACACTTAGAGAATCTTTTGGCTAAGATCACAGTGTAGTATCTGTTCCGATGGATACTACACCCTATAGACCGGTATCGTCTTGGCCTTCGGGCCTTGATTCCGCCGGTCTGTGGGTTTGTCCTGTGCAGTTCTAGGAGGTCCACCCTACAAGGCTTTGCCGTCTCACCCTTTGAGAAGGGTTAATGTATTGCTAATCACCTGAGGCGCCCCTACCGGGGAATGCCGACGGGGCTGCTCAAGCATGTTTTGAGGGTCATAAGTTCTCTTCCTCTAGGGTGCTGATTTATTAAATCCCACTTTCCGACCTTGTGTCACATTTTACTTTGTGGGAGGTAGATAAAACCAACTTAGCAGATCGAGAGGCTGTTTAGCTATCGGCGTTTTTAATCCCGTCTTACTACCTGTTGTGGGTCGCTCCTAGGCAGGGATACCGAACTTAGCATGAAGTTCATTTCTTTCTCTTCTGCTCCACGATTTTCCTGATCTGACCTTTTAACCCTGCCAGACAGCTTATACTTGATCGAGTATAAGTACAACCAAACGAAAAATAAGCAGCATTTAAAACTAGTTAACATGCCTGACATTCAATGTACAACATCTGGCTATGTTAAAAACTTGACACGTGGTAAAGATCTGACATACATTATATTTAAGCGTTTTTCTCTAACTGCTCGTTGGACATTATTTTACAAAAAAAGCTCAAATTACGAATGAAGTATCCTTGCTATGCCGCATTAATCATCCAGGTATATGACTACCATCGCTAGGACCACTAAAACAATAAACACTAATCCGATTCAAAACACGTTCCCAGCATCGCATTACACTTGACATGAGACACAGTTACTAACCCGAAGTGTTGTTACAGAGTAACAATTATAATGTGACTAGTACTATTACAACTAGTAACATATAGAATAATAATAAATACTTATATGGTCACACTATTCTGGATATATATTAAGTCAACATGTCTAATAAAAAGATAATTTTGTACTGATACTAATGTCACTAGTACTACTCCGACGACCATCAGTACATACTACTACTACTACTACTACTACTACTACTACTACTAGTAGTAGTAGTAGTAGTAGTAGTAGTAGTAGTAGTAGTCTGGTGGAGTATGAAGCAAAGTACTGTTGCTTGAGGAAACATGACTAGGAGAAGGGGCACCATTTCTCGTATAGGCTAGCGTATAGCCGTGTAGAGAAGATCTTATTTAGGCTTCGAATACTATGTTATTTTGAATATTTGGTCAGGGTTTACTTGTAGGGTAAAGTATGCTTATGTCAGTTTTTTCTAGCAAACCATTTTACAGAGAGACCGAAGATAATCGAGGATGGTTACTAGTAGGTAATTTAAACTCCCTATATATATATATATATATATATATATATATATATATATATATATATATATATATAGAGAGAGAGAGAGAGAGAGAGAGAGATAGAGAGAGAGAGTATTATACTATATTATTTTATCATTTCTTCGCCAATTACTTTCTATGCTGATGAGAGCCAGAGGTTTTACATTCTGTGCTCGAAACCATCGGTCTATATGATGTATTAAATTTCTGTATTAATATATATATATATTTATATATTTATATATAAATATATATATATATATATATATTTATATATTCATATATATATGTATGTGTTTGTGTCATTAAAAGGTAGATTTAGAAACATTTTCAAACTTAGCTCAATCCCAGAAGTAATGATTATTTACGCATGTATCTTTTGTGCAATTAAAGTATGAAAGTAATGTCCATTTACAATGTTATTATTATATATGTGAACCTTTTTATTTTTACATTATAATATAACCCTTACATTTGTGCGTTCGTATAAATTATATATATATATATATAATTTATATATATATATATATATATATATATATATATATATATATATATATATATATATAGAGAGAGAGAGAGAGAGAGAGAGAGAGAGAGAGAGAGAGAGAGAAGGGGGTTGTGTAGCATCAGTGCAGTTCCAACGAGAGAAAAAGTATATTTAAAGAATTGTGGTTACCAACGCTAGTAAAAAAAACTTTTTCAATAATTATTTATTATCTTATCATTTTAACATTTTAAGTTTTTTTAAATACAATTTTATAACGCGTTTCGAGCATTTATCGTTTATCCATTATGCTCTCTTCAGATGTACATTCCATTTGATAAAAGTGTTTCATTTGAGAAAACATTTGCATTTTTCTTTCATTTAAAAGTGTCTGTTCCATTTGACAGAAAAAAAATGTTTGTTCCATTTGACAGAAAAATTTTATCTTGTTATCTTGTAATTATATATATATATATATATATATATATATATATATATATATATATATATATATATATATATATATTATTGGACAAATTACCATTGCCCAAGAAGTTTTTATCCACCACACCTCTGAAATTCACAAACTTCAAAACAAACTGAAGAAACTCACTCTTACTTTCGAACAACATTAAGAAGAAATAATGTAATATATCAGTTTCTATGCCCATGGGAGAATGTATCTCCGACAATAACATAATGTTTGCCTAAATGAAAATATGCATCCTAAATACACACAATATATATATACACATATACGTGCGTGTACACAAAATTCACACGTCTGTGCGTATCTGTAGACAACATATAGAAAGAGGTTTCGTAGTTACGTTAACTGCTTTATATATTATCTACACTTCTGTTCCGTCGTATCAATCATTCTTATCCCTCCATGTCAACTGGCCAAGTGAAACTCACAGAAATACGTCCACACGCGACGCGTTGTATCTTTTCCTTCACATTTTCACCGGTTAAAAAATAGGAAACAACGCGGCAGAAAATTGCAAATGGCAGCCGTTAAATATTTACTAGTCTCTCGCACGCATGCGCGACATTATTTTCTTGCTAATAAGTTCGACCGAGACCGGAGAAAAAATGCCGTTCAGTTTGGCTTCTACAGTTTTTGATCGACGATGAACAGGAGGGGAATTAAGAGTTCTAACTCTCTTTCTCTTTCTCTTTCTCTCTCTCCCCCTCTCTCTCAATATATATATATATATATATATATATATATATATATATATATATATATATATATATATATATATAAGAATGAATAGGTAAAATAAATACTTTTTGAAGCATTATGATGCGATATCAATTTTTTTTTATAAAAAAGAAAAAATAATAAATCGAAATCGATTTTTTTTTTTATTAAAGCTAGCATTTTCTTTTTTTTGTTAGTTTAAAGTGATACAGATATTTCGCCAAAACCTGGCATCCTCGGTGTTTAATATATCCTGATGTCATCGGATTTGTATTTTTTATCTCGTTACCGGCTTGTTGTTATACAGCCGGGCCAAATGGGCAAGATGTTGTTTCCCATCATCAAATATGAAGAACGTGAATGCAGCACGTGATTTGTATAAGTGTTTAAGGTTCATATTTTTTTTAAAAAGCATCTATTGTTAAATTTAAGAAGGAATAGGTAAACTAAATACCTTTTGAAGCATTAAGATGCGATATCAATTTATATATATATATATATATATATATATATATATATATATATATATCTGTCTCTTTCTTTCTCGCCATCCCTCTTTCTCTTTCTCTCTCTCTCTCTTCCCGCGCTTTATCTCTCCTGTTCACTCTGTTGAACTCTATACAAAAACAGACATATAGAAACAGCTGGTGACATCTATTTATATACCTACTAAAAAACACCCGTCTCAGGATAGTTAACATCCATTACCATGAACAGAACAGGTTAGCACCACTTTTATGTCAGCTTAGAATTAAAATCTAAGTAAAATGTTACACAACAAAAGCGACTAGAAATATTCTTCTAATTTTGATCAAAATCTATTACATTATTTTGATTCAAGAATATCTCTAAAATTTAACGCTTAACCTTAAGGGGGCTTAAGAAGAAATTGATGTCTAATAACAATGGATCAAATTCAATGCAAATCTGATGTATTTGAATTTTCAAATGAGAGGTTTTGCCAATGTTAAGCCCCAGTAAAATACTAAAAAAAATGAATAAATTGCCTTTTTGCGGAATATACCTTGCTCTGAGCATTTGAATTGAATTTTGATTTCTTTTTTTCAAAGTTTAAATCTTGGCCATTGCCAACTTATCTATCCCAGCAACTTCCTCTGATGATAAGATTTTGATCTTTGAAAAGCCTGGCTTAAGGAAAATTTAACTTGAATAAATTGCTTTTTTGCGGAATATACCTTGCTCTGAGCATTTGAATTGAATTTTGATTTGGCTTTTGCTTCTCTAATTCCTTTCCATTCTTCTTCATATATATATATATATATATATATATATATATATATATATATATATATATATATATATATATATATAGTAAGCTATGAAAATATATTTATGGCAATTAAGCTACACAGAGGCTCCCGTGTTTCATCCCCGGGGGAATCTTCAGGCTAAAATGTATGGAGTTATTTTTGTGGGGTGTTTTTATATACACGGCTGGCTAGTTAACCAATCAGATTCTTTGTTGTTCTCTCGGCCAATCGTTGCGCTTTCTACGAACAAAGGTGTGTTTAGTGTTACTTCCTTCTTATATTCTGTTCTATTGTTCTTTTTTCTATAGGTTGGTCTACACCCTGTTTCCTTTTTTCTATGGGTGAATACTGTCGAAGCAATCGCTTGGTTTTACAATATCGAAAATAAGAACAAATGTACCTACAATTCGACATAGTAGACTTCTACCCGTCTATATCAGAAGAACTCTTCAGCATCGCCCTAGAATTTGCCGAAATATATACCGATATATCCAAGGATGAAATCCACATCATTAAAACATGTAGGAGATCAGTTTTAATCAATAACGATGACCAATGGATTAAAAAAAAATATGACAAACTCCTTTGATTTGGCCATGGGTGCCCTTGACTCTGCGGAGGCATCTGATCTTGTGGGGTTATTTATTTTATATACACTCACAAATATATTTGATAATACAGATATCGGCCTTTATAGAGATGATGGATTAGCGATAATAAGAGATTCCAACAAAGTCAAAGGAGAAAACTTCAATATATATAATATATATATATATATATATATATATATATATATATATATATATATATATATATATATGGGTGTGTGTGTGTGTGGGTATGTGTGTGTATTTTAATTCCATAGATAAAGTTTTTCAAATGAAGGATTATTTCATAACATAAAGTCAGCTATAGCTCTATAGTGCGTAACTAGAGCTATTTTACAAAGTTTTAATTTACGTGAAAAATGATGAAGGATGTATGTTCACAGGTAAAAACCGTTTTCTATCTAAGCAGACAATTGTTTCCGCTAAAAACCAAAGATATCGTTTTTAACAATTTCAACGTATTTCAAAATATTTACAGATATACGTCTTAAAGTACGTTTCAAAATAGGTTTAAAAAGTACATCTCAAAATAATCTAAATCTACGCTTAAGAAATACGCTTTAAAAATACGTTTTAAAACTTCTTAGTGTGGCCATCCTCAATTGTCTGCCTAGATTGAAAACGTTTTTTACTTGTGAACATATATCCTTCATCATTTTTCAGAAAAAAAAACTTATACATGGAACACCATCGGTTCTTTTCGGTGAGCAATCGTTGTTGATGACCTGTGTAAGAACTTCGTGTGAAAAATAATTTATTATTATTTGCTCACTAGGAGTTATCACACTGGTCATCGTCAGTGATCGCCCACTGCCAACAACCTGTGGTATTCCCTGGAGTCTGAGTGACAACAAGTCTCCTCATACTTCCAGTATGCTCCACCTCTTTTCATTATTATTATTATTATTATTATTATTATTGATGATGATGATGATGATGATGATGATGATGATGATGATGATGATGATGATGATGGCAGCCAAGGAACAAGCCACCCGCACTAAGTCCATCAAACATTACATTGACAAAACTGCTGAATCACCGATGTTCTGATTGTGTAATCAACGAGAATAAACCTTAACGTATATTGTATCTGAATGCTCAATGCTAGCACAACACCAGTATAAAAATGGAGACACGACAAAGTCGCCCAGGTACTACACTGGAATATATGCACACTTTATGAATTGGACCATAATGAGAAGTGGTATAGGCATAAGCCAGGAAATGTACAGGAGAACGACAATGTCAAACTCTTTTGAGACATGCGCATACAGACTGATAAGGTTCTTGAATATTCAAAACCCGACTTAATCATTTCAAACAAAAACAATAGAACTTGCTTAATCATTGATATAGCCTGTCCCTTCGATACCAGAATGCAGGAAAAAGAACACGAATAAATGAATAAATATCAAGATCTAAAATGAGAATTAATTAGACTATGGAAATATAAAGAAGTAAAGGTGATTCCCGTTGTAATTGGAATGCTTGAAGCCATAATGAAAAGCCACCATAAATGGCTTAAACATATTGACGAGACATTTTTTTTATCCAATTCTGCAAAAGGCTTGCCTGTTGTGAACAGCGAAAATGTTAAGATACAGATTGAATGTCTAAAGTCAAGGGAATTGACTTCATGTTCTAAAAAAGAAAACTCCTACTAAAAACATCCAAAAGTTGAGACTACTATGAAATCAGAATAATAATAATAGTAATAATAATAATAATAATAATAATAATAATAATAATAATAATAATAATAGTAATAGTAATAATAATAATAATAATAATAATAATAATAATAATAATAATAATAATAATAATAATAATAATAATAATAATAATAATAATAGTTATCTGTCTTTGACACGCTAGATATCGAGCCAACGTTCGACTAACATTCGCTTTTTGAAAATTGTCGAGGTAGGTGAGACTGTTTTACTTTAGTGTTTAAGGTGACCACTTCGATTTCTAAATGGAGAATCGGTTTTATTATAGGTTGCCTTGCACTTCGTTAAAATTTCATGAAAACCACACATCTACAGAGCGTAGCAATCTATAAATATATTCACTCGAAGTTTTCCCCTGTATTCTTGTCGAGCTTTCGAACTAAAATATTAATCCTCTTCCTTCCATATATACGGTATCTTCATCTGTATCTCCCTTCTTCCAACGTTTTGCCTCGTTTTCGATCTAACTTCCGGCCTCGTTCTCATTTCGGATTCTGTTTCTTGTTCCACCATTTTTTTTTTCTTTTGTCTTTGAACTTTTGATGTTTTATCGTATTTACTTTCTTTCTTACTCTCTTTCATTGCTCATTTTTTAATTCTCATTATCTCTCTTTATCTGCCCTCTTCTCATATATATATTTCAAAAGTGTAATCACCTCGCTTGGATGCTTGAAGAGGCCGGAGGGTCGAAATAAATTACTGCACCGGTGATTATGGGATTCTGTGTTATTTTATTTTATTTTATTCTTGCTCTGTTTGTTACATTGAACTCTCATACCCGGATTTCCTTCTGGAATTTATTTCACTCTAACACACATTATATATATATATATATATATATATATATATATATATATATATATATATATATATATATATATATATATATATATATATATATAAAAGGCACTAATATCATTAATTAGTGAACATCCGGATAAAAATGAAGCTCAATATTCTGGATAGAGCATTAATAGCATTAGATAAAATGAAAGAATAAAATAAGGTGCGAATCAAATGTGATTACAATTCAAAGTTCAAGCAAAGAAATTGAAAGTCCTTAACTCATGAGTTTTAAAAGAAAATCTTCTCCTCAGAGGACCATTACCGCAATGACATTACTGCAGGTAATAAAATTAAACTTTGAAAATATATAAAAATATATAAAATACATAAAAGTATATAAAAAATCAAATATATCGGCCCCAAACACACTTTTTTGTTAAACTTATACAGTTCATCCAAGTCTTAAAACAAGTTCCAGAAAGATGTCAAAGAAGTCGATTAAAAAACAATCAAAATGGTGACTTGTAGTCCAAAAACGAAAAAGTTATTGGTTAATAGTTTCGTCCCCTCTGACGAAAAATAAACATCTAATTATTAACCGTTGTTTAGCTATGGTTTGTTTGTTATTTCTTGTTATTCTTCTTTAGATTTCTTCGTCTGAAATTATCGTCTGCCAGTCACCCATTTAGCGTTCAGCTATTTTCGTCTTTCTACAGAAACATTCATAAAATAGTTAATCTTAAGTGCAATTTTTTTTACAAATTCGTTTCGTACATAGGGGACCAACCAACATTAGTATGTAAATATTGGATCTGTCTTCCCTTGTTTACTTATCTATCTATCTATCTATCTATCTATCTATCTATCTATCTATCTATCTATCTATCTATCTATATATATATATATATATAATCATAGTTATTCAGAAAAACATTCCATATTTCATGCAAAAACCCTTTATTAACACACAATTGTTTCTGCCTATTTCGAAATAGATAAATATATGATTATATGATGTTAAATTAAGAGCTGTAGCCGTACTGTAGACTATTAAACTACTACAGAAACCTTAGTGTAGACATTTATGATATATATAGATATGTATATATATATATATATATATATTTATATATATATATATATAGATAGATAGATAGATATATACATATACATATATATATATATATATATATATATATATATATATATATATATATATATATATATATATATACATGCATATATGTATATATGTGTATAAATGCATATACATGCATATATATATATATATATATATATATATATATATATATATATATATATATATTACTGGAATTTTGTTCATGTTTAAAAAATTTCGTCTTCCGAGACCAGCCCGAATGTTGACGACGCGAAGTCACGGAAACATGGTGCGTTCTCTATAAGAGTACCTCAAATTATTTTAGGGGGAGGAAGTAAGTAAGCTGAGAGTTTTAGTCTTTCATCATACGACAACATTATTATTATTAGTAGTTGTAGTAGTAGTAGTGATAGTAGTAGTAGTAGTGATAGTAATAGTAGTAATAGTAGTAGTAGTAGTAATAATAGTAGTAGTAGTAGTAATAGTAGTAGTAGTGATAGTAGTAGTAGTGATAGTAGTAGTAGTAATAGTAGTAGTAGTGGTAGTAGTAGTAGTAGTGATAGTAGTAGTAGTGATGGTAGTAGTAGTGATAGTAGTAGTAGTGATAGTAGTAGTAGTGATAGTAGTAGTAGTAGTAGTAGTAGTAGTAGTAGTAGTAGTAGTATTAATAGTAGTAATAGTAGTAGTAGTAATAGTAGTGGTAGTAGTAGTAGTACTAGTAATAGTAGTAGTGGTAGTAATAGTAGTAATAGTAGTAATAGTAATAGTAGTAATAGTAATAGTAGTAATAGTAGTAGTAGTAGTAGTAGTAATAGTAGTAGTGGTAGTAATAGTAGTAATAGTAGTAGTAGTAGTAGTAGTAGTAGTAGTAGTAGTAGTAGTAGTAATAATACTTAGAAGTTCTAATAAATATCAGAATCTACAAAGAAACAATTACAACTTTTCTCTTGAATCGCCAAGTTGATATCTACTTTCACTATCTACCAAGCTCCAGCCTCTGTCCCATCGCCGCAATGTTGCATCCTTGTGCCTGTTTTACAAGTACTTCAATGGGTTGTGCTCTGATGAGCTTTCTGCTCTGGTGCCCCCACGACGTAAATTCACTAGACCAACCTGACAATCTGCAAAATACCATGCATTCACTGTGGAGGTCCACAGATGCCGAAGAGCTTTCTATTCCAAAAGCTTCTTTCTGCGTGCTGCTGGATTCTGAAACTCCCTCTCTGCTCCCTGTTTTCCTAGCGTTACTGACATGCAGATATTTAAAACTAATGGAAACAGACATCTCGCTGCGCAGCTCCTAATTTTGGTAGACCCCCCCCCAAAAAAAAAACCTTTACCCTTTTTTTTCAGTAGCCCCTTACGTCTACAGTGGTGGACTGCCTTGATTGGGGTGAACTATGTAAAAACAAAAAAAGTAAAAACAAAAATGAATAAAAAAGAAACAGAAATTTATTACAACGTGTTAGTAATTATTTTTTTAGTTCATATAACACATTGTAAATGTCTGTAAAATAGCTTGAAAACAAACATCTACATAGATCGCTTATATTAACTGTATTTCATGTCTTAACAGTGGAAGGAAAATTTAACCACTGAACTGCGAAACAGTCTCAATAATAACCAAGAATCATTTTTATTATTAGTCTTTGATTGTATTGCCTTCTATCTTCATCCCCATCCACCTTTTATATCTTTTGATATTTTACAACCATTTTACAGACATGGACACTCAAAATCAACGAAGAACTGACGCCAAAGTGAGTCCTGGCGAGAGCTGTGAAAATCTGTAAATTCACTAATTCTTTTATACTGAATATAACTAAATATTTCATTGATTGTCCGGTGCGACTTTTAAAAGAAAAAAAAAAGATTGGTTCTTTTTTTTTCGATATATTCTTTCTGAAAGTTTATTAATGATTATATTTTAAACACCATTCGATTTGGTCTGTTACGCTTAATTTTTGAATAACCTTAACCCTAACCCTAACCCAAACCCTCACCTTAACCCTAACCTTAACCTAAACCCTAACCCAAACCCTAACCTTAACTCTAATTCTAACCCTAATTCTAACCTTAACCTTACCCCTATCCCTAACCTTAAGCTTAACCTTAACCCTAACCCTAACCCTAACCCTAACCCTAACCTTAACCCTAACCCTAACCCTAACCTTAACCTTAACCCTAACCTTAACCTTAACTCTAACCCTAACCCTAACCCTAACCCTTAACCTACCCCTAACCCTAACCCTAACCCTAACCCTAACCCAAACCCTAACCCAAACCCTAACCCTAACCCTAACCCTAACCCAAACCCTAACCCTAACCCTTACTTTAACCCTAACCCAAACCCTAACATTTACCCTAACCCTAACCTTAACCCTAACCCTAACCCTAACCCTAACCCTAATCGTAACCGTAACCTTAAACCATAACCCTAACCCTTACCCATACCTTAACCCTTACTCTAACCCTAACCTTAACCTTAACCCTAATCCTAACCTTAACCCTAACCCTAACCTTAACCCTAAGCCTAAGCCTAACCCTAACTTTAACCCTAACCCTAACCCTAACCCTTACCCTGACCCTTACCCTGACCCTTACCTTAACCCTAACCCAAACCTAACCCTAAGCCTACTCTTAACCAGTTACGCTTATATCTAAAATCGTATATCATTTGACCTATTATGCTTTTTTGTTTCAAATGTGAATATCCATAGTCTACAAAGCCTCAATTTGAAAGTTTGACATATTATTTACTTTGAACTGTTACGCTTACGTTTATAAAACACATTATTTTTAATCTTTTATGGTTACCTTTCAAATCGAGTTGTTTTGTGTTTTACGCTAATGTTTGAAATAGCGGTTTTATATGTCTGTCACCTTTAAGCTTTCGTCGTAGGTCCTCGAATGAGCTTCAAGCTCTAATTCTCCCTATAAAACCTTGTTGTTCTACTAACACTGCAAATACCTCTCTTCGTCTATGTACGCAAAATCGAAATAACCTTCGCTCAGCAGAGTTTCTTCTCAAGAACTTCCGGCCTGATAAACACGTTACCACGTAAATATTTACCTACAAACTACAACATGGTCGTTTTAAATCCAATAGAAATAAATGTCTGTCGAGTCGCCCAGTGAATAAATCATAGTTGTCAATCGTTTTATAACACTGTTTGATAGTCCAACGAAAGATCTCACTAACTTTTATCCTCATGTGGCTTTTGACCTTGGTAAGTGGTGATCTTTAGGAATAAAAGATGTTTCAAATAGTATTTAGTTCAATAAAAGCGAGGATTGAGTAGGGGCATTTTAGAAAAACTAATATCCGTTCTTGTTTTCCGATTTTTTTTTCTTTTTCTTTTCATTCATTTGCTGGGGACGGGGCATTCTTCAAAATGCCATACGATCACCCACTAATTACAGACTCCAACCGAGGGCTCTTTTCATGATTCTGGCTGTTCCCTTGAGTGCAGTTGTTTGGATTTCTCTTGCACTTGGTTCACCAGGTATACTTTCTAAATACTTTTTCATGTTTTTCTTCATGAGTCCAGTGGCTCCTATGATAACTGGAATGATGGAGATCTCTTTGAGATTCTAGTTTCTTTTCATATCATACATTAGACCGTGATATTTTGTTATTTTCTCCCTTTCAACTCTGTTTAGGCCCCCATTATCAGGGACACTGACCTCAACCAAAGTTGCCTCTCTCTCTCTCTCTCTCGTGTTCTATATGACAATATCAGGTTTGACAGCTGCGTTTTCCAGATAGGTAGCTATGTATAGATGGGTCTGTGTAGTATATATATATATATATATATATATATATATATATATATATATAATTAATACAACGAAATAGGTTTGGTTTGGTAGTTTTGTTTTACGGCATATCAACCCTTTTTGGGTTATTTAATGCCGAATCTGGTCATTATAGTAAAAGTTTTTATGCTTCAAGTTCTTTATATCTTCAAATGTTTAATCATCGTTTTTGGTTTGGTAGTTTTGTTTTACGGCATATCAACCCTTTTTGGGTTATTTAATGCCGAATCTGGTCATTATAGTAAAAGATTTATGCTTCAAGTTCTAAAAATAAAATAAAAAAGGGGAGGGAGAAAGGGAGAGGGGCTGTTGTTTTTGTTTTTGGTTTTGTAGAACATAATTAAGTTTTACAAAAAAAAAAAAAAAAAAAAAAAAAACGTCAATGTAGGTGAATTTCGTCTCAGGGAGCCACAGGGCGAAATAAGTATATTATATTAAAACATACGTCCATACAGAGAACTTCATAGATATCAATTTAACCTCATATATAGTTTCCCTATATGATCATTAATTGTGTGCAATAAACAATATATATATATATATATATATATATAAATATATATATATATATATATATCACTTCCGCCCATTCCATCTTGGCGGAGAGCGTCACACCATCTCGATGCTACCTATAAACAAAAGTTTGTTTATTTTATAAAAAAAAAACACATCCCTGAAGATGAAGTTTGTAGACTTCGAAATTGATTGGAAAAAGAAAAAAAAGAAATAAATTCTTTCACGCATTGTTAAAAAGGGCTTCTTACGTCATTTTATTACATTTTATTCAATGCTTAAAAAAAAAAAAAAAAGAACGAACAATATCTATATATATATATATATATATATATATAAGTGTAGATTAGTAATCCGAGGCTGTAGCAATCGCATTGTTCAAGTAGTGTTGAACAAATTTCATTGTAACCGATCGCGCAACATTCGCAATCGCATGAAGACGAGAAGCTCAGTTCGTTCGCGTGCTCTTCGATGTTATTTACTTGAATGAAAACGAAACCCCGTCAGCAAGATCTTTATCGTGGCCTATTCAATTTGCAAGAGTTCTCTGGTCGATAACGGAAGAACTTTTAGATAGGAATATCAACTATTTTTTTGCTGTCACGGACATCGTATGTAACAAGCAGAAAAGTTAGAAAGAAAACATCGATCTTTCTTCAGCACGTCGATGTATGATGGAGAGAAATATTGGAATTTGATAAATATACAAAGAAATCAGGGAGATAACATTTTATCACTGTCGGCAATTTTAAATATCAGCATGTAAAAGGTTTATTTATTTTACACACAACAGAAATATATTTTCGATTCAGCTAGACATCGTAATTGTTATTTTAAGAACGGTTTCTAAGAAATATATATATATATATATATATATATATATATATATATATATATATATATATATATGTATGAATTGTTTATCTGCTTAGAACTTGTCATGTTTTTAAGGTAATGCTAACCAGTAATAGCTGATTTGTTTGTCTTATGAGACAAGCATTTTTTTGAAAATCCATGGATTAAGG
Organism: Sepiola atlantica; assembly: GCA_963556195.1. Taxonomy (NCBI): domain Eukaryota; kingdom Metazoa; phylum Mollusca; class Cephalopoda; order Sepiida; family Sepiolidae; genus Sepiola; species Sepiola atlantica. Next base: position 5,739,562 of record OY744533.1, on the reverse strand, counting down.
GAGTAGTTTATTTATACATCCCTTGTTTGAATACTTCATGATTTGATAAATACTGTGATTTATTCAATTTTATTTATTTTCACCATTCAGTTTCTTATATATATATATATATATATATATATATATATATATATATATATATATATATATATATATATATATATATATATATATATATATATGAAAGTACTTGGGAGGCAAATCTAAACTATGGCAAATTCATCAGCCAATTCCCCTCCAAAACTAAGATCCTAATTTAGACTATTGAAAGGATCTACCAAAAGATATCTAGACATGAGTTGTCTCTTATATTCAACAATAATTGCCTGTAAGAGAAAATGATGCCTAGATATACATACATATATACATATATATAAATATATATATATATATATATATATATATATATATATATATATATATATATATATATATATATATATATGCAAACATTAAATAACACAGAGTGTTTTTGCTTGATAAGACATTTTTTTCAGTTTTCGGAGTGGTCCATTTAGTGTTTCGGTCAAATTGCTGTATGTAAGTTCCATATGTTTCTTGTTCCATTTTCTTTCTCTTTTTGCGAGTTCTTTCGATTTGTATTCGTCAAATCATCTTCAGGCGGTGTTAATTTGGGTTTATTGAAAAATATGTATTTACTGTTATTTTTTATCATTATTGTTACACCGGCCGTTCTTACACAGGAGAAACTACACCGGTTGTCACTATAAATAGTGCGAGTCACCAGAGACACTGAAGACAAAGCACAGTCTTGTAACTGTCTAGCCAAGAGCTAGTCAGTTTCTTACTTTGTTAATACACTTGTTAAACCAACCCTCGACTTGACTTCCTTTATTTATTATTTACTGTGGGACAACTTCACAACAATTATCATAACAGCCAGTAATTTACAACTTAAAAAAGAGCGTCTATAAAATTGAGATATTACATGAGAGCGTGATTACGTTCTAAGAACGTGCAAGATTCAAAAGTTTGATTGTTTCACCGTTAAGAATTTGGTTACGTTCTGAGCGCGTTCAAGATTCAAACGTATAATTGCTTAATGGCTAAGAATTCGGTAACGTTAATGACTATGATAGACACTTTAAAATATTATGACTAGTTTCGTAATGCTAGATTATTGATTGTGGGATGTTTAGTTTTTATGTAGAGGGCTTCAAGAATTTTTAATATTTTGGTGTTAGTATCGTGGTGTATTATTTTAGTATTGTTAACTGGTATGTGTCTATGTTCTGAAGGGGGGGGCAGTCATGTATTTTTAGGGGTTGGCAAATGGAGCTAGTGTCAGAGATATGTAAGGTTAATCTTCGGGAAAGTGTTGTCGTAGTGAAACCGATGTAAAAATTAGTTTTATTGTTATTGTCGGGTATACATTCTCCCATGGAGAATTGAAACCGGTATATTACATTGGTTCTTCCTAATGTATTTTGGGTCTGAGAAGTGCTATTTTTTAACTACATGGTTCGATGTTTTCATTTTTTATAATAAATGATGAATCTTATTTTATCAGCAGAGTTGATGGGGGTTATGTGTCGATGTATTATATTTTTAATAGCTTATATATACATACGAACGTATATATATATATATATATATATATATATATATATATATATATATATATATATATATATATATAACCTTTTTTATGCCCACACCTTTACTTTCCATTACTTTATATTGTTTCTTAATATTTTTTTCAAATTTTGAATTTTGGCTTTTCCACTGCCAACTTATCAATTTATGTAATTCCTCTGATGATAAGATTTTAATCTTTGAAAAGCCTTGGCTTGAGGAAATAAAAATATTAACATGTTTTTGCCGAGTATACCTTGCATTGAACAATCGAAGTTTAAATAGATTTGTCATTTGCACATTTTTATCTCTCTTCCTCTTAACGAAAATACGTCATATAAAGTTAAGGGCGACTAATAATTTTCTGCATTAATCTGTATCATTTAGGAAGTGAATAACTTCTGAAACTCTACAACCATGAATAAAAAAAACAATTTCTTAGAAAATACATTAAATATTTAGGTGATACAAATTGTACATATTTCTAGGCAAGGCGTCATAGTCTGGAGGTAAAACGCCAGACTATACACATCAATATCGAAGGTTCGATTCTTGTCCAAGTTAGCCATGCTGATGACAGCTGTGAGCCAAATACAGTGTCAATGGATTACTTTCACATACGTATAAAATTAATAAATATATATGTATGTATATATAATTATGTATATAATTATTAAATAATAAATATTTTATATATATATATATATATATATATATATATATATATATATATATATTAGACGCTTAAGGTTTCCTGTTTTTGTTTCACTCTTAGATAATTAACCCCCCTTTTTTTTCTTTTTTATTTTTTATTTTACTTATATGTTTTCATTTATTAATTTTCCAACGAATGTTAAGTCTGCAATATCTTGGATTTAGTTAGTTTGTCTGGGAATTTAAACTGCATTTTACTTTTTTAAATTTTTTTTTTTTTTTTTTTTAATGACTCAAAGCTTCTTTAGACTATATATTGGGTATTTAGATCTGTATGGCTAGGTTTCCTTCCTCTTATCTAATTACTTTTCTGGTACCAAAGGTACTTAAGCTTTATTTTTTGTTTATTTTTTAATGCAACTTTGATTCCTATATAATTTTATTACTAGCTACCATATTGCAGAATGGTTCTTGGATATAGTGTTTAGATAGTATTATTATTTTTTTTATTTTTTTATTATTATTATAATTAATGTTATTTGATATGCAAATTACTATATCATACGGTAGTCTTAAGGGTAATATATTATTATTATTATTATTATTTTATCATTATTATTATTTTTTATGTATATATTAGTGATATTTTAAGCTGAATTATTTCGACACGTGATTATTGGGGAAATGGTCGTATAATCAGTACCATTGGAGATCCATGAATATTAAAACTGTCCTGTTTTTAAATCTCCAAAACAGTTACATGGTAAACAGCTGATGATCCGCGTGTTAATATTAGACGCTTAAGGTTTCCTGTTTTTGTTTCACTCTTAGATAATAAACGCCCCTTTTTTATTTTTATTTTTTATTTTTTTTATATTTTACTTATATTTTTTCATTTATTAATTTTCCAACGAATGTTAAGTCTGCAATATCTTGGATTTAGTTAGTTTGTCTGGGAATTTAAACTGCATATTACTTTTTTTTATTTTTTTATTTTTTTTTTTATAATGACTCAAAGCTTCTTTAGACTATATATATATATATATATATATATATATATATATATATATATGCATGTTATTTATTTAAAAACTATACATTACACTTTCTGTTAGCGAAGCAGGGTTTCCTTGTTACAGATGTCCCTTTTCTAGATTAGAAAAGTCATTTTTTAACTACTATATGCACACTAAGAAATATTTAAGAAATATTTAATAACCAAGAAGTTATATCGTCGATTTCTCCTGAAAAACAGAGCCATATCTGACAATCTTCCGATTAAAAATGTGTCAATCTTACGATTGAAAGACATAAGTTTAGGCTTATCATGATTAAACAAAACAGTTGAGTCTAAAAAAAATGCCACCTGTAAAATCTTTAATAAAATTCGCAATCTTTTCTGCAATCTATTCAGCCATTCAACGATATCTAAGTTAATAACGTATAAATTTGTAGGTAAGTTGTTTTTATTTTATCGTCGTTCAATGAAGACAAGCAAAATGGTGAATAACACTGATGCACTCTTCTCTTAGCAATGTCCTTATTTGTTTGTGATGAACCTCTTTTGTTTGATACACATTACCTGTGAGATGACACCGCAGATTAACATCTATGGAGTTAACGTTCGGTAAGTGAGACGTCCATTCAAAGGAAGTAAACAGCGTACGGCAAGAGAACGTAAGCATGACACACCAAAGAAAATTATATTTCAAACTTTAGCAAGACAGACCAACTAAAATTATTTTTAAAACTTAAGCATGACAAACCAACGGAAATGCTATTTCAAACTTAAACATGACAGACCAAAGAAAATGCTATTTCAAACTTAAGCATGACAGACCAAAGAAAATGCTATTTCAAACTTAAGCATGACAGACCAAAGAAAATGCTATTTCAAACTTAAGCATGACAGACCAAAGAAAATGCTATTTCAAACTTAAGCATGACAGACCAAAGAAAATGCTATTTCAAACTTAAGCATGACAGACCAAAGAAAATGCTATTTCAAACTTAAGTGTGACAGACCAAAGAAAATGCTATTTCAAACTTAAACATGACAGACTAAAGAAAATGCTATTTCAAACTTAAGCATGACAGACCAAAGAAAATGCTATTTCAAACTTAAACATGACAGACCAAAGAAAATGCTATTTCAAACTTAAACATGACAAACCAAAGAAAATGCTATTTCAAACTTAAGCATGACAAACCAAAGAAAATGCTATTTCAAACTTAAACATGACAGACCAAAGAAAATGCTATTTCAAACTTAAACATGACAGACCAAAGAAAATGCTATTTCAAACTTAAGCATGACATACCAACTTCAATCCTATTTCAAACTTAAGCATGACAAATCAACTCAAATTCTATTTGAAACTTAAGCATATCAGACCAATTAAGAATTCTTGAATACTGATGTCAAAAGACTTTACTTAAAGACGAAAATAGAAAAAGGTAGATGTAAGTAAATGGTGGAATTATAGAGTATGTCTACTTTCTTCTTATTTCTTGGCCTTTTGGCTAAGATCAAAGTGTAGTATCTGTTCCGATGGATACTGCACCCCGTAGACTGGTGTTGTCTTGGCCTTCGGGTCTTGATTTACGTCGGTCAATGGGTCTGTACTGTGCAGTTCTGGGAGGTCCACCTTCCCAGGCTTTGCCTCCCCTCTTTGGGGAGGAGTAAGTTTATTGCTTACTGTCTGAGGCGCCCCTACCGGGGAATGCCGACGGGGCTGCCTAGGCAATTTTTAAACCCCACTTTCCCGACCCGACCTTGGGTCACATCTTACTTGTGGCCGTAAGATAAAAACTGACCTTGTGCCTAACTCCTGGAGAGGAGTAAATCAATATTCATTTTGGACTAATCTTCTACGAGAACACCAAACGAAAAACCTTCTTCAAGAAACATCGATCAATGCAACACAGACACATTGACTTATATGACGTGTATTTCGAACACAATAAACAGGTCCAATGATTTTAAAGGATAGTCAGAATGATAGAACTGTCAACACACATGTATTTCCACAACTAAATTTATAGTGATCAGATAAACAAACCGGAGTTTACTACTGTCAAAAACTTGCATATAAAATGTTTCTCCTCCGGCGTCATTTTGTTTTACAAGTCCGTCTATTATTCGCCAACGGCTCATGCATTTTACTCAATGCTTTTTAAGGTGACTGTAACGACAATTTGCTTTTCGGAGTTTTAAATGATACCCTTAACACCCTGCATTTGTGAACATAATAACTCTGCATAACCCTGATAATAAATTTTAAAATATATATATATATATATATATTTGATGTTAAAAAATACCTAGTCAGTCGACGCAATTGGTGTCAATCTGAGCTGTAAAGGAATATTATTGTCGAGTATATACGCACGTGTTTATGACTTGTGCAACCAGTCAACTAGACCATATTGTCGATACGCCCTCACTATATTTGGAAGCCATTAAAACTTGTTTCGCGAGAATGGGTAGATATGAATGTTTCGCTTGAGCGATCCTTAGAATTCCTAAGTGATTTGCACAGATACTGAAATGTTCTACGACGCGAATAATCAAGAAATAAAAGAATACGGACAAAAAGATACATACCAATGATTTTTATCTGCTGAAAACCAACAAAAAAAAAAAAATAAATAAATACAAAACAAATGGAACAAAACAATAATCATGAAGTGTTTATAGTGACATTTCCTTAGGCGTTAAGCCGCCTGTTATCATCGCGTTGCGCTAAATCTAAATCACACTTGAAAAATCACTATCAAACCCTATTCTTCATTTGTGGATATACAACTAAACGTTACTACAAACTGGAGTACCCGTTGAAGTGAGCCGACATGTAATAATTCTATAATATATCCATTATTATATACTAACTATACTTTATCACATTAAAGGTTTGTTTTCATCCAGAAATGTTCGGATACATTTAAACACACACACAATTCATGCTAATATAGATCTTAGTTTAGATGTTAGGGTAAGGGTTAGAGTTATGATTAGGGTTAGGGTTAGGGTTAGGGTTAAAGTTTAGGGTTAGGGTTAGGATAGGGTTTAGGGTTATGGTTAGGGTTTGGGTTAGGGTTAGGGTTAGAGTTAGGGTTATGGTTAGGGTTAGTGTTAATGTTTAGGGTTAGGGTTAACGTTTAGGGTTAGGGTAAGGGCTAGGGTTTAGGGTTAGGTTAGGGTAAGGTTTAGGGTTTGGGCTTTAGGGTTTAGGGTTAGGATTAGGATTAGGATTAGGGTTAGGGTTAGGGTTTAAAGTTAGTGGTTAGGGTTAGGGTTAGGGTTAAGGTATAATGTTGTATAATGTTGTGTAATTTTGTAGAGTTGTACAATGTTGTATAATGTTGCATGGTGTTGTATAATGCTGTATAATGTTTTATGATGTTGTGTAATTTTGTATAGGGTTAGTGTTAAGGTATAATGTTGTATAATGTTGTATAATTTTGTAGAATGATGTATAATGTTGTATAATGTTGTATAATGCTGTATAATGTTGCATGGTGTTGTATAATGCTGTATAATGCTGTATAATGTTTTATGATGTGTGATTTTGTATAGGGTTAGGCCTTAGGGTTAGGGTTAGTGTTTAGGTTTAGGTTTAGATTTATGGTTGGGTTAGGGTTTATGGTTAGGGTTAGGGATATGGTCTATTTTAATTGTTCTAGTCTAGTTTAGTTGTTTTGTTTTACGGCATATCAACCCTTTTCACGTTATTTAATACCAAATCCGGTCATTTTGGTAAAGGTGTTTATGCTTCAAGTTCTTTATATCTTCAAATATTTTTCATGGTGTTTGGTGTAAGTTTTTTTTTGTTTTACGGCATATCAACCCTTTTCGGGGTATTAAATGCCGAATCAGGTCATTTTGGTAAAAGTTTTTCTGCTTCAAGTTCTTTATATCTTCCAATATTTATGCATGGTGTTTGGTTTAATTTTTTTGTTTTATGGCATATCAACCCTTTTCGGGTTATTTAATGATTTAGGACTTGATAAGAGGTTTCTCATTAGTAAATTAAACAAGATTAATCACCAATCACCGATCTCAATTTTTTTTAAAGTGCATGAAAAATGATAACGTACGTCTGAACATAAAAGGTCTTATCGTATATATATATATATATATATATATATATATATATATATATATATGTTAATTCTTGTCGGGCGCATCACAGCTACCACATATTACCATTTTTTAGCTGTCTTTTGAACTTATTTTTCTTTTTTGTCTTCTAAAGTGATTTTAACTAGGTCAATCTCCTGTTGGATATTGTCAGTTGTTTAGGTCAATAATATAGGTTTCGTGTCTTCTCTAATAAACTGCCTAGCAAGATGATTGCTAGGTAGCGAAACACGTGTAGGGAACAATAACTGTAGAAAATAAATAAATAAGTAATAAAATAAAATATATTTTCGTTGTGATGAAATAAATATATTGGTAAATACTCAAAATATACATATATATATATATATATTAGTATATATATATGCATATATATATATATATATATATATATATATATATTAAAAACAAAAATAAACGAATAGCTGTCACCAATTGGTACAAATATTTAATATTCGACTGTTCTATAAATTTGTAACTTACTGGAAGCGAAACACGTCTAGGAGACTATAACTGGGAGTGTATTGAGTTATTTTTTATTTGACAATACTTTCCACTATACCGAACCATTCATGTTGTGTTTACGAGCCTTCTAAGCTGCGATACAAAAGCGGGTGCGTGTGTGTGCCAGTTGATGGAAATGTCTAACATACCGAAAAGTGTTGTATGTGTGTGTAGAGCGCACACGTGTTAGTTAGTGTGTATTTTTCAGCATTCAGACGGAAGGAAGAGGAAGTGAATTTCCTGTGTGTGCCTTTTTATACCACGGATTTTAGCGTCCTTTACCATCGCGAAAGTGAAAAATTCTGCTCGGAAACGACCACTGCTGGACTTATGTTTGCATGAGTAGAAAATTGGTAGGTTATGCTATAAACTAATAATCCAAGGCACACTCAGAAGCACTATTACACTAATAAAAACACACACAAAGGCTCTCTTACACTAATGTTGTGAAGTTGTCCAACAGTAAATAATAAATAAAGGAAGTCAAATCGAGGGTTGGTTTAACAAGTGTATTAAAAAAGTAAGAAACTGACTAGCACTTGGCTAGACAGTTACAAGACTGTTCTCTGTCTTCTCTGTGTCTCCGGTGACTCTGGTGACTCGCACTATTTATAGTGACAACTGGTGCAGTTTCTCCTGTGTAAGAACGGCCGGTGTAACAACTAATAAATAAAAACACACTTAAAACCCCGCTTACACTACTCACTCAAAACACACTCAAAAACATTCTTACGGTAATAACTCAAAACACACACACAAAGGCTCTCTTAAACTAATAAATAAAAACACACTTAAAACCATTCTTATACTAATCACTCAAAACACTAAAAACATTCTTACAGTAATAAATCAAAAACACACACAATAGCTTTGTTACACCAATAAGTTAAAACACACTAAAAAAAACTATTCAAAACGTATAACTTAAAACACATTCAGAATCACTCTCACACTAATAGCCTAAAACACACTTAAAACCTCCTATACACTAATAACTAAAAATACACTTTAACATCTGTTACACCAATAACTTTAAACACTAAAAAAGTCTCTAACACTAATAACTTAAAACACATTCGAAAACTATGTATTTCTTTAGTGTCAAACTCTAACCCTAACCCTAACCCTAACGGAATGATATACTTTGTTCTCATCAAATTGTCTCGTTGGGGGTGGGGTTGTAATAAACCTTAATGTTTTTTGTTTAAATCGTTATTGTTATGCTATTTAAACCTGATATGTACGGCACAAAATAGTGCTGAGTCCCACATTTTTATCTGTTGAATATCTTATCGTTAAAACTGTTAGACGCCTTCACATATGTTGGTGGATTTAAAACATCTGGTGTCCAGTTTCAAGAATTTAAGCATTAATTGTAACAACTTAAAATCTGTAATCTTTTATTTAAATGTTCAAATGCGAAATACTAGTTTTCTTCATTTTTAAGTTCTAAGACACCTTATTTCAATATTGATTAAAGAAAATTCTCATAACTTCAGTGGTGTAAGCTCTATAAATGTCTGCACTACTATTATTATCCCAGCTAGCCCTCAATAAAACACTCAGTTCCCTGTGTTTTTTTTCAAAGCGAAGGGGGGACATCAAAAACAAAATTGAAAATTATTAAAGCGGTTTAAAAATTGATTTCCTAAATCTCATTGTAACTCATTAATTCATTCTTTCTGCGATTGGAAATGAAGGTATCCTATTGCGATATCTGTCAGCGTGCCAATATCATAAGTTTCGAACGTATTATTGATTGGTGCCTTTTGCAGTTCGTTGCACATCTGATAAGGATGGCGGTACTTATATCGAATATGAACCAGTTTCAAGCGTTCGGCATGTTACGTAAACACCCGAGAGATGACGAGTCGAATGATGGCAGACGATAACTTCGATATATTGCCGCATCGTTTTTTTTCAATTTTATTTTCAAGAAAGATAGCAAATAACAAAAAAAGTGACACTTTTTACGGTATTCAAAGCTTTACATTTAGTGTTTCTACATATCCATGAATACCTGTCTGTTATTAATTTTTCTTTTGTTGTATAATGTTGTCTGATTTTGTAAAATGTTGTATGATGTTGTATGATGTTGTATGATGTATTTTCATGGTGTATAATGTTGTATGATGTTGTATGATGTTGTATAATGTTTTTTGATGTTGTATAATGTTGTATGATGTTGTAAGATGTTGTATGAGGTTGTATAATATTGTTTGATGCTGTATGATGTTGTATGATGTTGTATAATGTTGTATAATGTTGTTTGATGTTATTTGATGTTGCATAATGGTGTATAATGTTGTATAATGTGTTATGATGTGGTATACTGTTGTATGATGTTGTATAATGTTGTTTGATGTTGTATAATGTTGTATGAGGTTGTATGATGTTGTATCATGTTGTTTGATGTTGTATAATGTTGTTTGATGTTGTATAATGTTGTATAATGTTGTTTGAAGTTGTTTGATGTTGTATACTGTTGTATGATGTTGTATATAGTTGTATGATGTTGTATAATGTTGTTTGATGTTGTATGATGTTGTATAATGTTGTATGATTTTGTATACTGTTGTTTGATATTGTATGATGTCGTATTATATTGTATGATGTTGTGTGATATTGTATAATGTTGTTTGATGTTGCATAAAGTTGTATGAGGTTGTATAATGTTTTGTGATGTTGTATACTGTTGTATGATTCTGTATGATGTTTTTGATGTTGTATAATGTTGTTTAATGTTGTATGATGTTGTATAATGTTGTTTAACGTTGTATAATACTGAATTTTCGTTCTGCCAACCGGAACATGTAATAACATTTTTGACATGTTTTTCTTTATGCCAACAGTTTTCTTTCCTGGTAGAAAGAAATGGGTTCTTCGGAAGATTTGACACTAATACACAGCTCTTAGTAATTCATTATTTAATTTATTTATTTTTAACTTTACAAGAAATAAACATGCACTGGCTTTGATCAATTGCTTCTGTTTTTTACATCCAAGATGTCAACAGTAGTTCGAATAATCTACATAATCCAAATTATCAATCCTTATCTCACAAATTCCGAAATATAATATTATACTAGCGGGGCCCGTGTAAATTACACGAAATGATGTGTTCAATACTAATCATCTTGTTCCTAACCTATACATGTTTGAATAAAATATGATAAGATTCGACTTGTATATTTATTTAAAAAAATGAACAATACATGAAACAATTTACAAAACTTCTTTATATACAATATTTCTAGTGAAAGTAATATTTCGACGACAAAACCATAGTTTGTAAATGCTTTAGATTAAATTAAATTTGGCTCCAATTCATGAGTAGTATACAAAGATTCGGAAGGTCGTTGCTTTTGATGTAAGCGTGTCACACAAAATAACACACACGCTATCGTATTAATATGTGTCTTCCCGGTCGTCCCCTCCCTATCTCCCTCCCCACTTCGATGTAGAAAAAATCTTAAAGGTTGGTTGGGATCGAAGTATAAACCAGTCGGGCGACGTCAAAAACCGACGTCAAAATCCTACGTCGCTAACCGTTGCGCCAAAGAGAAATACTTGAAAATACTGCGAAAATTAGGTGACTTGAATGTTGTTTTCAAATCTAGGTGCGGCGAACATGCGCAGAGTTTTTAATGTAAGCGGGACACACGAACACACACGCTATCGTATTAATATATAGAAAGAAAATATGATTACAGACTATTAATTGTCTAAGTACGCTAACAAAACAATTTAATCTACTGTTACACCGGCCGTTCTTACACAGGAGAAACAACACCGGTTGTCACTATAAATAGTGCGAGACACCAGAAGACAAAGCACAGTCTTGTAACTGTCTAGCCAAGAGCTAGTCACTTTCTTACTTTGTTAATACACTTGTTAAACCAAACCTCGACTTGACTTCCTTTATTTATTATTTACTGTGGAACAACTTCAGAACATCTACCTACGTGATTTTGGCAAAAAAAGGCTTACTAAGATTCGACAAGAACCCAACAAGCACCCAACCACTTAACCACAACCAACTCCTAATCTTAATAATATTGCTTCCTCTCCAATAACATAATTCCGGTGACATTATTGTTTCTAACAATCCCACACTTCAGACTTTTTCAAATACTCGTTAGTTGGCGTCCAATAAAAATAGCATAATATATTTAACCTTTTCACAGATTCTATTTCATGCATTTCTCTTGTTCGGTGCAAATTTTTTGGGCCGCTTTGTCAATCGTCAACAAAACAGGGTAGCCTTTGTTTTGCTAACACCACATTAATGACACATGAAACCGATTCATACGTGGCTTCCTATTTAAGATATCCACCTATCCTTCCTATTTCAGACATCCACTTATTTCCGAATAATTAACAGTAAACCAAAAAACACTTTCTACCAACAATACGAAGTCTATTTTTGCGTGTGTCTGTTTATCAACGTGTCTCCATCAATGACAATTCGTTACATTGTGCTTCCAATTAAAGAGTGTCAACCTGAACGGTTTTCTGAAAGATTTGCGGATGGAACAATTTTCACTATTTTTGTAATCAGTATTTCTCTGACTTTTATTTTAACTATTTTTTCTTTCTCTCTCTTCCATATATATATATATATATATATATATATATATATATATATATATATATATATATATATATATATGTATATATACATATATATATATATATATATATATATATATATATATATATATATATATATATATATATATATAATGGTAATAATCCAGGTAAAAAATAGCCACAGGGTGGTAATCCAGAGAATTTTAACCGGGTTTATAAAAAGTGCTCAATATCAAAATAGAGCTTTATATATGGTAATTTTTATTTACACAGACATGTACAAAATCTGCGACACTGGCATATCGATGTTATCGACCAACAGTTACTATAAACTGAGTTCTCATCAGGCAGAGTTAGAATCCGATCTCAACCCTAAGTTTATAGTAACTGTTGATCGATAACATCGACATTCCAGTGTCGCAGATTTTGTACATGTCTGTGTAAATAAAAATGATCATATATATATATATATATATATATATATATATATATATATATATATATATATATATATATATATATGTATATTTTTTCTTATTAATAGTCAGACTTTCATATATGCCGCCCTTCGCATAAATAGAACTTAAATTCCCTTCTTTAATGTGATAATGTCCTCTGGCCTAACGGTTACAGCGCCTGCTTAAGGAGGTTCAGACCGTGCGACCGTGTGGCGTATGTAGTAAAACTAATTTGATATTATTTACTCAAAAATTAATATTGTTTTATATATATATATATATATATATATATATATATATATACATATATATATACATATATATATATATATATATATATATATATATATATATGTATATTAATGAATGAAATTTGTATTGTTTACAGATTTATTAATTCATCAAGTGTTCAAACATGACATAGAAATTATCTGACCAATATTAATTGCTTATTTATTAATGATAATAATTAAAGGGTTTTAAAAAAAATAAAAGGGAAAAATGACTCGATTTAAGTAATGAAAAACATCAAACATGCTTCGAATTATGTGCAGAATGTTGCAGCATATGCGAATAATCAAACATGTTTAAACAGTTCAAACAAAAAAGTCAAATAATATTC
>OY744533.1:5683492-5720992 GCA_963556195.1 Sepiola atlantica | reverse complement strand
GCACCATTTTCGGCCTCACAAAGATGGGCTCTAGTTAGGGTATTTTCCATTACAGTCTTTAGAATAACTGGCTCTAGTTCTTGGATTTCATGTCTGATATTGTTTTTAAGCTCTTGAATCGTTGTAGGCTTGTTCACATATACCCTTTCCTTAAGAGTACCCCAAAGGAAAAAGTCAGGGGCTTTTAAATCCGGTGAACGTGAAGGCCAGTTAAAATCAGAAAATCTGCTAATTAAGCGCTCGCAAAAAAATCCCCTTAAGAGCGCCATACTTTGTCGGGCAGTGTGGGCAGTAGCTCCATCTTGTTGGAACCACATTTCTGGGTTGTCCTGAACAGCTGGCCTTAAAAAAATTTCAATCATTCGTTGATATCGCTGTCCAGTTATCGTCACCGCGACACCTTCTTCGTCTTCAAAGAAATATGGACCGATCACTCTTTCCGAGGTAACACCACACCATACGGTACATTTTAGTGGGTGTAATTCACGCTGATGAACGGTTCTTGGATTTTCAATGGCCCATATACTGCAGTTTTGCTTATTTACGAACCCGTTCAGATGAAAATGGGCTTCGTCGCTCATTATCACCTTATGGCTGAACTCATTTTGTTCTCTGGCTAATTGCTGAATGTGAACAGCATAAGCTACGCGTGATTGCAAATCTGTGGGTTGTAATGCCTGTACCAATTGAATTTTGTATGGAAACAGATGCAATTCACGCAAAATTCTTTGACATCCCAATCTGAGTGGCTCGTCTTCGAGTTAAGGTGTCTGGATTTTCAGAAATGCTATCCTCAACGAGTGCTACATTTTCCGCTGTCCGTACTGAACGTGGTCTGCCAGATCGTGGAAGATCACTGACTGAACCCTGCTGCCGAAATCGGGCCACAAGACGATCAATTGTGGTCTGACTGGGAGATTGTCTGACATTATAATGCCGACGATAGGCTCTTTGGGTTAAGGTTATTGAACGATGGTTTCCGAAGTAAAGTTCAATCATTTTGGTTCGTTGTTCAGTGCTATATTTTTCCAGGATAAATTATCAATGTTTATATCTGTAATATTTTGAAAAATAAGGAGAAAATTTGATTAAATGTGAAAGTTGTTACTGATTCAAACTAATGCGTGACTTTTGCGCTACCCTGTATATAACATATTGCTGCACATCTCCTAATTTAGGATAACTTCCTCAACTTTCACCATAATTCTCAGTAGCCATTTTCGACTACATTGGCAACTTGATTTGTTAGTGGTGAACCTAGTTATATATATATATATATATATATATATATATATATATATATATATATATATATATATATGTATATATATGTATATATATATATATATATATATATATATATATATATATATATATACATATATATATATATATATATATATATATATATATATATATATATATATATATATATATCGGCGAGGAATGCAGACGTTTGGGACATTTTTGGGGGGGAGGGGAGGGGGGAATGAAATTGAACAAGTATAAAAACGAGGGAAAATTTAAAAATTAATGAATGTACTGAGCCGGCTTTCGTCCACACTCATCAGAGTATTAATGTGGAAGTAATTAAATACGACTAAAACCTTAAAAGAAATTTATAATGAAAACTAGTGACAAGTTTGGGAGAGAAAAAAATATGGGGAGGAGGGACACAAGTTTATCACATTAAGTCCTTAAAGCCACTCCTTTTGTTTACAAAGGGAGGGTTTGATTGATTTGATATATATGGCTTCCAAGACTTTGAGGTGGAATAGAGAATGCGATCTACTTATGACAGGAAACCAGTCACTAGTGTACGTCGACGCACATTCGGCGCTATTTATAAGATGGTCAGCAATAGCAGACCCGGATGTGTTGACTAAATTATTTAATACGTATACGTGGGAAGGACAGTGCAAAGGTTTTAATCCAGAATAAAGCAACACATCCCCCCTGCCATACGTCGGGGCCGACTAAATAATTTAAGGGATTGGTAAAAGTGAGGCAGCAGTCATTGTAGGAGTTCGTTGAGCTTCAATCTCTTGTTTCCCCTTATAAAACATTCACATGATAAGGTCTGAGGGAGTCAATGTTTTGTTAAAGGTATTGGTGAAAGTGAGGCAGTAGTCATGAAAGGTGTTCACTGACCTTCGATCTCTCGTTTGTCCTGTAAAATGTTCACTTCAAAAACTCGATTAGCTAAAACCACTGTAAATAATTTTCGTTTCTTTCTCTGCGAACCTGAAACTATTAAGAACGTCAATAAGCAGGGTTTCTTTCAAGGAAGTACCTGTTTTTAAAACACATTACCACAGGACTGCTTCCTATCTGACTATACAACAACATGGTCGTTTTCAAGTTCAATGTTAACAAATTCTTGTAGAGCCGTCCTCTCAAATAATCAAATTTTCCACAGTTTCAACCATCATCTCTAATACTGAAGGTGTTTGTCCCATCGCCCATCTGACAAACGTATTAGCTTTTATTTTCGAGTGACTTTTGGCCTTGATAAGAAGTGACTCTAATACAATAAAATTTTAAAAAAAGACTCGAGAGTATTTGAAACCGGCACGCTGAGTCCATAGGTACGTCTGATTCATAGAGAGAGGTGGATATAGTTGCATTTTCGTTTTAACTATCGATCTCAAAGACTATGTGTTAGGTGATTCTTTTTTTTTTCACTCTCTTTCTGAAGATTTCGATTATTTTTTTCTTTACTTTTCCGTTTATTCTTTGCTTTTGTTCAACTGTTTCGTCTTATTCATCTTGCCGACCATTTTTTTCCTCGGTCGATTATTCCTCTTTCATCCGTTTTTCTTCCCCATTCTATTCGTTTTCACCTGACGGCTAACGCGCGGGTACCCAGCCTCTCTCATTTGAAGACATATAGCTACGTCCTATATTTACAGCTTCTTGTTTGCTTTTTTTTGTTTGTTTTTTTCTTCTCCATTTTCTCCATCGTCAACCCTCTCTGCAGATCGGGTGATGCAACCATGCAACAACTACACTCTCCCCCCTCCTCTTTAACGAAATAATAAATAACTAAACAGAAATTAGAAAAACGAAATACATGTATCGAATCATCGACGGAAGATAGCGACTAGTTCCGAATTCTTTTTCTTTGTGTGTGCACACTGTGTTGCTGATAAAGATCTGTCAGCTGGCACGCTGCCGCGTTTTCCAACCGACGAGGTGTTAGAACGTGTTCTCTTATCTTGACTCTTCCACTTTCTTCCTCCATTTTTTTGGGTTCCGTTTTCTGGGGGAAATGAGGCTAGTTTTACCGTTTTCTTTTCCTAATATAATCTCGTATATGTTAGTATTTGTATTGTTATGCTTTTGTTCATTTATATATTTATTTCCTTTGTTGTGTTTTCTCCGACTGATTGGACGTGCACTTTTATCCAATGGTGTATCTAACGAAACTACCTTTCTAACTTAATTATTAATAACAAATTTTATTTTGATCTAAATGTAAATTAAGCTAGAATATGAGTTATCTCCCTTAAATTTTGAACTTTTTCCCCACCTCTCTGTGACTTACCCATTGATTATTACATTAGAGTTTATAAATTAAAAAAATTGTAAACATATTACCATCGAAATTGGCCCATGTGGCAATCGCGATAAAAAGGCCTTCTCTTATATAAAAGTGTTTTTGAATTCACTACCATAAACCGTATTTTCAGATTTTATCTTACGCATTTATGTTACTTATAACACTAGCCGTTGGTTCGAAAGTTGCAAGTTATCTGGAGGTGCTAATCCTGTCAGTATCTCTCCTTGGCCCTTGGACACACTCGTTAGTTCTCCGTTGCTTTCAGTTCTGCTGCTGCTACTGCTGCTACTGCTGCATATCGCCGTATTGCTGCTGTCGCTAAATGTTACTTTCACTGCCTTCGCCCAGGATTGAACTTAGCACTTCCAGATAACTTGCAACTTTCGAACCAACGGCTTAGACCTCACAGCCATGTGTCACTAGGACAACGGAGAATAAATGAGTGTGTCCCAGAGCCAAGAAATAGAACCCGAACGTGGTACCCCCGTGACAATAAAGGGATTGGGTTCGAGAGTCCAGACAGACGATTGGTGAGTTCGATACAGGACACCTGATGAAGGCCGGAGGGAAGAACGGCCGAAACGTTGTGAGCATGGCAGCCAAAATGAGGAAGTCAGTGCGGACACTGAAATCGATAATGAAACTACGAAGGTTACAATTGACTCTATCGACGTTACCAGTAGATTTACTCTTACGTATCAATCTATCTATCTATTTGTCTAGATCTTTCGCTTTGTATATTGCTTAATATCTAACTATTTTTTTGCTGAATGTTGGTGTATTACTATGATGAGTGATAACCACTCTTATTGGCAGTTCAAAACACAAAACAGCTAATAGCAATAGAGATTAAGTATCTGTCTGTCTGAAGCCGACACTTTACTTATACATCTATATTTTTGTTGTTATTGTTTTGTGGGAGTCGCTCCAGACAAGGCACGAAGCCACTTGATGTAAGGAGTTAACAAGAACGAAATATGATTATCGTAAAGACAGTAGATGCTTATTGGCCTTAGTCTTGAAAACATCAAGGATTTAGGTAGAAGGAAAACAGTCAGCAGAAAGAGAGTTCCACAAGCCTACTGTTCTTGGAAACAAGCTACTAGAATAGGAAGCTGTATTACGAGGAGGTGTCTAAACCGCGAATTGATGGAGACCACTAGACCGACGAGTCAAACTCGCTGGAACAAAAGAAGCAGAGAATAGATCATATAATTCTGAAGAACACATGCCATAATAGTATTTATAGAAAAGACTGAGACTAGCAACATAACATCTGTGTGAGAGAGAGAGAGGGTGCACAGAAGAAGGAAGGGTGCAGCCAATCAGATTACAGACACGTTTCTGCACCTCATCAACAACCGTCAGATGGAGCATAGATTGACCAGCCCAAATATGACAACAGTACTCAATACATGGTCTGATAGTAGATTTGTAGAGAAAATGTTTGGAGCGATAGAGTTAATCGATTTTACAAGAAGTAGAAAAAGCAGTGGATCTAATGTATGAACTTAAACAAAGATTTTACGAGAAAGAAAGACCAAGAGGTTTCAGAGTCGATTTCTTATCAAGAGAAGAGCCATCCATGTGTATCTCAGGAACAAAATTTAAATACGATTGAAAGATACGATCCGAGTCTTAACAGTATTAAACTAAACAAGCCATTTCATACCCTAATCCATACACTAACCCTAACCATAACCTAATTTACCCTACCCTATCCTATCCTACCCTACTATACTCTACCCTACTCTACCCTACCCTACCCTTCCCTACCCTAACCCTAACCCTAACCATAAATCCAAACCTTAGCCCGAACCATAACTCTAACTTAACTTAATCCTAACCCCAATCCACAACCCTCACCCTAACCCTAAGCCGTACCCGTACTCGTACCCGTATCTTAACCCACATCAACAATCCTCACCCTTACCCTAACCCCAAGCGCAACTTTAACTCTCACCCTAACCCTAACCTTAAGCTAACTCTAACCCTAACCCTAACCCTACCCTACTCTACCCTACCTAACCCTATCCTATCCTCCCTTACTCTACTCTACCCTACCCTACCCTAACCCTAACCATAAATCCAAACCTTAGCCCGAACAATAACCCTTACTTAACCTAACCCTAACCCCAATCCACAACCCTCACCCTAACCCTAACCATAACCCGTACCCGTACCCGTATCTTAACCAACATCAACAACCCTAACCCTAACCCTAACCCTCACCCTTACCCTAACCCCAAGCGCAACTTTAACCCTCACCCTAACCTTAACCGTAAGCTTTAACCCTTACCCTAACTCTAACCCTAAGCCCTAAGCCCTAACCCTAATTCTGACTCAGGTAAACATATAGATCAGCTGCATATTTCGAATGATCCGAGGAAGATGGACGAGAAGCAACACCAGAATAGAGAGTGGTATCATCAGCATAGATGTTAATCTTCTAAAAAAATATTCTCTGGAAAATGATTGATATAGGAGAAACTGTGTTGGGCCTAGAATAGAGGAATATTGTTAGTTTAGCTATCACTAATTGAAATTATGTATCCTCCTATTTGATACCAACATTCTATTTATGCTTCCATTACCAATGTTCTTATCTTTTACCATTACGATATCAGATTATGTATCTGTTTGTCTGATGACGCTCTTTTAATGTACAATTCATGCTGGTAGTGTAGTATATGTATGCTAGCTTTATAGGCATTACCTTCTCCTTTTTGAGGGAGGAGAGTGATATCTGTTCTGTCGTCATGAGACTATCCTCACAGGCATTATATCTGACTTTGGTGGTAGTGTAGACGGAGAAGATGTTCTGTCTTCTTTGGTCTGAAGAGGTTGACTCTCTGTGAAGAGTACAACCGAAACATGTATGCACATATGTAACCAATAATGTATTTATGAATAAAAAAATATACTTAAGAACAGCTCTACTTGTTATTGAGCACTTTTTATAAACACTGGAGTTTAAACGGATTTACATCTACAGAAACTAATACAATACATGTACCATATATATATATATATATATATATATATATAATACATATACATATATGTATATACACATGTATATATATATATATACATGTGTATATATATACATATATGTATATGTATTATATATATATATATATATATATATATATATATATATGGTACATATATATATATATATATATATATATATATACAATAATATTTTTATAAATATTAAATATTTAAAATATACCTAGAGACATCGATGTTTCATGCTAACGCAATCTTCAGTCTAGGATCTAATTCCCAACGGTCGGCGGGCGCGAACCTCGAACACAAGTCGCCACTGATTCGCAGTCGAAGATCTTACCCGAAGGCCACTGGAAACCAATTAGTAAATAAAGAGGAATTTTAACTGTAAATAGTAGAATTACTACTATCCACCAAGTAGATAAGAGTGATCTACGAAACGTCGGACCATGCATATAGCTATTTGTACTGCTTGTTATTAAAGTTCCTCGAAAAGTGCCCAGCCTCCGTGGGAGGGGGCTGATAAACAATAATATTTTTATAAATATTGAATATTTAAAATATACCTAGAGACATCGATGTTTCATGCTAACGCAATCTTCAGTCTAGGAACTAATTCCCAATATATATATATATATATATATATATATATATATATATATATATATATATATGTGTGTGTGTGTATATATATACGGCACAATCACGTTGATCACCGAAGTTAAGCGGCGTCGAGCCTGGCCAGTACTAAATGGGTGACCATTTGGGAATACCAGGTGCTGTATGTGCTCTCTACTTATCTCGGCATTGTTTCCAGTCGTCTTGTATTACTACTTGCCATTGGAGTCAAGTAATGCCGACTCAGGAGAGCGGTTGCTGATGATTGCGCAACCCTTGCAATTACAAATTCACGCGCAGGCAGCCCCTGGTGGGGCACTTATACGTCGAAATCGACGGGAGAGTCCATCATATATATATATATATATATATATATATATATATATATATATATATATATATATATATATACGGCATAATAACACGGACACACTGGTTCCCGTTAGATAACCGAAATTAAGATTACAACCGAAACATGTATGCACATATGTAACCAATAATGTTTGTATAAATAAAAAGTTATACTATATATATAGTTCTATTAGTGCGTTAAAAAAGTAATTCACCTATAGTTGACAATCGTAGTGTTTAACGAACATATCCGGAACTTTGCGTATAGGATGGTAACAGTCAATTTTAACTTCCCGAAGATGGTTATACTTTAAATTCTTAAAGGTGCTAATTATTAAATAAATATTAAATTATTAAAACCTACACATGCTGACGTTTCAAGCTTTTGCTATTATCAGTTTAGGAAGTGACAATTTACGACGGTCGTCGGGCACGAACGTAGTAAAGAATCAGAATTGACTCTGCAAGCCAGCGTTCTAACACTACGGCCAAGAGAAATTATCACGTAAAGAAGAGAAATTAAGTTAGATTTTTTGGTTTTGAAGCAGGTCACAGATAGTAGACAATCAAGAGTGTTTAACGAACGTATCCGTATAGCTTAGTATTGATTTACTCCTCTCCAGGAGTTAGGCACAAGGCCAGTTTTTTTTATCTTACTCCCACAAGTAAGATGTGACCCAAGGTCGGGTCGAGAAAGTGGGGTTTAAAAATTGCCTGGGCAGCCCCGTCGGCATTCCCCGGTAGAGGCGCCTCAGACAGTAAGCAATAAACTTACTCCTCCCCAAAGAGGGGAGGCAAAGCCTGGGAAGGTGGACCTCCCAGAACTGCACAGGACAGACCCATTGACCGGCGTAAATCAAGACCCGAAAGCCAAGACAACACCAGTATAGGGTGCAGTATCCATCAGAACAGATACTACACTTTGATCTTAGCCAAAAAGAAGCGGGGATCAACTTTATTTCTTAAAGGGGCTAATAACTATATTTTATTAAAAAACACACTTTTGCTATCATCAGTGTAGGAAGTGAGAAATGATCAGTCAAATATATATATATATATATATATATATATATATATATATATATATATATAAATGAAGGAGAATGGAAATGAATTAGAGAAAGCAAAAGCCAAATCAAAATTCAATTCAAAAGTTCAAAGCAAGGTATATTCCGCAAAAAGGCAATTTATTAAAGTTAAATTTTCCTTAAGCCAGGCTTTTCAAAGATCAAAATCTTATCATCAGAGGAAGTCGCTGGGATAGATAAGTTGGCAATGGCCAAGATTTAAAATTTGAAAAAATAAAATAAAAGTTGTAGGGAAAGAAACGCAGGGCAAAACTGTGCCAAGGTGCAAGCAAATGTCCGATTGCCAAAAAGTCCGGTGTCGAAGAGTCCAGCGGAGAGAATAAGATGTAGATAGGTAGGTCGTTAGAGGCACGATAAATAATGAGAGAGGTTTCTAAGTTAAATTCCAAGAAGCCACAACTTCAGGTACGGCGAAAATAGAAAATCCAAAAAGGGTAAAAAGTCCAATAAGAGGTACATTCGATGATGCAGGCAGGCGTCAGAGGAGATTAAGATGGAAAGTATTCGCCATTAAAGATACTTCCCGGGCAGAGATGACAAAGGAAAGTGTTCAAAAGTGGGAAAAAGGGGCAGCGAGAATATTTAAAGTCTGCCCAGTTAAGAAAGCCGGCTATAAATGAAGAAAAGCAAAGACAGTGAAAACAAGGATATAATATGCGACCAGTAGGCAAGGGAGGAAACGGGTAAGGGGTGTGTGTGTGTGAGGAGAGAGGGACGGGTACGAGGAAAGAGAGGGGGAGGGGAAAGTGAGCGATACGGTGAAGGAATGCGGATAAAACTAAGAGTGTGAAAGTGGGGGGGGGGGGGTGAAACATAAAGTTGAAATTGGAAGTTAGTGCGAAATAGGATTCAACTAGAAAAGGGGCAGAAAGGAGTGGGGGTAAGTTAACGAATGTTAGGATAAGGGGTTAAAATATCAGAATATGTATAAGAACAGAGTTCGGGGTTTAAATGTTTAATCAAATGACCTTAGATATAAACAATGAGGCAAAATATATATGAAGGGTAGGACTAGAAAAATGAGTTAAAAATTAAAAAAGTAAAGATAAAAAATAAAGATAAAAATAGTATAAAAAGTAGAAATAAGAAAATAAAAGGATAAAGAATGAAAAATAGATAATAAGATTAGTCTTAAGCTCGCAGGGAAAATTAAGGATTGACCGAAAGAATAAAAAATAAAAAATAAAAAATAAAAAAATAAAAAATAAAAAAATAAAAAAATAATTAAAATAAGATACTAATAATAGAATGAGGGAAAAGTCGATAAGATTGGAGCTCAAGAATGAAAATTTGAATAAGGAAAAAGAAAAAGGAAAACAAGACCTCGAGAGGATATCCGGAATGGGAATCTCCAAGGAGGAAAAAATATGGGTTGAAGTAAATAAGCAGTTACGGGATGCTATTTCAAATAGATATGGGAAAATATAAACTTTGAAATTTTATTCAAAAAAGTTATATGGAGGTTAATTAAGAAAATTGTTAAATAGGTTAGTGAAGGCCGGAAGAAGTAAGAGATATACAAGGTTAAAGAAGTGATAAAGGATTAAGCCAGAGGGAGAGTGGAGATCGCAGTTAAAAGTAAATACTATGGGGTTAAAAGATGTAGAGCGAGGGCGGGTTGGGGGTTGAGTAGTTTGAGAGAGATGTGCGAAGGGCGCAGTAAAACAAGGGGGGAATAAACGAGGCTATTAAAAGAGTGAGAAGAATTATTTAGAAGTAAAAACAGGAGGGGAAGAATAATTAGAGTGCACAGTGGAAACAGTAAGGAGTTCGATATCGAGGTGTGCAAAGGGGATATGGAGTAGTTAAGGCTAATCAACAAGTAAATAAAAGGGCTAGGATATAATATGAATAGAGTGGGTTAGTTATCACGTTGAAAGGGAAAAGAATGAAGAATGGAAGTGTTGAAGGGAAGCGGACGAATGCATTAAAAGAAGTTAAACGGGAAAGAAAATGGAAAGCCAAATAAAGTTATACAGTTAAGAGGGTTAAGTGGAAAGATTTAGGGGGTAATGGAAGAAAGGTGTAAAAACTAAAGGAAATGTGAAGCTAACGGAGTTTATGGGTAATTTAATTAAGTTAAGAGAAGGTTAAAGGGATGAGGGAGATATAAGTAGAGACCATAGAACAACAGGAATTAGAACTATCAGAAGGGGGTTCGAGATGTAAGGAGGGAAAATCCGAGATGAAGGGAGGGTATTTAATCAAATGGGGGAGGGGTATCTGGGGGATTATTATGGTTGCTATACCTGAATTTACGTTTATGCCTGCAACTGGAGATAAGTTCATTCTTAGAATTAATAATATTTTTAGATTTAGTAGCAGTAGCTATCATAAAGGTTTCCAGAGTACAAAGTTGGCAATGGGATGCTCCAGGGGTATATGATTTGGACTTTTTAAGTATTGACCAGTGAAGTGAATAGGGAGTATTTTTAAGATTGAGGTTTCTAATTAGATTGGAAAGTGAAGTGCCTGTGTTGTTATCGCTGCTATTTTTAAAGGAATATATATGGTTAGAGATCCGGGTCTTAATGGGGGAAGAGGACGCCCCAATATATGTGTGTATCTTGAAGGGTGGTGCTATAGTTGCATTGAGATTGCTAATGGTATTAGAAGAGATTTGGGTTTGGAGATCCAAGTTATGCGAGGAAAGTTGTTTGGAGAAGTGGGGTGGAGCGGATATGGGGGAAATGTGAGTTGGCCCATGAGCACTATCTATTATTGGGGGTGCTTGGTTAGAGGTATGGCTGTATAAGCGGGAGTTTAGAGTAGAAGCGGATTTGGGTTGCGGGGGGATCCGGAGTTCGGGTGGAGTATGGGAACTGTGATTACTCACAACATTGGTGGAGCGGGGGAATGGTTTAACAGTACAAGCGTATATTACGTCCTTCTGTACACAGTTGTTGTTAAGGGGACAATCTCTAGGTTTACGGCAGTTACAACTGGTGAGTGATGTGGTGGGTGGTTGCTGTTGGATATGTTTGATTTTCCTATTGTTAGAGGTTATGATAGTTTGTTCAATATTGGGCATAGTAGAGTATGATATTTTATTTTAATAGAATTTCTGTTAAGGATAGTGCTATATCTGTGGGGATGCTTAAAAGATCTGTCTAAGATTTGGAAAAATTCTTTAGGTATATTGGTTTTAACATTACTGCTGAAAGGCGGCTCGATTAATTAAGAATTAAAGTTAAAAATTAAGAGCGTGATATTGATTTATTTTGGTACAGAAAAATTAGTACAACATTCGTACCGTCGGTTTCAAGCACAGAAGAACTTAGCCATCCGGCTCTCTTCGGATTCTGTTGTCATCTGACAATATGTTGTACTAATTTTTCTGTACCAAGATATATGTATATATATATATATATATATATATATAGAGAGAGAGAGAGAGAGAGAGAGAAAGAGAGAGAGAGAGAGAGAGAGAGGTTAGTTGAAGAGAACCCTCGCAGAGTTCTTGATATCCAGAAAAATTCAAATATAAAACGTAATATTAATTCATATACATATTACAGAGCATAAGAACTAAATCAGTACCGTCGGTTTTTTATCTACACAAAAGAGACCTATTGTTGGTCTCTCTTTTGCCTCTGTGTATGTGTGTCTCCCCTGGAAAATGGTGGCGTGTGCGCTGTGCGACTTGTCTACGATATTTCATTCTACAACTTAATTTTGATTAGTTTTATTTTATACTAATATGTGTTTTGCTATGAAACTCAATTACATAAACAGAGGCTGAAGAGAGTCCGGTATAGAGGACACCTTATAGGTTCTCTTCATGTAGATTTGAAACCGACGGTATTGATGCTGTTCTGGTCCCCTGCAATACACAAACACACACACACACACACACACACACATATATATATGTATATATATATATATATATAATATTTATAACTAAATATTAATTAGTTATTACCTACAGACATCGATGTTTCATGCTAACGCAATCTTCAGTGCAGGAAGTTAATTTCCGACGGTCGGCGGGCTCGAACTCTGATCACAAATAGCCACTGATTCGGCCACCGCAAATTAGCTAATAATTAAGGAGGAATTTAAATTTGTAAATACCGAGTCGGCGGGTATTTTTACAACGAGCAGCGAAAGTAATCTACAACAACAAACTGTGTTGGACTCGCAATGAAGCTATTAGTACTGCTTGTTTGATTTATTACCTATATATATATATATATATATATATATATATATATATATATATATATATATAAATATATATATATATATATATATATATATATATATATATATATATATATATATATAAATATATATATATTATGGTGGATAAACAAGTAGGTAGTAGTTGGAAACATAGCAACATCATTGGGAATTACTAAACAAATAAAAAATAGCGAAAGTCAGTTTAGGAATAAGCCTGTTGATTGTATCTCCAACTAACCAGACTCACGATTTCCCCAACGATATGAAAAGATAATCCAAAATTCCGATAGAAGAAATAAAAGAAATAAAAAAAACATCAACAATAACAAAGAACGTCAAAATACTAACGAGATTTCAGAGCTGAAAACGAGAGTTCATTGCGAGACTCGACAACGGGGGCCAATGATTGGTTTCGTTCAACGCTGTTCGCTTGTTGCTTTATCGGCATCCGCCATGTTTGTTTTTTTTATGCTTTTTACCGAATCGATTGTTGCTGCTTGCCGCCGTCGTCGTCGTCTTCGTCGTCGTCGTATTCATCAGAACTGTCAGCTTCGTAATTCGTCCGTCAATCCACTCTTATATTTTGCATTGTCTTTGACACTGTGACTTCTTGCACAAATAAAACGACATCAAGTTTGTTTCTAGTGACAATAACGAGTTCTATCCTAAACGTGCCTAACAAAATGGCGTAGTTATCACCTTACACAGACTTTGTAAAAACAGTGACAAGGCGTTTTTTCAACTCCACCGTTCTTGCACCTTTATCTAATAACGTTTTCTAAGATTTATATATATATATATATATATATATATATATATATATATATATATATATATGTATATATATATATATGACTTTATATATATATATATAACTTTATATGTATATATAACTTTATATATATATATATAACTTTATATATATATATATATGTATATATATATATATATATATATATATACAAAGGTAAAAGTTGAACACTGATCCAGAATTTCAAAACCAACTATTATATATATATATATATATATATATATATATATATATATATATATATATATATCATATAGAGTCGAAGCTGACCATACAATGTGCGTGTGCCTTACCGCCGTCTGAAATTTTAACCAGCTACACTGATCATAGCAAAAGCTTGAAACGACGGCGTCCGTAGGTTAATATAATTTGATAATTATTTAATGTTAATAATAATAATAATAATAATAATAATAATAATAATAATATATATATATATATATATATATATATATATATATATATATATATATATAAATACTTTTATTTACACACTATACATCACTGTTTCCGTTAGGTGTACCGGGGTTTCATTGCGACGGAGAAACAGTGCCTGGGCTAGTACCCGTTTTTATATTCCGCTTCAAATCGCCAGCACCTAACAGTGTTCTATCCAGAGACCGTGTGTCAGTAACGTTACAACCTCTGTACAACAAGCAGACACTGTATATATATATATATATATATATATATATATATATATATATATATATATATATATATATATATATAGGGTGGGCCAAAATAAGGGTCCTATCTTTAAATTTGAATAACTTGAATTTGAATAACTTCCACAAAATAAAAGTTAAACTCACCAAACTTTATGTGTGTGTAGACTGACCCTTCCGAGATTTTTTGAAATAAACAAAACAAATTTTAGCCGAAAAACACTTCTTAAAACTTACAAAAACTAAAGTATTGTTTTTTACACTGTTTTGAGTTTTTTAAGCAAAAATAATGTTTTCTAAATGAGGGTACGTTCCTTAGGGCTAATACGGCTCATGCTTGCTTCGGAAGGGGTCCTTTACTTATTCTAAAAAAAAAATTTTTTTAAATCAATAAATAAAAAAATTATGAATTTTTAAAAATAGGACCCTTATTTTTGCCCACTCTGTATAAGATAGAAGAAATTAGAGTGATAAACATGTACGAATCTCCAGATTTATTTCAAACTTCGATTGTTCAATGCAAGGTATATTCTGTAATCAACTAATGTTTTTTATTCTTTCCTTAAGCCAAGGCTTTTCAAAGATCGAAATCTTATCATCAGAGGAGATATACAGATAGATAAGTTGGCTGTGGAAAAGCCAAAGTTCAAACATTAGAAAAAATATTATTAAAAATGGAGTGAAAAGAGTACATGTAAAAAAGATATGTGATTTGTCCAGATGGTAATTGTCCGTTGAAAAAGTGTCCAATGAAAAAGAAATTTTGAAGAAGACGAAAAAAGTTTTTCGTAGAGGCTGATTCTCTCTCTCTCTCTTTATCTCTCTCTCTCTCTCTCTCTCTCTCTCTCTCTCTCTCTCTCTCTCTATATATATATATATATATATATATATATATATATATATATATATACCTATATATATATATATTTTTGAAGGTTAAAAGAACTTCCGAGACTATATATATATATATATATATATATATATATATATATATATATATATATATATATATATATAGTCTCGGAAGTTCTTTTAACCTTCAAAAAAAAAAAAATATATATAGGTATATATATATATATATATAGGTATATTTATATATATATATATATATAAATAAATATTTATATAGGTATATATATAGGTATGTATATATATTTAGTTATATATGAAGAAGAATGGAAAGGAATTAGAGAAGCAAAAGCCAAATCAAAATTCAATTGGCTTAAGGAAAATTTAACTTGAATAAATTACCTTTTTGCGGAATATACCTTGCTCTGAGCAATTGAATTGAATTTTGATTTGGTTTTTGCTTCTCTAATTCCGTTCCATTCTTCTTCATATCTACCTGCTCTATCCTGGATATTGAGCTGTATACTTTTCCCAATAGGTTTTACCTTTCCGAAAAGTTCGCTTTTAGTACACCACTTTATATAGTTATATATATATATATATATATATATATATATATATATATATATATATATATATATATATAGGTATATACATATATATATATATATATATATATATATATATATATATATATATATAGAGAGAGAGAGAGAGAGAGAGAGAAAGAGGGAGATAAATGTGATACTTAGAAGGCAATACAATGCAGAGTTGTGACGGATCACCTCTAATACAATGTATACACACACACACACACACACATCAACTATTTGATGGATTCAGCTGATATTTGGCAAACATAGAGGTTCTAGTGTCTAGTTGATGGCATTTTAATTTCAGTTTACCATATACCTTGATTAGTCAAACTACAAACTATATCAGTTATGAGAAGGCATTGTATTGAGGCATAGCCTTTACAAAAGTAGTGACATTCCATGAAAAATGCCAGTATACTGAAATATTATGCCCATGGGACTGTTGAAAAAATAAAAAGATTATTTAATAAATGTTTTTCCAAAGTATACATCGTACTGATATCGTTCACAGTACTTTGAATGAATCACATTGGTATGCCCGTGAGTTTCTTTTGTGTCCCACCTTTCCTCGGTTATATGAATGCGTAATCTTTCATATATTTCCTGTACGCTTGGCTGAATTTGTGACGCTTCTCCCCTATATCGGTCCATGGCTATCCACTGTTGTTCTCTGCGTGTTACCCATGATTCAACAATTTTATTTTAAGACTCTTTATTTCCTTAGCAATTCTTTTGTTCGTCTATATGCGTCTGAATGAATTCTTTTTTTGCTCCTACCCCTCAGATCTCGCCAGACAGACATGTTTTTTTTTTCATTAAGCTTTCACGACTAATTCTACTTTTTGTTGTTGCTTCTTTTCTGTATTCTGAGAGCGTGTCGAATTAGCTGGCTCTCTGATAACATGCGGCACGCAAATCAACAGAATGCCAGGCGGTGACCCGAGAACGGCGGGTGACGTGAAACACCTGTACGATCGCCTAAAACAGGTCGAGGTAAACGTGTCTGATGTCTACTCTTTAGTTGTCTCACAGAAATGTTATTAAATCGCCCATTCTTGTGACGAAAGGATTGTAATAAAGGAATAGTTCATACATTTGGAATAGACCTCAAACTGGGTGTAGTAATTGCCATTTGCGGGAAGAGATGTAAGTGAACGTTTAATATTCCCCCATGTAAGGCGTTGTCGCAAATTTGAGCTGAACATTCGGAGAAGTGTAATATAATAATAAGTATTTATTTACTCCTCTATAGGAGGTTAGGCACAATGCCAATTTTATCTTACTCCCACAAGTAAGATGTGACCTAAGGTCGTGGCGGGAAAGTGGGGTTTGAAAAGCAAGCGCCCGAGAGGTGAGCACTCTGGCTATTAAACATTGCATGGGCAGCCCCGTCGGCACTCCCCGGTTGGGGCGCCTCAGGCAGTAAGCAATAAACTTACTCCTCCCCAAAGAGGGGAGGCGAAGCGTGGGAGGGTGGACCTCCTAGAAATGCACCCGTGATCTACAACACATGGACTCAAGGGTTTAGTTTCAGAAGATTTATTTAACGTAAAAGACATACAGATTGTCTGGTTGTTTGCACCGAGAAAGAGAGAGAAAGAAGAAATGATTAATGGGGAAAGATATTCAGGCCATCTGCGCCACTTGTGTTAATTGTCCCGCCCCATCCGTTCGAGGTTCGGAACAACTCTTTGTTCACAACTGCCTCGCTCGAGGAGTCAGGAACAACAGCTCGAAGAAGCCTCCAACTGTCGTGACTTCACTTCCGACTTCCATTTCGGCTCCCACCCTCTCTTTCTAGGAGAACTCGTACTTTCTGCAACCCCTATTATTTAACATGAGGTACACAGCACCGTCACGCTTGATTTTGAAATCGCAATGTTATATAAAACCGCGTAGATTAAGTGGCCGCATCTTATTGTAAATTCGCCCATGCATACGATACTTCTATTTTTAAAATCAATGATCACTTAATCGAGAATTTCTTTTAAATCTAAACCTTTTGCTCCAACTAAATAACCGTACAACCACTATACACAGAATATAGGAGAGTTTGTCTAGTAAGACACCAGCCTCACGTGTCTAAGATCTCTCTGTACAACGGGTGTGTCAGGACAACCTGACATGAGGATACCTCCCCCTACAAGTAAACCCTAACCAAATATTCAAAATAACATAGTATTCGAAGCCAATATACGATCCCTCGACACGGCTATACACGGACTCATACGAGGAATGGCGCACCTACTCCAAGTAATGGAACTTCAAGTAACAGAACTTAGCTGGATTCTCCACCAGACTAGATGAATTATTGTCCTGGAATCCGGTACGACCAAGACACAACAAGAAATATATACAATAACATAGTTAACTGGTCAATTGAGGAGAGGAGGAAAATTTCATGTTCTAAACCTATTTACCAACTAAACGTTTGACAGGAAAATGAGAACTTAAATTGAAGATTCGAATATCTATGTATCTCATATAGAGATCAAGTGTTAGCCACAGGAAGTGGCCTCTTGATTTCTGAGAACTTCGACTGAGGTAAAATGAAGCTAAAAGCATATATACATAATGGAATTAAATGTAACAAGACTTCACGTGTAAATTGTATTCGAAAAACTGTTCTGTATCATGTTATAGGGCTTCTTTTTCAACAGCATCCTCCTCCTCGGACAGACAGACATACGAACATATACCTTACGTATATTGTAGATTAGATTAAACACTAGTGTTGCTTAAAGACGCATATGTTTGCTATGAATAAAAATAATTATAAATTCAAACCTCATACACAAATCTCACGTTTTGTGATGGGACGAAATTTACGTGGGATTTTATTTGGCTCAAAGCGATTCATACAAATTGGAACAGTAATCATTTTGAAAACGTGTGTCAACAAAATTAGTTTCGCAACATCAAAAGAATATCGAAATACCTTCGAGGTATAAACGATCACACCAATAATTTATATAGTATTTAACAATTACCCTTGATGTAGATGTTATATATATAAATATATATATATATATATATATATATATATATATATATATATAGAAAGAGAGAGAGAGAGAGACAGACAGAGGGGGGAGAGGGGGTAAAGAGACGTTGTGGGATAAATATAGCGCTCAATTGTGCAAATATTCAATTGTTTAATCGCTGGGTGACATTTGTATTTTTGTCTATGAGTGAGTGATCATTTTACGATAAATGTATATATGAAAATGATCCCCTACTGAAACTAATATATATATATATATATATATATATATATATATATATATATATATATATATATATATATATATGAGTCAGTTCATTATTATATTCAAATAACCATCGTTTTATTATTTTTTCACATTTCCAAAAAACATGATATTTCTGTAAGATATATGTTTACGGTCCGTTGCATTTGTCTTGTGCCAAAAAAATAAAATAAAATAAAATATATCTCAGAGAAATTTTATATTTTTTTGAAATGTGAAAAAATAAAAATAATAAAATAAAACCATGGTTATTGGAATATAATATGAACTGACTTATATTTGCTCTGTTATCAATAATTGACAATCATTGAGCTGAATCTTTTAAGGAGACTACAAAGTAAAAGAAACTGATAGTATATATATTGTAATTAATTATTATTATATATATATATATATATATATATATATATATATATATATATATATATATATACTTATAAATATTTGTTTCTATCTACGTACGTATACGTTTCATACTTTTACGGATCGTCAATGTAGAGATGAATTATTCATACCCAGAAACACGAATCATATATATATATATATATATATATATATATATATATATATATATATATATATATATAAACATTTTTTGTTGAAGCGTAAGAGGCAGACTTCAAAGCTTTGTAAATCAAGAAGGAAAATGTTTTTTACTGTCCACCTACTTTTGGCTCACCCTGTATGTATATGTATATATATCTATATATATATATATATATATATATATATATATATATACAGAGATAAAGAGAGAAAGAGAGAGAGAGAGAGAGAGATTTTTAAAAACAAATTCTGTATACAAAAAGTTAATTCATAGATTGATTAATTTAAAAAATCTATATATACAAAAATTGATGTCTCGTCCGATTACGGGCGAATGAAAATTGCGGTCTTTTGCATATTCTTAAAAGATCAATACTAACCGGTAAAGCAGCGGTCGAATATCGCCAAAGACAATAGGCAAAAATCAGCGTATATATATATATATATATATATATATATATATATATATATATATATATATATATATATATATACATATATAATTAATTAATTTAATACAGCGTCTGTGTGTATATATATATAGTCTCGGAAGTTTCTTAACCATTAAAACTATATAAAAAAAAATTATAAAAAAATATATATATATAAAAAAAATATATATATAAAAAAATATATATATAAAAAAAAAAAAAACTTATAGTCTCAAGTCTTCCAGTGAAAAATCACTCATGTAAGTCAATTTATTTTTTACAGTTATTATATCAGTTAGTTTCTAACACTATTTTAAGGGATCATCAGTTGTTTACCATGAAAAACTGTTTCGGGAATTTATATATATATATGTTAATAAATAAATATTTATTAATTATTTTAATACCTACAGACATCGATCTTTCATGCTAACGCAATCTTCAGTGTAGGAACTAATTTTCAACGGTCGGTGGGCGCGAACCCCGATCACAAATCGCCACTGATTCGTAGTCGAAGGCTATAGAAAATTTGTTAGTGAATAGAGAAGAATTTTAGATGTAAATAACGATATCAAGCAGTATAGAGTGATCGTGCATGTAGCTATTTGCACTGCTTGTTATTAAAGTCATTCAAGAGTGCCCGACCTTTGTTGGAGGGGGCTGGTAAATGATAATATCTATAAATAAATATTTATTAATTATTTTAATACCTACATACATCGATCTTTCATGCTAACGCAATCTTCAGTGTAGGAACTAATTTTCAACGGTCGGTGGGCGCGAACCCATATATATATATGTATGTATGTATATATATATATATATATATATATATATATATATATATATATATATATACGCTAAGTTCGATGGTATTTAATTATTCAAATCCACCATAACGTTGAAAGATTTACGTTTTTTTTTGGGGGGGGGAGTATTTTTTTCAATCGTCTTCTTCAACTAAAACAATTTTTTCCCCTCATATCTCATTCGATTTTCTTAGTTTTTAATTTATCATTCTGACGTTTCCTCTCAGAGGGTCAGACGATAAGGCTTTAAGGAAAACTTTAGCAATTTTCTTTTTTTTCCACCCGCACGTTTCATTGATTAAAAATGTTTATTCTGAACTTTATCCTACGATGTTGTTGTACGCGAAAATATCTGTGTATTTCATATAGAGATCAATTGCTCGTAAAGGAGGGGCCTCTAGATTTCTGAGACTTTCGACTGAAGTAAAAACGGACAAACAACTTACCTTTATACAACAAGGGATGGACATCTTTTACGAGACTCAGCAGAGTAAAAACGCTAAAAAAACAAATTTACAACAAATAAAAGTAACTGTAAGCTGTAAAAGTTAGTTTCAAACTTGCATGTGCTATTTGTTTGTATTTTAAACCCGTTTGAAGTGCTATTTATTAGAAATCAATAGTTTTTTCACCGCAAGTTGGGAAAAAAACATGGCCGAATTGGGGGGGGGGATTACTAACGAATGCACTAGGAGCGACCATATTTATTTTTGTGAAAAAGGTGGGAAAAAAACAAGAAATTTTTTTTTTTACATCTAATGAAAACCCATTTATAATACGTAAAAATAAAAACAAATTACATAGGTAAGTAGGAAAATATCTATTTTCGTCGTAGGTCAACTTCACTTGTTGCAAATTTATGTTTTTAAACCCTTTCTCGTTCTTTTTTTGGACCCCGTTCGCGCCTCTGCTGAGCGTCGTAACATATACTAGAAATATATCTAGAAAGCACACCCACGTGGGACTTGACATTTTCAACACGAAATTAAAGAAAGGGAAAAGCAACTGATGTTTTCTGAAGTAGGTGTTTTCGTTTTGGTGTTGTGACGCGGGTAATCAAGCGTATTTTTTCGATTGGGATATTGTGAGTTGGATTCATCGTTTCTTTCTGATTCAACTGAACACACACAGTTGTGCTTCGCTTGATAGCGACGGGGCGTCGGTGCTTTTCATTCAATACAAAACGTTTAAATAAAACGGAACGTTTTCTTGCTAAATGAAACAATTAATAATAATATACAGACACCCGTCACGACACTCTTAATAAAACTGAAACTTGATAGATTTCAGAGGCCACACATAACTTCCCTTCTCACACACCCACACACACACACACACACACATATATATATATATATATATATATATATATATATATAAATATATATATATATATATATATATATATATATATATATAGTAATCCAGGTAAAACATCCACAGGGTAGTAATCCAAAGAATTTCGACCGGGCTCATAAAAAGTGCTACATATACAATAGAGCTTTTATATATGATTATTTTTATTTATACAGACATGTACAAAATCTGCGACACTGGCATGTCGATGTTATCGATCAACAGCTATTATAAACTGAGATCTCATCAGGCAGAGTTAGAATCCGATCTTAACCTTAGATTATATATTCTTTCCAAATATTATCTCAGGTTAAGATCGGATTCTAACTCTGCCTGATGAGATCTCAGTTTATAACAGCTGTTGATCGATAATATCGACATGCCAGTGTCGCAGATTTTGTATATGTGTGTGTAAATAAAAATAATCATATATATATATATATATATATATATATATATATATATATATATATACACATATATATATATATCTATATATATATATAGAGAGAGAGAGAGAGAGATGTATAGATATATTACTATAGCACGTCTATTAATCGAGGGCAGCTTCGAATAAGGAATTAGAAGCCGTTGACAATGAGGAAATAAATGATAAAAAATATGAATAAAAACAAAAATAAATACTGGCAGGCCGACACCCAGGATAAAAAGAGCCCATCAACCCGTTCATACACCAGGCGGGAAGATGTAAGCAATGGTGGAAACCTTCCTGCCTCTGGAAATGGTGCTCCAGCCATGAGAGAAGCCAACCAGGGTCAGCCATTAGGCCTTTAGACAAAAGGTCTTAGCCCCTATCTCCATCAAATGCAGCAACAAAAAAGAAACATAAGAGGTTTAAAAGCCCAACCATGGACTGTT
The DNA here is from genome assembly GCA_963556195.1 of Sepiola atlantica. Taxonomy (NCBI): domain Eukaryota; kingdom Metazoa; phylum Mollusca; class Cephalopoda; order Sepiida; family Sepiolidae; genus Sepiola; species Sepiola atlantica. Next base: position 5,697,956 of record OY744533.1, on the reverse strand, counting down.
GCACAAAAGAAGGTGCTATTGTTTTGCTACCACTACTCAAAGTTTGAAAAGTGGAGCAAAACATCCAATGAGATCCTAGTTTATAAGATTCAAGAATCTACCATCCCCGAATAAAAATATATATATATATATATATATATATATATATATATATATATATATATATAAAATATTAAAGTGTACTTTACTTACAGACGACGTCGTTTCGGACTTACGTCCTCATCGGTGCGGAAATAGTTGCTTCAGTTGGTCAGATGGGTTAGAACGCAGTTCGTAGGTTCAGAAGAGAATCCAGATCCTATACCCTAATCCATTAGGTTAACGGAAATCACTACACACATTACTGAAATTAAGATTCATTTTAAGCCATCGGTTCAAACGTTCCGAGATCAAAGAGTGTGTAAGATTTGCTCCATAGTGTAACAACCTCAGATATTTTTATAATTTCAGACAGTGCTCGACAGTTAAGACATGTTCTATGATACATATAATTTTATATGATGCATATGATTTTCTATGATACATATAATTTTCTGTGATACATATGATTTTCTATGATACATATGATTTTATATGATACATATGATTGTCTATGATACATATGATTTTCTATGATTCATATAATTTTCTATGATACATGTGATTTTCAATGATACATATTATTTTCTATGCTATATTATTTTCTATGATACAAATGAGTTTATATGATACATATGATTGTATATGATACATATGATTGTCTATGATACATATGAGTTTATATGATACATATGATTTTCTATGATACATATGATTTTCAATGATACATATGATTTTATATGATACATATGATTTTATATGATATATATGATTTTCAATGATACATATGATTTTATATGATACATATGATTTTATATGATACATATGATTTTCTGTGATACATATGATGTTCTATGATACATATGATTTTATATAATACATATGATTTCATATGATACATATGATTTCATATGATACATATTATTTTCGATGATACATATGATTTTATATGATACATATGATTCTCTATGATACATATGATTTTATATGATACATATTGTTGTCTATGATACATATGATTTTCTATGATACATATTGTTGTCTATGATACATATGATTTTCTATGATACATATGATTTTCTATGATACATATGATTTTATATGATACATATTGTTGTCTATGATACATATGAATTTCTATGATACATATAATTTTCTATGATACATATGATTGTCTATGATACATATGATTTTGTATGATACATATGATTTTCTATGATACATATAGTTTTATATGATACATATGATTTTCTATGATACATATGATTGTCTATGATACATATGATTTTCTATGATACATATGATTTCATATGATACATATGATTTTCTATGATACATACTACCGTAGCATCGTTATTATTATTTCCTATTTGCATATTGTAATTTATGATACAAATTTTAGCGATCACATCTTTCTAATATTTTATCACTTATTTGGATCTTAAGCCCCTTTTTCCCAAGAATGAATATAATTCGTTAATTAAATATTTAACGATTGATTATACTCTGTTACATAAACATGTTGTATAGTGGGAGCCGTGTTTCTCGCGGAAGGGTTTTAATGGTCGAAGACTACCTTCGACTGATGTTGAGGAGTCACGTGACTTCCGGTGAAACCTTTCTCGATCTCTCTCTCTCTTTGCCGGCGATATCTTAACGAGAAAAGACGTGTTAAAGTGCTGTACCGGAAATGTAAACAACGAACGAAACGTGGTGGTGTGAAGCGAGAAGGTTATCTGTCCACTCTCTCTATCTCGCTCTCTTTCTCTTTCTCTTTCTCTCTTTCTCTAACTATCCCTCTTTCTCTATCTGTCTCACACACATATACGAAGTCAAACCGTTTTCTATTTCGTTCCTAATTGATAAACCCTGTTAAAACCCCTAAACAACCAGTGTCGACGTGAGTTTCATCAACAGACGAAAAACAACCTGGGATCACAGCGACGAAGACGGCGACAAGAAGATGAAGCCGTGTGCGTTAATGATTATATGCACTTATCAGTAAGACGTAATATAATAGTAGTAACTTTTTAAAGCCCTTCATATGAAGTAAATAGAATCTATTGTTAACAAAATAGACTCTTACAAAATCAATTAATCTACCACCCAATAGTGTGAAAACATAAGGTGCTTTCCCATAGTGTCACCCATATAAAATGTTAGACTTGAAAAATATTAACAGGATAATTTTATGAAATACTTACTTCATATTTAAAGATATTAACAGGATAATTTTATGAAATGCTTACTTCATATTGAAAAATATTAACAGAATAATTTTATTAAATACTTACTTCATATTGAAAGATATTAACAGGATAATGTTATGAAATACTTACTTCATATTGAAAAATATTAACAGGATAATGTTATGAAATACTTACTTCATATTGAAAAATATTTACAGGATAATGTTATGAAATACTTACTTCATATTGAAAAATATTAACAGGATAATGTTATGAAATACTTACTTCATATTGAAAGATATTAACAGGATAATGTTATGAAATACTTACTTCATATTGAAAAATATTAACAGGATAATGTTATGAAATACTTACTTCATATTGAAAAATATTAACAGGATAATGTTATGAAATACTTACTTCATATTGAAAAATATTAACAGGATAATGTTATGAAATACTTACTTCATATTGAAAAATATTAACAGGATAATGTTATGAAATACTTACTTCATATTGAAAAATATTAACAGGATAATGTTATGAAATACTTACTTCATATTGAAAGATATTAACAGGATAATGTTATGAAATACTTACTTCATATTGAAAAATATTAACAGGATAATGTTATGAAATACTTACTTCATATTGAAAAATATTAACAGGATAATTTTATGAAATACTTGCTTCATATTGAAAAATATTAACAGGATAATTTTATGAAATACTTACTTCATATTGAAAAATATTAACAGGATAATTTTATTAAATACTTGCTTCATATTGAAAAATATTTACAGGATAATTTTATGAAATACTTACATATTGAAAAATATTAGCACACACAAAAATTTACAGAAAATTGTAAAGTATTTGTTTAATAATAAAAAAGGAATTACTTATTAATATTGGCGTTTTTTTCGGTTTTGACGTTATTTTAAATCACTTTTTCTAAAGAGAGACTTGCACTAGAGCAAGCGAGGGGGGGGGCAGTTGACTGATGTAGCGAGACGGACTAAGTATCTATCACTCTATCTATGTCTATATATGATATTAAATTATATCTTTTAATATTTTATCTCCGTACGACGTCGTCTCGAGCTTTCAGCTCTCAGCAGTGCAGGGAAATGACAATCGCAGACGGTCACAGAGCGCGAACCCGGTTCACAGAGACACCTTGAATCTGTAAGCGTTCACTTAGGCCACCGGAAGGTTGTCACGTGTTAACGGCAAAAATTAGGTTATATTAACGCTGAAAGCGGCGGGCGTAAATATCAAGACATTCGATAGAACTCAACAACAGAGTTAGAGTATTGCACTCAGGCTTTAGGTGAATGTCTATTTTTGATCTCTCTAAAAGTGCTCGGCTGTAATTTTACTTAAAATTGGATTCATCGCGTTTTGCGTTCGGACTGTTCAAATATAATTTAATATTATTAGAATATTAAATTTTATTTGAACAGTCCGAACGCAAAACGCGATAAATCCAATTCGTTTAAATTTAGACAGTAAACAATAAAAACACAAAGATATAAAATCTAGACTTCAAATTAAAGCTGATTTTAATTGAAATCAAAAATAAATTATTTCGATATCATATTATGTAACACATAGTTTTGGGGTGTCATCGAGTGTTAGAATGCAACACTTTTTGTAGGGACAGTTTCGTGATTTTTAAAATGGCGTTTATCGCGTTTTGCATTCGAACTCTCTATTTGTATCATTCAACAGTTTAACTTTATATGGGATATATATATATATATATATATATATATATATATATATATATATATATATATATATATATATAGGGTGTTTCAAAAGTCTTGGGAACATTACAAATGCGTATATCTCATGAACTATTCCAGATAGAAAAATGAAACTGGTGCCATTTTTAAGCTTGCTTAATCAAGATTTTGGTCATACTAATGATTTTCGTGTTATCTTTCCAGGTGCAGTAATGGCGTTCTCTAAACAAGACAAGGCATTTTGCGTCCTCCAATTTGCAAAGACTGAATCGTGGACATGTGTTCAGCGTGCATTTCGCAGGAAATTTAAAAAAGAAGCCCCTGAAAGGAAATCCATTGTCAGATGGCATGCTAAATTTGTGAAAGATGGGTGTTTGTGCCCAAGTAAGCGAACAGGTCGCCCTTCAACTTCAGAAGATGCAGTTGAGCAAGTTCGGACAGCCTTTCAGCGGAACCCCCGTAAATCAGTGAGAAGAGCCAGCAGGGAACTTCAGCTTGCTCCAGCAACTGTCTGGCGTGTCTTAAGGAAACGACTGCAAATGGTACCTTACAAGCTCAAGTTGGTCCAAAAGTTGAAGGACACTGATAAGCCACTTCGCCGTGACTTTTGCATTGCAATGCAAGAGAAGTTGGAAGATAACGGCTTTGATGACCGGCTTGTTTTTAGCGATGAGGCGACCTTCCATCTGAATGGCAAAGTTAACAAGCATAACACTCGCATATGGGGTACTGAGAATCCTCATGAACTTCTTGAGCACAAGCGAGATTCACCAAAAGTGAACGTGTTTTGTGCAATTTCCAAGAAAGGTGTCTATGGACCGTTCTTCTTTGAAGAGGCAACTATCACTGGTGAATCCTATCTCAACATGCTGGAAGACTGGTTAATGGCTCAGTTGGAACAAACAGAATCTGATGACTTCATTTTTCAACAAGATGGTGCATCACCACACTGGAGTCTTAGAGTAAGGCAGTTTCTTAACACAAGGCTGCCTGGTAGATGGATTGGGAGATCTGGGCGAGGTGATGACGTTCTCATGCCCTGGCCTCCTAGGTCTCCAGATCTTACCCCGTGTGACTTTTTCCTTTGGGGCTTTGTCAAGCAACAAGTCTATGTGCCGCCCCTTCCAAGAGATATTGATGAACTAAAGGCTCGAGTAACGGCAGTTGTGGGAACCATTGACGTCAAGATGCTGGAACGCGTTTGGCAGGAAATGGACTATCGACTAGATGTCTGCCGTGTGACGAATGGTGCTCATATTGAGCAACTTTGAAGATTCCCCACAAAACTTGAAACTTTAACCTTTCCAACGGTACCAATTTCATTTTTCAACTCCTAATAGTTTTTGAGTTATTAAAAATCGTTATGTTCCCAAGACTTTTGAAACAGTACTTCATGTATCCACATGAAATATTATAAGGAGATATAATTTTTTTATGTGTCAGTTTTCAGTATATACTTCAACAGTGCTCGATAAGTAAGTAGAGCTAGGTAGTAAGCAATGAAAATATATATGGCAATCAAGCTACACAGAGGCTCCCGTGTTTCATCCCCGGGGGAATCGTCAGGCTAAATTTAGCTAAATTTAGCCTGACGATTCTCCCCGGGGATGAAACACGGGAGCCTCTGTGTAGCTTGATTGCCATATATATTTTCATTGCTTACTATATATATATATATATATATATATATATATATATATATATATATATATATATATATATATATATATATATATATATATATATATCACGCATCTAAAGTGTGATGTATTTTCTGTTTTCGTCCTTTTAAGTACATATTATTAAAAGAAATACGCACTCAGTGTCGACGGGAGTTTTATCAACAAAGGAAAAGCAACCTGGGATCACAGCGACGACGACGGCGGCGGCGAATAGATGGATACGCATGCGTAAAGGAGTTTATGCACTTATCAGTAAGGTTTAATATAATACGTAAAACTATATAGTATCCTGACTAAACTGATTCACTTAATTAAACATGAATATAAGTAATCTAATAAAATAAATTATTCAAATAAGTTTTAGTGTCCGTTTGTTTAGACATGTATGTGCAAATATTCAGTAATTTTCCAATCTATTTGTATTTTAAAAATTCAAATGCCAGATGCGATGAATGCCATTTTTTAAATTGTTCAGTTACCTCTACGAAAAGTGTTAGATTTAATCACTATAACAAACTTTAAATCTATCTATCTATCTATCCATCTATATATATATATATATATATATATATATATATAATAAGGAGAGGTAGTTTGCTTGAAGCATTGTGTAATACGTACATAAAGGAGTATTAGAAGGCTATCACAATGCAAGAAATGGAAATATGTCGGCGTTGAGAAGTAAGACTAAAACAAGTGATTTTACTTTATATATTTTTCAAAAATTTTTTTCCTATATAGCAAATCTTACTTGATTAGGCACGACTTCAACACTGTGATGTAATGTGTGTGACCGTGTTTCATAATATATTTCGAGGAAAACATCTTTGTCAAATGGTAGGTGTTTCAAATCTCAAAAAACGTGCGGCTGGCAATATTGCTTATAACGCAATAAATATTAATATTCGCAGCAAATGTAATAAAACAAAAACTATAACTGATTGTTTTTTATGTTTCTGTTATTTTAATTACTTATTTATTTTTTCTGAATATTTTATATTTAAACCTAACCCAATACTCCCCTCTCTCTCTCTCTCTCTCTCTCTCTCTCTCTATATATATATATATATATATATATATATATATATATATATATATATATATATATATATATATATCAACCTATAAAGTCAATCTGTTGTCTGTTTCTGTCCTTTTAAATAAATATTGTTTAAAAGACTAAATAATCAGGGTCGACGTGAGTACTTCAGGCGAGGGAAAAGCAACCTGCGATCACAGCGACAACGGTAGCGACGAGGAGATCAACACTCAGCGAATCGTAAGATTTAAGAAATCTGACTTAATTGTGCTCAAATACCTATTCCAAGTTCATGCATATCGGAAACCATCAAAATATATACAATCTATGACGAAAAGAGCTCGGATAACCTGTTGATATACCATTTAGTTTTTGTGTGACATTAATCTTTGAAAACTGATGCCTGCGACTCATCAATGTACATAGACACCACAATACATAGTATAGACTAAGATAGTAAGGTTTTATGATAGAAAGATAAAATGTGATTGTCAGAGTTATATCAGCGATAACTCTCCATGAACACAATTGATTTATATTGTTCTTTGTATTGATGGGTTCTCTAAATGGCGCAATATACGCAAGCGGGAAGTCATAATATTTATTTTTAAAGGCTATCTTTTTTTTATATTATACTTTTCAACGCACTCAACCTGCAGATAATGGACCACTAAAAATCACACTTCGCCCCTAAACCGGACCCAAACATATATGATAGACAACAAAGGGTTCCTATAAAGGTTCGATTGATCTATTTTTGTCGAATGTTTTGTAATTTTTTATTCATTATTAATGATTCCTATCACAAGTTGGCGACCAGAAAATCTGAAAATACAAGGTATCAAAACAATGGTAAAATGATTAGATAAAAATATTGAGTCTAACACTTTTATTTCATGAATATATATATATATATATATATATATATATATATATATATATATATATATACAGGGTGGGCAAAAATAAGGGTCCTATTTTTAAAAATTCATAACTTTTTTATTTATTGATTTTTTTTTTTTTTTAGAATAAGTAAAGGACCCCTTCCGAAGCAAGCATGAGCCGTATTAGCCCTAAGGAACGTACCCTCATTTAGAAAACATTATTTTTGCTTAAAAAACTCAAAACAGTGTAAAAAAACAATACTTTAGTTTTTGTAAGTTTTAAGAAGTGTTGTTCGGCTAAAATTTGTTTTGTTTATTTCAAAAAATCTCGGAAGGGTCAGTCTACACACACATAAAGTTTGGTGAGTTTAACTTTTATTTTGTGGAAGTTATTCAAATTCAAGTTATTCAAATTTAAAGATAGGACCCTTATTTTGGCCCACCCTGTATATATATAGAATCAAATATAAACCAAAGTAAAAACTTTTAGTAGATGGAACCTATTGTGATCTTTGAAAAGCCTTGGCTTAAGGAAAGAATAATAAACACTAGTTTATTACTGAATACACCTTGCATTGAACAATTGAAATTTGAAATAAATTTGGATAATCGTCGCATATTTATCACTCTTTTTTCTTCTATCTCTCTCTCTTTCTCTCTCTCTCTCTCTCTCTATATATATATATATATATATATATATATATATATATATATATGGGAAATGAATAAAGGAAAAACAAAAATATCATTTATGTATCCATCAAAGTTTCGTCTTTATTTCAAGACTTTCACAAGATGATTGGTCTGAAGAAAGAAAATACAAAAGTGCAAATATTTGAAACAGTAGCAGTAGGAGGAGAAAAGCTCAAAAGGCCGCTCATGAAAATATTAATTATGAGCTACAAATTAAGTAAACTGTGAAAAGTTGGGGGATTGTAGCGTTCGGAGTTATTAAAACCATAAGGTGGGAGGAAGCGTGCGTGATATAAGCCCAAAAGTGTCGCTTATGAAACCATGAATTATGGACTCAAAAACATGGTAACAGTGAGAGAAAAATAGTTAACTGTGAAAAATGTGAGGGTAATAATTGGTAGCGGTCAGAGATATTTAAACCATCGGGGAGGAGGAGGAAGCGTGCGTTATTTTTAATGAGGTCAGATAGTTGGTTATCGAAGTAGGAGAAGGGAGGGTTAAATATCAATATATATATATATATATATATATATATATATTAATTTTAAGTAAATAATATTAAATTATTTTTACCTACATACGCTTATCAATGTAGAGAATTATAATCTCAGACGGCCGTAAGGTTCGAACCCGGTTATAGAATCCCCTCAAACTCTGCAAGCAAGCGTCATAACCAAATGGCCACGACACATTAACATGTCAAGAAAGGGAATTTTAGTTTTATTTATACGAACGGGGCACATACAAAAAAACTGTCTGAAGAGTATTCAACACACGTTGTCGGAATATGCAATATAGCTCCGTGAGAGTCTATTTTTAACTACCCCGAACAGGGCTAAACTTTAATCTTATTAATCAATATTAATTTAAAGTAAATGATATTAAATTAGTTTTACCTACATACGCCAGCGTTTCAAGCTTTCGCTCTCATCAATGTAGGGAATTATAATCTACGACGGCCGTAAGGTTCGGACCCGGTTTCAGAATCCCCATAAACTCTGCAAGCAAGCGTCATAAACTAATGACCACGAAATGGAATTTAAGTTCTATTTATGTGAACGTGGGCACATATGTTGGATAATGGCCCGATGGAATTCGACGCCTCTATTGGAGGCGGGCTGGACTTGCGCGAATTGTAGCGGAGTCACCGCGTGCAACTTTGGTGCGACTGTTTTCTCACGGTTCGGGTGACAGTGACGAGACCCGGAGGGTCAAAGTTTAGGTCACACCAGGTGTTGATCACGAGATTTTGTGACGTCAGTTTTCCCTGATGGAAAACGAGATTGAGATTAGACAGTTCTCGACTGGAAGCCGACAAGAGAACACGCTTAGTCATGTAGCGATACAAGCTAAGGGATGTCGGACTCCCCAAAGTTAGGGTCAAACGATATGCCCCCTCTTCCTCCCTCGCAAGTGATTACGTGATTAAAATAGGAAATTAACTAACGTAGCTTCTCTCTCTGCGCCAACGGACTTCTCAGTGTCGACAGCAGAATACCAATAAATAGCAAAGTTAAAAAGAAAAAGAAGCCTTGTTATATTTTATTGTGTACGGGGAGATTGATTTCAGCCCACGAAGAAACCGCCAGGATCGTGAGAAGAAACGATTACAGACAACAGAGAATCGCGTCTACTGCTGTGTCGGGCGACAACAACGAGACACGGTTAGTACGAATAGTTGCATACGGCTGGAGGCAATGGAGAAAGAGAGAGACAAGGTTAGTACGAATAGTATTCATGCGATTTGGGAAAAGCAGAGAGAAACGGCATATCGTCCCCATTAGTAGCGATGCCGTTCGTTCTGGATCAACAGACGAAGAGTTCTACGACGACAAGAGATTCCTGACACAACGTATTAAGAACTTGTAAATGTAACACATATAGAAAGACAGAAAGACTGTCTGGAGAGTATTAAACGGACGTTGTCGATATATATATATGTGTGATTTTATGAAGGCTTACCAAAGCATTCCCTTCAGGACACCAATGATCACCATTAAAGATATTTTTTCTTAGAAATATTATTTATTCAAATTAAATGTTTTTTTCCTACACGTGTTTCACTACCAAGCAGTTACTTGCTTGGCAGATCATCAGGGAAATTAAATGTCTGGAATACTGGGTTCAACTGCCGACAATACACAATGTGGCGTTGCAATAGTTGAGGTCACTTAAGAAGAGAAGAGGAAAAAAATAAAAATAAAAGTTAAAATTAAAAAACAAGGAAGAACAACGATAAAAAAGGGAATGCTTTGGTAAGCCTTCATAAAATCACATATAAATGCTCTGTACTCTGTAATCGAGTATCATCGAGCTTGTTTTTATTGGAACAACCCCGGTCTTCACTGAATGATCTATTTTATAAGTGAAAAATCTAAATATATATATATATATATATATATATATATATATATATATATATATATATGTGTGTGTGTGTAGAAGATCAAGAAAAACATCGATACCGTCGGTTTCAATTCCTAATAAAGGAGACCTAGAATAGGCATCTCTACTAGACTCCTTCATCCTTTGTTCATGTTTGTCTTCCCGGAAAACTTATTTTCTATGTTTACGCTGAACTCCGACCGTCTCTGGCTTTGGTTTCGACGTCGGGAAAAATGAAAAACAACAACAAAAGTAAACAAAAATAATAAAAACCAAAAGGCACTAAAACCGGAAAGTCAAAAGCGAAAAGAAAACAATCGTAGTATCGGTAATCGATAATTGGTGACAATAGTTTAAGCCTACGATAAACCGTGGAAAAAAACTCTTATATTCGCTGTTGCATGAAAGCCAAAAGAAAAGTACTTTATATTTATTTCTCGGTGTGAACGAAACAACTCGTCCCTATTATTCGTATTGAGCTTAGAAAATACATAACCATCGACATCAAGTGTGACCCGTTTGTAAAAAGAAAGTTTTTCAGTATGCAGAAGTGTTTGAATATTAACGGAGAAAGATTTACTTTCTTCAAATGGAGAGATTAGACTTTAAAACCATTTGGAATTAAAAATTTACTAACTTTAACACTTATTTTAGATAAAATAAATAACAATGAATGGTTGAGTTATGAAAAGTAACATTTTAGTTAATTGTATCTTTTTTTTTTAATTTAATGGAGTTTGCCGGTTTTTTAATTCAAGCTTTTCATATATCCGTTTTCCTCTGATTGGTAAAAGATATTCTGCACACTCAGAAAGAATATCGATTCAAAAACGTTTAGGTCATCAATTATCGATCAGATGCCATAATTCCACCTTGAGATCGTTGAGAAATACAAAGATCTTTGCTCGCCAACGTGCAACAGAAGGAATCCCCGCATCTTCGCAGTTCCAATGGAACCAGGAAATTAGAAGACACCTTACGTACCGCAATGAAAGTAAAAATAAAAAATTTAAACGAAATATGAAATAAAAATAAAAATAACAAGAACAGAGACCCTGATCGTACGTCTATTCAGTGACGAAAATGCGATTTCAGATTGAACCGTGACAGATTGACCGACAGATAAGACTTCGTATAGAGATTATTGGTCGTAAACAAAAATAAGATGCGACCATACAATCTGTGCGCTTAAACGTTGGCAATACTAATTTTAACATAAACGTGACAGACAAAGAAATATGTCATTTCAAATTTAGCCTGACAGACCGACTGACAGACAGAACCTGTTATAAAGCTGCGAGGACGTAGTTTTTATTAACATAGTTCACCCCAAACAAGGCAGGCTGCCGCTGTAGACGTAAGGGGCTACTGAGAATTAGAGTGAAAGTTTTGGGAGTCATCCGAAATTGGAAGCTATGCAGCGAGATGCCTGTTCACATTGGTTTTAAATGACTGCATGTGGGTACAGTCAGGGAAACAGGGAACAAGGAGGGAGTTTCAAAGGCTGACAGCACGAGGAAAGAAGCTATGGGAGTAGTAGGCTCTCCGACATCTGGGAATCTCCACAGAGAATGAATAGGATTTAGCTGAGTGTCGGAAAAATAAGATGCGTCTATTTAAGCTGCGCCCTAAACGTTGAAAATACTAATTTAAACGTAAGTGGGACATACAAAGAAAAATGTAATTTCAAGCGTAAGCCTGAATGACCGACTGACGGACAGAGCCACTTAAAGCGATGAGTGGACGTAGCTGAAATAAGATACGTCCATTCGATATGTGTCCTCAGATGAAATAAGCGGAAATACAGAAGAAATACAGAAGAAATACAGATGAAATATGAAATCAGATGAAATATGAAATCAGATGAAATGAAATCAGATGAAATAGATGAATGAAGTCTATGATGATATCTATGAAAAAAAAATGAAATATATGAATAAAATCTATGAAAATGAATCTATGAAAAATCTATGAAAAAATCTATGAAAATGAATCTATGAAAAATCTATGAAAAATATATGAAAAATATATGAATAAAATCTATGAAAAAAATATATGAAATCTATGAAAAGAAAAATGCCGTCTTCTCTCTCAATCTATAACTCGTCAGTCGTCAGTTGTCGGTCAAATCTGTCCCGATCCACTCTGTCCAGCTTCCATCCAAACTGCTCGGCATCTCTCCGAAACCCAAACTCGTAAACTTTTTGCCATAAACCTTACTGTTGTCAAACTGTCGTCAAACTAACTTACCTTACTGTCGTCAAATTGTCGTAAAACGTTGTCACTCCTAAATGTCGTGTCCGGTATTCTTTTCTGAGTCACCTGTCCTGAACAATGGAAACTGACCACTCCCGCATTTACTTTTGTCTCTGTCGATGAGTCACTTTCTATCCTCGCGGCCTTCGTTGTATCACAGTAGTCATATATCAATAAACAAAAAATATTAGGTTTTACTTTATTTTACGTTATTCATAACTCATACATGACTTGCCTAATAATATAAATTCAGAAATAAAACTGTTTGCTGATGGTGTTAAACTATTTGTGAGACCTTCATCAAAGGAAATAACACATATCGACTTAAATAAATTATCATATTGGGAGGACATTTTGAAATTAGGAGTTAACCTAGACAAATGTAAAGTACTACATGTAGGATCCAGGAATGTTGGAGTTGAATATGTACTAAACAACAGAGAAATCAAAGAAGTAGATGGAGAGTGCGATTTGGGAGTGGGGTTTAGTAATACATTTAAGGCAAATAATCATATTTTGAACATTGTATCGAGGGCAAATAGAATGATCGGGTGGGTGACTAGGAATATTATTTCGGGAGACAAATGTTGTGCTAAGGATATATAAAGCTCTAATAAGACCTCATATACAATACTGCACCCAGGCCTGGGCTCCAGCGACTAGACATGGAAAGTGGAATGTAATATTGAAACTGGAAGGCATACAAAGAAAGGAGTGCAGTTACATAGAAGGATTGGACAAATTGGGATTGACTACTTTGCTGGAGAGAAGAATGAGAGATGATATGATTGAGACTTTCAAGATAATTAATGGCATTTCTAACTATGGTGGGCATTTATTTAATATTTCTCCTAGATCTGGAAGGTTATTGTCAAGGCAGTTTTCAAAAACTAAATCTGTTCAGTTTTTTTTGCTCACAGAGTGATATGTTTTTGGAATAAGTTGCCAGTAATAGCGTGGATCAATTAAAGATAGGGTTAGGTGAATTCAGAAAAAAGTGGTAGGAGGGCAAAATTGAGGGGGCGAGAAAGCATAACAAATAAATAAATAAATAAATAATACAAATAAGAATAAGAATGTTTATATAATAGTCAAAATGTACAGAAGCACACCTTGACCCTCATTGATTTAAGGGTAACACCGGGGTTGTATATTTATGAACAAAAACATTACATTGAGCTGCTACGTAAAATGAAATACACAGTCCCTCCGCTTTGTGTGCTGTTTCTGTCGTCTAAGACAGACGGTGGCTTTCCTAGAACTAACGAAATCGGAACGAACTCAGGAAAATCTGTTTGTACACAAATACTATGAATAGTCAAGTAACCAATGTCGCCGACTAAACAGCTGAAACGTGTCGCCAGCTATGCAGATGAGTTGTTTCGACAGGCAATAATTGACGGCATTTTTGTAGTTATGCGTAATATAATCTGTGGAAATTAGATTGTCACTGACGTTGATATGCAAGATATTCTCTCACGTAAACCGTGTTTATTTTCCTTTGGTT
>OY744533.1:5678492-5680992 GCA_963556195.1 Sepiola atlantica | reverse complement strand
CCTTAACCCTAAACCAAACCCTAACCCTAACCCTTACTCTAACCCAAACCCTAACCCTAACCCTAACCCTAAACTCTAATACTGAAGATTTTTTTGTTTATAAGATTCAGATTTTGTTATAACCAACGCTGTGATTCTATTCCTATTAATGAACAACAACTGTGCATTTGTAAATAAAAACATCCGTGGTTTGAAAGATATATATATATATATATATGTTTGTTATTTCACGGCACTGATGTTTTCCGGACCTTCTGTAAAACATTAATATATATATATATATATACATATATATATATATATATATATATATATATATATATATATATATATATATATATATATATATGTTTGTTATTTCACGTATACTCTAGAGTAGTACTTTAAGGATGATTGATGGTGTATGAAGTATAAAAACGATATTGTTTTTTTTTTATAATTACTATTTTTATATTTCGAGATTTGTGTCTGTTCCGAAAATAGACTTATTAGTAGTATTTGACATAGAACGGAAGACTGTTCGTAAAATACTAAAAAATAAAAATAATAAGTACAAACTAGCAACATCGTTGCATGCTTCATACACCACCAATTATCTTTAATATAAATATATATATATATATATATATATATATATATATATATATATATATATATATATATATATATATGAATTTTAAATAAATAATATTAAATTAATTTTTATTGAATTATAGTAGTAAAGTATGAAAATATATTAATGGCAATTAGGCTACACAGGGGTGTCTGCGTTTCATCCACATAGGGAATCGCCAGGCTAAGTGTATAGATTATTTGTTAATGGTCGTTTTTTTATTGTCCACCTTATGTTTAGCTATGTAACTAACAAATCAGACTCGTTGTTATTTCTTTCCCACTTGTTAATGTTTTCATTAGCCAATGGGTGAGCTTCTCTCAAACAAAGGCCCGTATAACCAGTCATTGACATTTTTTTGTTTAATGTGAGTGCGACGCGTTCCTGTTTCATGTCAATATTCAATATCAGACAGAGAATCGCGTACTCACAGGACGAACCATGTTTAGATCAATGAAAGTGATATTATAGAACAGACAGAACTGAACACGAACGCCGTGTTACCAGTCAGAACGAGTAACCATTTCTCGACACAAATGTGACTATTAGTTTTGTCCATGACGAAAGTGACTTTATATCACTATTTTCTCTCTTTCTGTGTTTTTAATGTATCTTCCTTTAACAAAAACCGCTTAAACCCCTCTCTTCTTTTGCTTCTCTCTGTGTCAATTCACTTTGTTGATTATTTCAAGGTCTTTCAAACCCGAAATAAAAATAAATAATTCAAATAACTCTTTGAAGTGTACTAAAATATTTTTTTTTATTTCAGCGATGAAAAAAAACATCTTGCTTTTTATCTAAACATATCCAAAAATCCTTCGGGGTAAAAATTAAAAAAAGAGGTGGGATAAGATTTTTAAAAATAAAATAAATGAATAAAAACGAGGTGAAATAACACAAAAAAATAAGTTTAAGAACGCGCGCATGCGCATAATGGTTTTTACTTAGCGATTTTTGTACGTTGTTTCTAAAAGCCTCTTCATCTGATGTTTCCTCTGTTTTTATAATGCCGAAAACATTTTGTTGTTATTTAACTGCGAGTACTGAATGACATAGCGTCTAAAGTTCTATAGAAATATTTCCGAAAAAAAGAAACCGACCTTCTATATCCTCATATATAAATATATACTAGCAGGACCCGTGGCCCGGCGTTGCCGAAGTTAAATCCGCTCTCATATTTAATTATTTAAAAGATTGTATCTATAATCTATAATAATATATTATATTAATTTATTTGATGATTAATAGTTAATATAATTTATTATAATGATTCATTATATTTTTCCTAATTTTCTTACTATATATAATATAAATACAAGTATTAAACCAGCTTTGAATGTTATCGCCAGTTGTCTCCCCTTCATACTATTATTAAATCTGAATGAATTTATTTTTACGTAACACAATTACGTTATAATTTAGAAGACCATTCTTACAATAGAGAGGAAGGGGTGATAAACTTTTTTATACTTTCATCTAACAATTTAATGAACAGCCTCCATCTTCCTATGTTAAGAATGGCTTTCTAAATTATAACGTTATTATTTTGGTCCGGTCCGTGAACTGCATAAGTACCCTTTTTTAAATTTATTTTTTTACTAATTTTCTAAATTTTCCTTATATGTCATAATTACAACTAAAAAATAGGTTGAATTATCTCCCCTTTAAACACACTCTTCTAAATTAAAGATGAAAATGTCCCCTGTCCTCAATAATACAAAAGAAACATGTGTTCGTCATGATTATGCATGTTTGTTAATTAGTAAAGAGTTGGAGAATTGTTAAGATATAAACTTGTTGTATTTACCGAGCGGGATATGAGAAAAATAATAACATAAACACATTTTAGACTCTTAAAATGAAATGAGGGTTTACGTAGATGAAGCT
>OY744533.1:5670992-5673492 GCA_963556195.1 Sepiola atlantica | reverse complement strand
AACGGCAAGTAACCTAATACGGAGTTGTGGGGAAACTGTGATTCTTGTAAAACTGAGATGGAGACATTTTGGCATCCATTCGTCGTAAATATTCATTTGCTCATAGGGAATTTTGATTCCGGTGTTTCTTTTCATTTTGTATTTGATTTAAGCAACTCGATAAACTTATTGTCAAAAGCTTCCAGATTGTTATTGGTACACCGGCCGTTCTTACACAGGAGAAACTACACCGGTTGTCACTATAAATAGTGCGAGTCCCCAGAGACAAAGAGAAGACAAAGCACAGTCTTGTAACTGTCTAGCCAAGTGCTAGTCACTTCCTTACTTTGTTAAACACTTGTTAAACCAACCCTCGACTTGACTTCCTTTATTTATTATTTATTGTTGGACAACTTCACAACAGTTATCATATATATATATATATATATATATATATATATATATATATATATATATATATATTAGAGGAAGCATTATTATAATCAATGAAACAGACGAGTGGAAAAAAAAAGGAAAATTGTTAAAATTACCTTAAGGCCTTATCGTCTCACCCTCTGAGAGGAAACGTCAGAATGGTAAATTAAAAACTAAAAGTCGAATGAGATATGAGGGGAAAAAACTTATTTGAGTTGGAGAAAACGATTGAGAGGGAAAAAAAGGGGTAAATCTCTCAACGTTATGGTGGCTTTGAATCATTAAAGATCTCCAACTGATGCTTCAAAATCTTTTGAGTGTTTCATTGATTATAATAATGCTTCCTCTAAAATTAATCCTATGATTCTGTTGTACATAAATTTATTTATATATATATATATATATATATATATATATATATATATATATATATATAAAGATAGGAGAAATAAGAGTGATAAACATGTACGAATGTCCAGATTTATTTCCAACTTCGATTGTTCAATGCAAGGTACATTCTGTAATAAACTACTGTTTATTATTCTTTCCTTAAGCCAAGGCTTTTCAAAGATCGAAATCTTATCATCATTACCACCATTGGATTTACTTCATTTTGAACACATTCTCCATACTTCCTCTACGAAAATATTCTTTTCGTTTTCTACAAAATCTCCTTTTCATTGGGCATTCTTTCAACGGACCATTACCATCTGGACTAACACTATACTTTTTTACAAAAACTCTTTTCACTCCATTTTTAATTGTATTTTTTCAAATGTTTGAACTTTGGCTTTTCCGCAGCCAACTTATCTATCTGCATATCTCCTCTGATGATTAGATTTCGATCTTTGAAAAGCCTTGGCTTAAGGAAAGAATAATAAACATAATTTTATTACAGAATATACCTTGCATTGAAAAATCGAAGTTTGAAATAAATCTGGACATTCGTACATGTTTATCACTCTTATTTCTCCTATCTTTATAATTGCTCTATCTCGTATATTGAGCTTTAACCATTTCACTATAGATTCTATCTACTAAAAGTTTACTTTTAGTTTCATATTTGATTCTTATATATATATATATATATATATATATATATATATATATATATATATATATATATATATATATATATATATATATATATATATATATATGCAACGATCGACAAACTGCCCGGGTTATATCTTTATTTAAATTTCTTTTTGGATTGATTTAAAGTCCTTTAATCCAGGATTTAAACTTGAATTTAATGTGTGTTTTTTAACCTTTTTATCTCTTCAAAAGTATAATCCTTAACCCCATTTTCTCTCCCTAATTCCATTAGAAGACACATTAACAGCAACGGCAAAATATACGCTACTCATAAACATTGACTCACGGGATTTATATAGAAATATATATATATTTTTTTAATTTGTTTTAAATCTCAACTGTTTTTTTTTTTTCAGACATTATTTTTTCAAACCTTATTCAACCTCCCTTACACTAATTTTAAACAAATATACATAACACTCTAAGCAAATAACGCGTCCAAACGAGAGTAACACGTGACTTCGCATTTCTCACCTTCATATTTATTTGTTTACTAGCAATGCTTCAAGCAAACTACCATTTCCTTTTGTTGTATTATGTTTAAGTGCGGATAGTGTAGTATCGGTTCTGTTGTCATAAGACCGTCCTCCCAGGAGTTATCCTCTCTTTTAGGGGTTGAGGGAGTGTAGTGTTCGTTTATCATAAAAGTAGCCTCTCGTTTGTTCTTCATGAGACCATCCGCTCAGGCTAGCGACCGGAAGGAATGGTTGTACAAAAAAAGCAAATAGTAATAGTTATACATTTTCAGATTTCATGTTAGACATACAGCGACATCAGATATATATTTTTTTTTTTTAATTATTCGGGCAATCACATATTTGAAAAATGCAGTAGCAGGGTGATAATGTACGGACATTAAAGTTATCTTAGCGTGAGAGTTACATATGCGTATCCTGTAATTTCTTCTCCCCAACACAGAAGAAAACCAGCTGTTCGCAAGACATTGAAAATCATGGAAACATTTACCGAAAATATTTTACAGAATGGA
>OY744533.1:5660992-5668492 GCA_963556195.1 Sepiola atlantica | reverse complement strand
ATGATAATCTCAGACGGTCGCACGGTTCGAACCACCTGCCACATAATCAGCCTCGACTTCGCAAGCAGATGTCATAGCCATTAGGCCAAGAGACATTATCACATCCGAGTAGAGAATGTAAGTTCTATTTATGCGAAAGGTTGCATATCTAGAAAGACTGACTAGAGATTCTACGATCGTGGTCGGAATATGCCTTATAGCTACGTGTCAGACTATTTTTAAATAACCCGAACGTTTTTATTCCTGTTATAAGCTCAATATGTCAGTGTTGGGTTCCTTACTTGCTTCTCACTGTAGTTAAATGTAGCCCAAACCTAGTCTAGTTAGCCCTTTTCCTCCAAATGGGGCACTCTTGCTGGGTACTAAAATAGCTGGGAAGTACACTTCCTCAGCCAAACCCTAACCCTTACCCTAACCCTAACCCCTAACCTAACCCTTACCCTAACCCTAAACCTAAACCCTAACCCTAACCCTAACCCTAACCCTAACCCTAACCCTAACCCAACTCTATCGAATAAGGTACATTATTTTGGTACAGAAAAATTAGTACAACATTCGTACCGTCGGTTTCAAGCACAGAAGGACTCAGCCATCCAGCTCTCTTCAACTACTGTTGTCATCTGTTTCGGAAATATGAAGTCACGTGTCACTCTCGTTTGGACGCGTTATTTGCTTAGTGTGTTATGTATGTTTGTTTAAATTTAGTTTAAAGAAGGTTTAATAAGGTTTGAAAACAAGGGGAAGGGTGAAAAGTAACAGTTGAGATTTAAACCGGAGGAGATTTAAAGAGATATAAACAAAAAATAAAAAATAAAAAATAAAAAAATAAAAAAATATTTCTATATAAATCCCGTGAGCCAATACAATGAATATCGTATATTTGGCCGTTACTGTTTTGTGGTTTAATGATTGCCTTCTTAAGGAATTAGGGAGAGAAAATGGGGTTCAAGATTAAAGAGGTTAAAACGAACAACACTAATTTAATACGTGTTTAAATTCTGGATTAAAATACTTTAAATCAATATCAGTAATTTAAATAAAGATATCATCCGGGCGGTCTAAGGGTTTTGAATGGGTTGTATTCGGGATTTAACTGATGAAGAGATTAAAAAAAAGTAAAGTGAACAACATATATATATATATATATATTCGGACAGCGTTTACCTTGTTTTTCCCCATAATCTTTGTTTTACTTTTTCAGATTTTGAATCTTGGCTTTTCGCCTACTTATCTATCCCGGCAATTTCCTCTGATCATAAGATATTGATCTTTAGAAAGCCTGGCTTAAGGAAAAAATAATTGAATAAATTGCTTTTTGCGGAATACACCTTGCATTGAGCAACTGAATTGAAAAAAGATCTGCCTCCGTCGCTTTTCTAATTCCTTTTCATCCTTCTATCTATCTGCTCTATAGATGTATTATGTTATGTATATATACATATGTACATGTACATGTGGACGAGTGGTTATAGCACTTGTCTGTGGGTTCGATCCCACTCACGGCATGCGAATTTTCGGGTCTGAAAACTCCCTCTGTCCACCCAGCAGTAAACTCAGGGAAGGTTCAAGGCAGCGGAAGGAGAGGGATATGCTGTGACACGGTAGTTCTTAACAAATCACCGCCGCTACGGCCATGGGCAGTGTGCGATGTCGGCAACGACATTCGTGCGCGTCCAGGCTATGTGACCTTTACCTTTATCTTTTACATATAAGAGTATAAGGCGATATAATTTATTGTATATAGATTTTAGTGTTTAATTCAACAGTGCTCAATACGTGAGTAGAGCTTAGTAGTAGTAGTAGTAGTAGTAGTCTATGGCAAGTAACCATACACGCATACACATAATCACAGACAGACACAAACACACACACGCATATATATATATATATATATATATATATACATATATATATACATATATATATATATATATATATATATATATATATATATATATATATATATATATATATATGAAAATTTATAACTAAAAGGTAAACTTTTAGAGAGTTGAACCTATTGTGAGGTAAGGAAAGCTCAATATACTAGATAGAGCAAACATGTTTGCTCGTCATATATATATATATATATATATATATATATATATATATATATATATATATATAAATTCCCGAAACAGTTTTTCATGGTAAACAAGTGATGATCCCTTAAAATAGTGTTAGAAACTAACTAATATAATAACTGTAAAAAATAAATTGACTTACATGAGTGATTTTCCACTGGAAGACTTGAGACTATAAGTTTTTTTTTGTTGTTCTTTTTTTATATATATATATATATATTGTTTTCTTTATATAGTTTTAATGGTTGAGAAACTTCCGAGACTATATATATATATATAGAGAGAGAGAGGGGGGTGTATTATTTAATGTATATACAAATATAAGAGTATAAGGCGATATAATTATTGTGCATAGATTTCTAGTGTTTAATTCAACAGGGCTCAATACGTGAGTAGAGCTTAGTTGTAGTAGTAGTAGTAGCAGTAGTAGTGGTAGTAGTAGTAGTAGTAGTAGTAGTAGTAGCAGCAGTAGTAGTAGTAGTAGTAGTAGTAGTAGCAGTAGTAGTAGTAGTAGTAGTAGTAGTAGCAGTAGTAGTAGTAGTAGTAGTAGTAGTAGCAGTAGTAGTAGTAGTAGTAGTAGTAGTAGTAGTAGTAGTAGTAGTAGTAGTAGTAGTAGCAGCAGTAGTAGTAGTAGTAGTAGCGTATGTAAGGTAACAATCAAAAGAGGGTTCCACATTTTAATTGCACGGATTTTTGTTAGTGGATCTTTTATGTTTCTAGGTAGCGTTTAGTCTATCTAACTAAGCAATCGAATACGTTGTTATTTCTCTTTCAAACAAAGGTCTGGCTGTCCTTTACTTGACACCCTTTTCTTTGTTTCGCTTTTGCGGCTCTTCGTTTGAAATCGTCTCAAATTAATAGGTGATATTATCATAGCACGTGCGGGATAGAAAAAATTATGTTATTTATTTTGTTATTATACGAGCGAATAATGACTTGAAGCTCAAATGAAGATGATGCTAACCAATAATCGAGTAAAAATATTACGATAAGGCAATACATATAGGTATTTAGACGACCCGTGTAGATTATATTTGAATGAGAACGTTATAATTTAAAATATTTAAGATCATCGAAACTTACTAAACCGCAACAGCGAAATAGCCACAAACTGTTGACATTGTATTAATTTCATGTTATGATAAGAAATAATAAAATTAGTAACCCGCAGCAACAAAATAGCAACACACTGTAGACATAGCATACATTTTATTTCAGGATGAGCATAAGAAATAGATAAATGAAATAACGTAAATAACTAAAAAAACTAAATCAATATTAAAAACAGCAATGCATCACGAAATATTTATTTTTGGTTAGGCCTCAGGGGTGTTAAAAATACTGTTGGTAAACTGTTAAATATTTAATAAATCTGTGATATATATATATATATATATATATATATATATATATATATATATATATATATATATATATATATATATATAATTATTTTCACAATTAGACAACGCCGAAGCCAACAACCTATGAAACAAACAAACCGGGAGTCCTCGAAAAATGATATATATATATATATATATATATATATATATATATATATATATGAGAAAGGAAGGATGAGAGTAATCCGACGTAATAGTAAATGAAAAAGGAAAAACCAAGATATATTTTGATAATTTGACGACAAATGTCATGCAAGTACATCGAAATTTAGAAATTTCATTCTTTGCAACCATTGAGTTCTCAAAGACTGGACTCTCCTCCGGTTACTACTTTTCTTTCATCTCTCCATCATGTCAACCCCAAATTTCGATGTACTTGCATGACACTTTTACTTCAAATTATCATCCTGGGGAAGTCTTACAATAAAGACAAAACGTTTATGAATATATAAAAACTATCTCTTGGTTTTTCGTTTTTTTATTTTCCATGTATACACATATATATATATATATATATATATATATATATAAGATGAAACACCGGCAGCTGAAAGGAGCATCGAAGAAGGCATGGGACGTGACACCTCCAGCACGTATAGGAAATATGGAACAGCGAACATGCCAAACATGTAATTTGGTAAATATCTCACGTGCCTGTTTGTTGAATCACCAACGCGTACATGTGCTACAAAAATCAAGCATAAGCAAGAATTAGCTTCAATTATGGCATCTCTTCAGATTATCACAACGCCTGCCTCTTCTGGTCTGTAAAAGTCTAGCAGGCCTGAAGAGCCATATCCTCGCTGCATACTGGGAGGTTTTCCTCTAAAATACCTTCGATACGAAATAAGTGTTCATACTCAAACTCGAATAGACAGCCACCATATATGAAATTGAAACCACCATATATGAAATTGAAGCCACCATATATGAAATTAGAGCCACCATATACATGAAATTGATATAAACATTAGAACAGGGTACGCAAATTATCACGCGTTTCTTTGCAAGTGACGCCTACGGGGCTGGAAAAAAGTGTTGGTCTTCCAACCTTTTTAATCTTCAAATGTCCGAAAAGAAATCAGATGAAGTATAAATCTGATTGATCAAAATTAACCTCCTCAAAGGGTCACATCAACTGGGTTGTGAATGGGGACACATTTTAAGCGTGTAAATTAAAATATTTTCCCTCCACTTAATCATAGTAAACACTTATTTGTTACTTTTTGTTTTGTTTGTTGGTTGTCGATCAAGGAAAAATCTCAAACACGTATATCTATATGATAAAGTAAAGTTAGTTTCCTTATAACATTGACAAACATACGTTTTATCCAAATGCTACGGCATCAATTTAAACCAGGGTTTCTCAACCGGGGTCCACATGGACTCTTGGGGTCCACGTAATATTCAATAGGGTCCACAGGCAAAAATAACAAATTGGGGGTCCACAGTGATATTTTGGTGGTCCATGGAGCAATTTCTTCTTCAGAACGGTTACTACTAAAAATAAAATGTCTACTGTAATTCACACCATATTGAAATAAGTAGAGAATATATATGAATGATTCTTTCTTTAATATTTCCTTTTGACCTGTTCTTGGCCTTTTGGCTAAGATCAAAGTGTAGTATCTGTTCCGATTGATACTGCACCCCATGGGCTGGTATTGTCTTGGTCTTCGGGGCTTGATTTACGCTGGTCTTTGGGTCTGTCCTGTGCAGTTCTAGGAGGTCCACCGCTTACTACCTGAGGCTCCCCTACCGGTGAATGCCGACGGGGCTGCCAAGGCAATTTTTAAACCCCACTTTCCCGACCCGACCTTGGGTCACATCTTACTTGTGGGAGAAAGATAAAAACTGGCCTTGTGCTTAACTCCCGGAGAGGAGTAAATCAATACTCACCCAGGAGATCTTCGACTATTATTAACATCGATGGAACCAGATATAAAGAAACTTGCTGAGCAGCATCAACCACACGGATCTCATTGAATAAATCTGCATTTTTTTTTTCTAATCACGCACTTATTTTAAAATAGTTTATTATGAATTATTTATTTACATTAGTTTACCTTCAAAATAAAGCATAATTATTTACTATTTCTTTGATTTATGATATAATCCCTTCACTTTTTATTAGTGAAAAATAGAATAAGCTTTTCTTTTGTCGAATAGCTATGAGAGGGTCCACAAAAAGAAAAATAAAGGAAAAGGGGTCCATGAGTAAAAAAAGGTTGAGAAAATCTGATTTAACTAATGCTATATATTTTCTATTTGTCACGCTACATTCCTCCCAATCATTACCTCCTCTTTTGGGAAGAGCACATTCCTATGTGTGTATTCCTCGTTATATTATCCTCCCTAGATTACCTCCTTCTTTTGAAAGGGTAGTGCTGTATCTGTTCTCTTGCCGGCAGTAACTCCCATTTTTGTGGGGGAGCAGTAGTTGTTTTTCGTCATGATGCCATTCTCCCAGACATTACCTCCTCCTTTCGAGCTCACTGTAGTATATGTTCGTTTACCATGATAACATCCGTCAATGCTCGCCAAAATATGCGACCGGAGAGAGCATATATTTGCTAGTAATGTATATATGAAAGATCTAATTACTGAAATAATTATATGAATTTATACGAATATTTTACTAATATATCTTAATAAATAGCGAGTGTGACCACCGGCAAAGCATATTTCCGTCATTAGTTACAAAGATTTTAGACTATATAACTATATGCATTGAACACACTCACGTAATTAATATATATATATATATATATATATGTGTGTGTGTGTGTGTGTGTGTGTGTGGTGTGTGGTGTGTGTGTGTGTGTGAAAGAAAGACGAATGGAAAACATGTCAAAATGCAGGATAAAAACAAAAACAACAGATTTGACCGGTTTCGTTCGTATTAACGAAAGTCTTCAGAAAAAGTGAAGATTTGGAAACAATTTTATTTTTCGCACCTACCGAGTTAGTATAGGCAAGACAGTAGGCTGAGGGGTGAAAGCGATACTTTACCCCATATATATATATATATATATATAGAGAGAGAGAGAGAGAGAGAGAGAAAGAGTCAGGTTGTATATAAAAATAAATCAAATAAAGTGCTCGATCATATAAGAGAGCTAATATGTAATATACAGTATCTAAATAAATTATATATATATATATATATATATATATATATATATATAAAATATATATATATAATATGTATATATATGTATATATAATTACATATATTACCTCCTATCATGGCCACATATTTAAACTTGATCAATTAATATATCTATCTATCTATCTATCTATCTATCTATCTATATATATATATATATATATATATATATATATATATATATATATATATATATATATGTATATATGTGTGTGTGTGTGGGTGTGTCTGTGTGTGAATGAAATTAAGAGAATATATTTTAATTATTTCGTTTTCTTCAATGACGTTAGTTTTCGGCCATTGTGGTCTTCCTCGGGGCTCAATTTGTGAAGTTGTCTGAACCAGATTTATGAAGTAGTAGAAAACATGATGTTATTTGATAAAGAATAAAAAAGAATTCATAAATTTTACTGACTACACTTAACAGACGATGCCCTGGGGAAAGTATCAGTGACAGAAACGTAGGCGATATGAACCATTAAATAAAATAAAATAAAGATTTCTTTAAAAAAAATAAATAATAGATAAAATAATAATAATAATAATAATAATAATAATAATAATAATAATAATAATAATAATAATAATGGGGAGGCTTGTTGCCACTCGAGCCCCAGAGGGGACCAATGGCCCTTTATCAGCGGGAAATCGGTGGTAGGTGGTTGTTGAGATACCGCAAGGTCATCAGCGGTGATGAACGAAAAGAGGTGGAGCATACTGGAAGTCTGAGGAGACTTGTTGTCACTCAGACTCCAGGGAATACGACAGGTTGTTGGCAGTGGGCGATCACTGACGATTACCAGTGTGATAACTCCTAGTGAGTAAATAATAACAATAATAATAA
>OY744533.1:5633492-5653492 GCA_963556195.1 Sepiola atlantica | reverse complement strand
ATGGTTATGGTTAGGAGAAAAGGTTAGGGTTAGTATTAGGGTTAGGGTTAGGGTTAGGGTTAGGGTTAAGGGTTAGGGTTAGGGTTAAGCCTTAGTTTTAGGGTTTAGGTTAAGGTTAAGGGTATGTGTAAGGGTTAGGGTTAGGGTTAGGGGTAAGGGGTAAAGGTTAGGCTTATGGTTATGGTTAGGGGTAAAGGTTAGGGTTAGGATTAGGGTAAGGTGTAAGGGTTAGGGTTAGGGTTAGGGTAAGGGTAAGGGTTAAGGTTAGGGTTAGGGTTAGGGTTAGGGTTAGGGTTAGGGTTTAGAGTTAGGGGTAAGAGTTAGGGTTTGGGGTAAAAGTTAGGGTTGGGATTAGGGTTAGGGTTAGGGTTATGGTTAGGCTTATGGTTATTGTTAGAGGTAATAGTTAAGGTTACGGTTAGGGTTAGGGTTAGCGGGAAGGTTTAGAGTTAGGGTTAGGGGTAAATGTTAGGGTAAGGTTTAGGGTTAGGGTTGAGGTGTAAGGGTTAGGGTTGAGGTTAGGGGTTTAGGTTGGGGGTTTTGATTAGGGGTAGGGTTAAGGTAAGAGGTTAGGGTTAGGGTTAGGGTTAGGGTTAAGGGTTAAGGTTTAGGTTTAGGATTGAAAGAAATAATTTGGGGGATATTTTTAGGTGTTCCACTCCCATATCATCCTATGAAAATATAATTTTTTAGTAAAGAAAAAACATTAAAACCATTGGCAGTGACGGATTCTAAGTGGTAACGACACGGACTCACAGCCTGGCTGTGTCAGATTCTAGTTCTTTCCGCATAAACACTTTCGCTTAGGACCTTGGCTACCTTCACATGGTCCCTCCTTTAGGTACCTGATTCATTTGTAGAAAAAGAAATTCGAAGTATAAATATATCGGGGAAACCAATGCCAACAATAGAATCATCTGATTCATACGAAATCATCTGATTCATACGAAAAGTATATGTTAAGTTGTGAAACCCTTAGAGTCAATATGGTATGTTTGTGATTGGAACTAATTTAGAGAGTAGACAAAGTAGACGATCCCTGACCCCCATCTTACTCCATTTTTTTTTTTTTGGCCTTGTGCCAAATCTTTGTTTACTGTTAACAATTACTGAAACAGAAGATAAATAAAACAAGTGTGCACGGTGACAAACAAGCAATATAACCATATTATTACAGTTAGTCATATATAGATATTCATCGCTAAATGTTAAATATGTGTCGCTTAAGATTGATCCGGTTATAATCACATTGATACAACAGTTTTTACGATCACTGAACTTATAGACTGAATTGAATATTGAATTTGCTAACTCTAACGCTGATTGATAATCACGTTCTTTAAAGGATAACAAATTTAAAGGATTTCACGAAGTCAAAGAACATTGTGATATTATAATAGACTATCTATCAATTTTGTACGAAACCAAATAGTCAGAATACATTTTGCTGTCATAATAACCTTCCCCTCTCTCTCTTTCTCTCTCTCTCTCTCACTCTCTCTCTCTTCCAACTGTCCGTCTTTCTCTCTCTATCTCCCTTTCTCTTTTCTCCTCTCTCTCCCTCTCTCACTCTTTCTATCTCTTCTCTTTCTCTTTCCCCTATTTTCTTTATTTTCCCCTTCATAATTACTGAAACAAAAGATAAATAAAACAAGTGTGCACGGTGACAAACAAGCAATATAACCATATTATTACAGTTAGTTATATATAGATATTCATCGCTAAATGTTAAATATTTGTCGCTTAAGATTGATCCGGTTATAATCACATTGACACAACAGTTTTTACGATCACTGAAGTTAAGAGATTTTCAATCTGATCAGTTCTTAGTTGGGGGGGGGGCATTTGAGAATACCAGATAATGTTTATATAAACCTGGTTCTGGTTCTGGTAGGTGTGTAAGCCTAGGGAGGGCTACATATATATATATATATATATATATAACTACAACAAACAGTGCTGGGCGGTTCAGTGTGATCTGCACCGACCCGACACTAGTCGGTGATGACTGATCGATATGTTTTGCTCGTTTTAAGTATCAAATTGTCGGTATGTTGTGGTTAAGTTTTAAATCGCAGTTACATCGCTGAACGCGCAGATTAAATGGTCATAACTTTAAAATATCTGTTACATATCTTTCGGCGGAGTTGGTATCTGGCTTGGCAGGCAAAGTGTTTTCCGTGCTCTTATTGGCGCAAACGCATATAAACAAAAATATGTTTGAAAAAAAAATCAATTCCGTCTGTTTGAATAACGCCTTCTAAAGAACCCTGCATGGCACGTAAATTATATCGACAACAACCATCGCTATACAACACACATTGTTAGTGTTCGATTTAAATGCAAACCGTTTATTAAATCACAACAACGATTTATTAAAAAAAAACAACCCAAGTACGCTTTTTCCAATAACAGCGAATAAATCGCAGCCACCTATGTTCTAGGTTCGATCCTTTATTGCGATAGGTATGTTGTGCCTGCTTCACTCCTAAACTAATTAACCAATCATTATGAATTTTGGGAAACAGCTAGTATGTGTAAAGGGTGTAAATGTGGGCTATATTTAGTTCAATTTAGTATTAATTAAATAGTATACAAAGGCGATGGGATCACTTTGTGAAAAGTCAGATACTTCCGATTTTATGAAATTTTAACAATTGATATTAGCCATCAATTAATAAATATTCGCAAATTTCAGTTTCTTTCGAGTATTTAAAATAATTTTAAGGAGTATGATATGGGCACAAACTCCTATTTGAAAATTAAATTGATGAGATTTGGATTGAATTAGATCCGTAGTCATTAAAAACCAAGTACGATTCCGTTCTTCTTCTTTCGTTTGCTTCACAGCATCTCACTGTTAGATCACCAGCTCGGTTGAGAATAGCCATGTAAATGTTTTGTTGTCTAGCGCAGCTATGCCGGCTTCGCCGTTGGGTGGTCGATATTTAAGGCATGACTCGATGATGTGGTCTACTGTCTGTTCAGAGTGACCACAGTCGCAGACAGCCGAGTCCCTGAGTCCTCATTCTTTCATGGTCGCGGCGAAACGGCCGACACCTGTCCTGAGGGGGTTGAGCATTGTCCACTGCCGGCGAGGAATTCCATGCCTGGTAGGTTATCCGGGTCCTCCACAAATCTGTGCAACCTTGATTTATCTGCTGCCTGCCATTCCTCCGTCCAGCAACGTTTCCGCGACCCCAACGTACGATTTCCTGAATGTCCATGTCTTCGTAAGACCGTTTAAACTTAAGCTTGGTATTTAATAAATTTTCTGGAATCAGAATAATGTAATTGACTTTGATCAACATTTAAATAAGGATTCTAGACATAAGGTTTAGTATCACTAAATCTTGATTTGGTTCGTGTTTTTCTTTTGTTTCGTTTTCTTTTATAACCGATGATACTATTTTTGTGGTATTCGCCCAGCGTTAGGCATTCCGACTGTCACCGACAGTGGGCGTTTATGGGGACTGCAAATTCACATCCGGCCCCCTAGTCAGCATGTATATCCCCGTCAAGGGGGGTTACATACAGCGCCTAGTATTTCCTAATAGTCACCCATCTTGTACTGGCATGGTTAAACGTCGCTTAACTTTGGTGAGTGTAACGGGGACCAGTGTGTTAAGGTAGTTATTCCGTATAAACTGGTTCTAGGGGTTTACGGCACATCAAACATCTTTGCAGCAATTCCATGCAAAGTGAGATATAGGTGTCAAAAAATATATGAATTTATTTCTTTAAAGGTGTAAGGTTTCTTTCATTATATACTTTTTACTGCTCGGAAAATATAGTTATGTCTAATGCTCCAATATGTACGTATTAAGGCAATATAGATTTGACCCACAGAAACTGCATGGTTAATGTGAATCATTACTACGAAGTTTAAAACTAGACATCGCTGGTTTTCCGTTGATCCTTGAACAGGTTGACCTTGACAGAAGGGGATGGCAAACGACGTGATGGCCTGACGGTGTTTCCCTTTACAAGCCTCTCGACAGATTTGTATTTCAACCGATCGCTGTGGAGACGAGTGGAGTGATTGGCTCTGCCACGCGCGACTTCCTCAGCAGTCGTGGTCTATTAACGACACGCAACACCAGAGACAATCGCGAATTGTCTTGGCTTTACGATCGCCTCTCTATCGCCATTATTTGTGGAAACGCCTTGAGTCTGCTCTCGGCCTGCCAAGCAAGCCGGACATTCGAAAAAAACTATTGACTGTGATACGATTATACATAAGGAATCGGGATTTCTTGATATTAAACTAAATAATTTTTAAAATTGTAAATTTGGGCATACTAAAATTCTCAAAATAAAGTGAAATTTCTGGAGTATTTATTAATTGAAAAAAAATGCTTGTTTATTCTACAGAAAGTATAATATTCTCTAAAGAAAGCAGAATATGTTATTTATTGGTATGTTTTTGAACTTTCCAAAGCTTAATATGATTGGATATTAAACATGGAATTTACTAGAGCTGAAACAGGTTACGACCATGTGTCCTGCTAGTCACATGAACATTAAAAAATATCTTCTTTTTTTTCAGAAGGTACAAACAATTTATAAACAAAACATTTCTCATCTTTAATTCGTTCAAATAGATGTTAACTCAATCATGATTATTTTTTTCATAAATGCACTTCTGTGTCTGGTAAAGTAGTATAAAAACTGTCACGTTACTCACGTGACGAACGGGACATGCTGGCAAAGACATCTTTATGGCTTATTTGACGAAATGAAAGATTTTCTTTGTCAATGATATTAATTTCTTGATTTATATTCATCAAATAATTATATCATCATTTGGTAATATTAAATCTTAGATTGTGTAACTGTGACGTAGTTGACATGACACAATTTATAATTTTTAATCCGGAAAATATTTAAAATAAATATTTGTAAAAACATGTTTTAATATATTTTTTAAAAATTAAAAAAAAATATTTTTACAAATATTTTTTCAAAATATTTTTTTAAAATATTAAAAACAATATTTAGAAAAATATTTTTAAAAAATATTTAAAAATATTTTTTTTGAATATTTTTTAAATATTTTTGTTAAATATTATAAAAAGCAGCATTGCCCTGCCTTTATAACACCTTCATATCCTCATTCTATCAACCT
The DNA here is from genome assembly GCA_963556195.1 of Sepiola atlantica. Taxonomy (NCBI): domain Eukaryota; kingdom Metazoa; phylum Mollusca; class Cephalopoda; order Sepiida; family Sepiolidae; genus Sepiola; species Sepiola atlantica. The sequence continues at coordinate 5,648,364 of OY744533.1, read as the reverse complement.
AACCCTAACCCAACCCTAAAACCCTAACCCTAACCCTAACTTTACACCGTAACCCTAACCCTAATCCTAACCCCTAAACCCTAATCTTAACCTGAAAAATATCGGCGATTACATCGACCCAATTGTAGTGAGAATAACACCCAAGAAGAGAACAGGTGTCGGAATAATCCAATACGGACAATTTATCCAACCTCATGGAAAAAAACTCCGAAACATAACAATTCAAGTCTAGTAGGTTTATAAAAACCAACAAAGTGCTGCCGGTTGAAGCAACTCTCGAAATATTAAAATCGTTGAATCTAACATTTTATTTGGGTCCGCAACTAAACTGTATGACTGTCACATGATGACCAGGGTCATAGTCAAAGCTACTTGATTGAGTGTGTGTCTAGATGTGATTTCAGTGGATTGCTCACAGTGTGGAAAAATGGACGACTCTTTACCCAGAAAATGTTAAAACTGTACTAGTGCGTGTGTGTTCCAACTTAGACAGAGTTTTTTTATCCTATGCTACATGTTCTAACAATACGTTATGAATGATTACACTCAGCGGAACATATACGATGGCGGCAAAAGTTGTCTTTTCTATCAGAAGACAGTCCAGCTCTCTTAGTGACGTGGTAAAGCCTCAACTACAAAATAATCATTTTGGTGGAAGTAATTTCTATGAGTATACACACAGACACACACACACATACACACACACAGACACATATATATATATATATATATATATATATATGATTATTTTTATTTACACGGACATGTACAAAATCTGCGACACTGGCATGTCGATGTTATTGATCAACAGCTATCATGAACTCATCAGGAAGAGTTAGTATCCGATCTTAACCTTAGATCAAGTTCTTTCCAAATATGATATACGGTTAAGATCGGATTCTAACTCTGCCTGATGAGATCTCAGTTCATAATAGCTGTTGATCGCTAACATCGACAGTCCAGTGTCGCAGATTTGGTACATGTCTGTGTAAATAAAAATAATCATATATAAAAGCTTTATTTGATATTTGGCAAATTTTATGAACCCGGTAGGCATTCCTAGGATTACTACCCTGTGCATGTTTTACCTGGATTATTATATATATATATATATTAGTAAGTTTTTGAAAGGCTGTGGGCAATGCAATTCCGGGTAAGATGCAAGTTGAAAGGAAAGGAACAAAAACAATAACAATAAATCGAATACGATATAAGACTTACTATTTATTTTTCCTTTTTTTTTTTCCTTTTTTTTTTTTTTTTTTTCTTACATAACAGCAAGAGTGTTTTAGCTGTTCTTGTGATGTCCGGGTGATTAAAAATCACTATTTGATATTTCGGGAAAAGACATCCCTTTTTCAAAAATAATTAGACCAGATATATATATATATATGTGTGTGTGTGTATATATATATATATATATATATATATATATATATATATCCGCAGACAAACTGTTTCACTGTAGCACAGCTGTTCATTGTGGCTAGACTATCACTCGCCATGAGAATAGATCGAACCTACGACCATCTAGTTGATAATCAGCCATTCAAACCACTTGACAACGGGGCGCCAGTGTTGGCAAATTACATATATATATATATTGATTTATACAAACATTGTCAACTACTAGAGAGTGCTCGATATTTGTTTATTTTTCAAAGAGCTTAGCGTTGTCGCTAATAGTAGCTGGCGATATCACTTACTACAGTGCTCAACCCAAGAAAGTGAGTGGGGCTTATATAGTCATCAACAGGAAGACTAACCACATACACTAGGAGTTATGGTGTTATGAGCATAATGAAGAATGTATAATAGTGTTTTTCATTTAATATATTTTATATATATATATATATATATATATATATATATATATATATATATATATATATATATATGTTTTTATTTTATTATTTCTATCTTTATTTTTTCACATTTCCCCAAAAAATATAACATTTCTGCGGGATTTATTTTTTACGGTCCGTTTTATTTGTCGTGAGCCAAACAACATAGTTATGTCAATATTATCTCTGCAACGCTACAAAATCATTAGAAAAATTCACAAAAAGTAAAAAGTTCTTGAATTAAAGTGTCTTGAAAAATATAGATAGATAGATAGAGAGAGGGAGAGAGAGAGTGAGAGATAGAGAGAGGGGGAGAGACACACACACAATCGCAATCACTAAATTATTCAATACTTAAATATTAGGGCCTGGAATTTATTGATTCACTCCACTGTCTAGGGCAACGTCGGGACATGGGTCAGCTAGTATATATTATCAAAACAGGGCCCAGCGCATACGCGGGAATCAAGTCGCTATTAACCACTTTTCATTTGATTTAGTTTTGTGGAGTTAATTAAATTTTCTAAACTCATAATATCTATTTCTTACTTTTTTTGCTAAAAATAATTGTTTGCTTTTCAAATAAATTCATTTTCCTTCTTTTCTACGCGCTCACGTGTGTGTTCTCCTTCTGCAGTGTTTACGGAAATGAGTTTGCTTAAACTCCGGGTAAATCTTAAATAGAGACTAAGTCAATTGAAACTATATTTATGTAGCTAATTTGTTTACCGAAGTGTGGGTCCGACGGTGATCTTGTGACATGCGAATCTTTAAAAAGATAAGAGTACAAGATTTGGTAGCCAGACGAAAAATCGATAACAAGAATCTTCGAAATATCAGAGACATAATCATTTTTAAAAAAGGAAGTTGAAAAAATAAATAGAATTAAAAATCAATATAATTTTTGAATTTTATTTTTTTATTTGTACATTTTTAACAAGGGTATTTGTATATCATTCATATAGCAGACAATTATCGAAAAAAATATATACATATATATATATATATATATATATATATATATATATATATATATAAAGAGAGACAGTTAAAAGATGAAGATAAAAATTGTAAAAATACAACATCTATTACGTCAATTATTTTGTTTTCAATTCCTACTTTTATTTTATTTATTTTAGTTTTATTTTAATTTGAATTATTTATTTATTTTTTACCTTTTACTTCGTTTTTGTATTTTTAATTGTTATTTTAATTTTAATATTTCATTTTAATTTTAATTTTAATTTTTATTTTTATTTTTATTTTTATTTTTATTTATATTTTTATTTTTATTTTTATTTTTATTTTAAGTTTAATTTTTATCTTTATTTTAATTTTAATTTTAATTTTAATTTTAATTTTGATTTTAATTTTAATTTTAATTATTATTTTTGTTTTTGTTTAATTTTTTTAATTTTTATTTTTATTAAACGATCGTACGCCATAATGTACGTGATGTTCTTACTTTTGGAACAATTGTAATCTTTTAATTCATTGAATCTTTATATATATATATATATATATATATATATATAGAGAGAGAGAGAGAGAGAGAGAGAGAGAGAGAAGCAGTTTAAAGATTATAATATAAATTGTAAAAATAAAACATCTATTACGTCTTCAGTTGTTCAAAAAAGAGATTTATATTTTTTCCTAAAACCATGGCTTTTCAAAGAATGGAATTCTTATCGTCAGAGGAATACAGAGAGATACGTTGGTAAGAGAGTTACAAAAGTCAATATTTGAGAAGATAAAGTATCTTTTTAAATAAATGCAAAAGAGACCAAAAATGCAGATGTCGAATGCAAATATAATGGGTTGAAAATATACGAAAAAGTTCACCGTTGAGGGCGCCACTATATTTGTAGCAGCAGATTAAATAATGGCAAATCCAGGAAAGAGTTTAACATCCATAGAGTTTTGGAGACCGACACGAGCCCCCCCCCCCCAACAAAAACGGTTTGAGGAAGTTTGCAGTGTAAATGTTTAAAGAATATTTTGTGCATCAAAACTCCCATTGACCTTATATATAATCTTTTAAGGGATTTAAATTCTAATTGGTATAAATCAATCTGGTTTTGTAGAACCCTAACCCTAACTTCCGACTGCTGTCGTGTCGCCCGTCTTTTTACCAGCTAGCTGACGGGACGAGAGCATGCTACCCCCGTGAATTAAATAAAGACACCCGTTCTAAATTCCGTGCATATTCCCGAGTTCGACAAGATACACCTAAAAAAAAGTCAGAGGTTACATCGGCCGAAACGTAGTGAGAAGAACTCTCAAGATGAGAACAGTAGTCCGAATAATCCAAATTATACAAATTATCAATCCTCATCTAAAAAAAAATCAGAAACAAAAAAATCTTGTTTATCCTACTTGTTTATCATGATTTAAAAATTTTCTGGTGATATTATTCGTTATTCAACTGACAATCTATCTATAGCATTACCCATTATCCTCGAGTGGCTTTTAGCGTTGATATGTAGTCACGCGTCAATAGTAAAACAAATAATAAATTCTATTTATTGTCTGAAACAAAATGTCCATGCAATAATCCTTTTCTTTTTTTCTTTCTATTGTTTCAATTGTCTTCGGACCTACGGACGACACGGATGATATAAAATATTCTGAACGCGTAGGAACATTACAAATTAATCAAGATATCATGATACTAAACCTTATTTCTAGAATCCTTATTCACATTTTCAACAGAGTCTATTAGATGATTTTGATTCTAGATAAAGGTTAATCTTAAAGAGTCTTAAATAGAAATTGAAATTCAGCGAACCTTTCTGAGTTGATGTCTAGTTACTATGGATCAAATTTAATGCAAATCTGAAATATTTGAATTTTCAAATGGCAAGTTGTTCCAATATTATGGCCCCTAAAAAACTTTTAAATTAAATGGGCTAGTTAAATTCAATTAGTAATTCATTAGATTAATTGTGATTGATAATAAAATCCATAAATCCGACAAGATAACTTCATGTATTAGATAATTGATAGATATATTATTATCAAGGTACTGTACAAGATGAGATATATAGATATGAATATACTGTCACAGAATATTTGACAATAAAGTTACAATTTTCGTGAGAATGATAGATACAAGTGATAGATAGCGAGATAGCTAGCTAGATAGCTAGCAAGCTAGCTAGATAGATAGATAGATAGATAGGTAAGTATAACGATATATATATATATATATATATATATATATATATATATATATATATATATATATATATATATATATATATATATATAGAGAGAGAGAGAGAGAGAGAGGTAGATAGACAGATAGATAGATAGATAGATAGATAGATAGATAGATAGATAGATAGGTAAGTAGATAGGTAGGTAGATATATATATATATAGATAGTAAGATAGATAGATAGATAGATAGATAGATAGATAGATAGATAGATAGATAGATAGATAGATAAGTAGAACGATAGATAGATAGATAGATAGATAGATAGATAGATAGATAGATAGATAGATAGATAGATAGATAGATAGATAGATAATCTATTCAAAGATACGAAACTAAAGTCGATATGATGAAACAACTAAAAAGCCAAGCCATGAATAGATTGTACTTTGTAAAACGACATGACAGACAAAAGCCATAGAAAACGTTAAATGCCAGAACTGGAAGCCACGTACCGATTACGGTGATTGTATGGACATTTTTCCCTTTGATGATTCTGCATTCTTTGACCGTCTTGGAGAAGTTCAGATCCAGCAGCGTTCCCAAATGCGCTGCGTCTCTGTGCGACGGGGAACGAGACGCACGCTGCGCGCACTTTGCAAAAAGGCGAACAGCTGGGATGCCACGTTCATTTTCGTGATCAATGCCCTCGGATCTCTGTCTCTTCTCCACCCCTCATCATCTCTCTCAATATTCCTTCGGCGCTTGTCGCAATGTTAATTAGCCGTTCGCTTGCTCATTCGATGACGGTTGGACCGAAAGACCTCTGGAGGAGACGTAAGTTGCGCACAAGTTAGTGAAGAGGGATGGTTGTCGGTGTGGAGCGGACGGCAATACTCGGCGAAGGTATACTGAAAAGGCGGGTATCCGAAAAGACGAAATTGAATGTCGGAAATGAAAAGAAAGGTCAGGGGTGATCATTTTGGGATTTTTTTCTGATCTATTTGAAAATAAACATAATGGCCTTTTGGCTAAGATCAAAGTGTAGTATCTGTTCCGATGGATACTGCACCCCATACTGGTGTTGTCTTGGCCTTCGGGTCTTGATTTACGCCGGTCAATGGGTCTGTCCTGTGCAGTTCTGGGAGGTCCACCTTCCCAGGCTTTGCCTCCCCTCTTTGGGGAGGAGTAAGTTTATTGCTTACTGTCTTAGGCGCCTCTACCGGGGAATGCCGACGGGGCTGCCCAGGCAATTTTTAAACCCCACTTTCCCGACCCGACCATGGGTCACATCTTACTTGTGGGAGTAAGATAAAAACTGGCCTTGTGCCTCACTCCTGGAGAGGAGTCAATCAATACTGTTATATGGACGGATAAGAATACTCTTCAGCGCCGGAATGTAGACAAATTTGTAAAGGAGAAAGATAAGATGAAAACAGGGTTCGAACTTGTGTGTAGGTATAGAGAGCATTTGTTGCTTGTATCGTTCGACCGTTGGAATACTAAGACCAGTGTAGCTGTGTGAGTACTCACAGCCATCGTTATGAGAGTCCGATCCTTTTTCACTCTTATCTTCTATACAGGGTAAAATTAGAGTTTCCAATATTTTATTGATCTGCATAGTACGACAAACATATAGCACACATATAATTCTGCTTCGTGTGCGATTTATCATCATCATTATCATCATCATCATCATCATAATTATCATCATCGTTGTCATTATAATCATTATTATTATTATTATTATTATTATTATTATTATTATTATTATTGTTGTTGTTGTTGTTGTTGTTGTTGTTGTTGTCGTTGCTGCTGCTGTTGTTGTTATTATTATTATTTATTATTTATTATTTATTATTAGTAGTATTATTATGATTTTTTATTATTATTATTTTTATTAATTATTATTATTAATATGTATTATTATTATTTATTATTATTGTTATTTATTATTATTTTATTATTATTTATTATTATTTATTATTATTTATTATTATGATCATTATTATAATCGTTTATTATAATTTTATTATTATTTATTATTATTATAATTATTATTAATATTTGTTATTATCATTTATTATTATTATTTTATTATTATTATTATTATTATTATTATTATTATTATATTATTATTATTATTTATTATTATTATTATTTTTATTATTATTATTATTAATTATTATTTTGTCATTATTATTATTATTATTATTTTTATTATTTATTATTATTATTATCATTATTATTATTATTATTATTATTATTATTATCATCATTTATTATTATTATTATTATTATCATTATTATTATTATTATCATGTATTATTATCTTATCATTATTGGTATTGTTGCTATTATCATTATTATTATAATTATTATTTTATTATTTTTATTATTTTATTATAATTATTTTATTATTATTTATTATTATTAGTAGTAGTAGTATTATATTCTTATTATCATTTATTATTATTTATTATTATTATTATTTATCATTATTTTATTATTATTATTATTATTATTATTATTATTATTTATTATTAATCATTATTTTATCATCATTATTATTATGTAAGACGATAAATAATAATGGTTATTTACCACTAAGAAAAATTAGAATAATGAAGTACACTTTGTATTTTTATATATTTCAATGTTAAGGTATCTGTTCACCACAAATGGAAATATTAAATAAAAAGAAATTTGAACATTTTGGCAAAAATAAAGAAAATAAATGGGACTTTTTTCTTATTTATTTATAAACAAAATATGAAACTATATATGCTTATTCTCTCTCTCCACACACACATACATACACACACAGGCATATATATATATATATATATATATATATATATATATATATATATATATATATATTTATATATTTATATATCTATGCAAACATCGTTAAAAATAACAGAATTCGTCTGTTTAATTATAACTTTCTATTTTTTTCAATGTTACTGATGTTTTTTTTTTGTATTAAAATTAAAAAAACAAAAATAAATGTTCCATAGGTTCCACGAACGTTTTCGATTCTTCGTCGAATCATCAACAGGTGTCAAAAGCAAATGAACAAAAAAGCTGGAGAATGACGAGAATTCTTAAAAAGCCGGCGTATGAAACCAGTGGCAACATTTTAAAATGCTTAACGTATGCAATCCCTGCAGTTTGAAAACGGAACTTCTCAACCTGACCAGAATGCAGCAACTCTAGTTGAAGTGAGTGCCCCTTATTATGATGTTGTTTTTAAATAAAAGCTAAGATAGAGAATATAACAAAATAGAGAAAGTAGCAACCCTAGTTGAAGTCAGTGCCCCTAATTATGATGTTTTTTAAATAAAAGCTAAGATAGAGGATATAACAAAATGGAGAAAGTAGCAACCCTAGTTGAAGTCAGTGTCCCTAATGATTCAGGATTGAACAGAGCAGAAAGGGAAAAGATTACGAAATACCAAGCTCTTATGTACAACATAAAAAGAAACTGGAATATTAGGAAGATCTCCATCATTCCAGTAAGCATATTATCTACTGAGCTCATAAAAAACAAAGTTCAAAAACTACCTCGCGAATATACCCGGTGATTTAAGCGCAGGATAGATACAGAAAATTGCGCTTAAAAGACCGGTGGGAATCCTTGAAAGATCTCTCGGTTCGACTCTATGAAATAGCATGTGAATATCTGGCGTCATGTAGGATGATCTATTTTTAGCAAAAACCAAGTTATTTATCTACCTCCCGCAAGGTAAGATGTGACACAAGGTCGGGAAAGTGGGATGAGATAAGCCAGGGCTCGAGAGCAAAAACCAAACCATAAGAAAACTGACAAAAGAGGAAGATGTTGTATATTGAGAGAAAGGCGAAAACAAGAACTCATACGTGATAGTACGGCGTTAGATGGCTGACAACGGTCATACGCAATCCACTATGTCTATGCAATTCATACCGCTAAACACATAGAAAACGGAGCTGTTTAACCTAACATATGCGACGTGAGAAAAAGTGTAGCCACTAGTTGACGTCAGTATCCCAAATTATGATGACTTAAACAGAACTGGGAGAGAAATGATAACTAAATACTAAGGTCTTATGTACGACATAAAATGAAATGAAAGCTTAGGAAGGTCTCCATCATTCGAATGATCATATGAGATATCATGAAAAATAATTAAAAACACTACTTTGCGAATATACCCGGTGACCCAAGTGCAATAGAGATTCAAACAATTACGCTTACAGGGCTGGTAAAAAAATACCTTAACAAATGTACTGTTTGAAATCTCTCTAATAATCGGTGAATTTCTGGCGTCCAGCAAAAAACTAAACGATAAGAAAATTGACAAAATAGGTAGATGTATATTGAGAGAAAGGGATAAGCAAGATCTCATACGTGATGGTACGGCGTTAGATGTCTGACAACAATCGACCTCTTTCCCAGAAGTGAGTCTGCGAGTACGAAAGAGGTATTAATAGTGTTTGCAAAAAAGACCAATGGCTTGGGGTAGTACAGACAAAAACTCCATGGTCAGGGTATAAAAAGACCAATGGCCTTGGGTAGTACAGACAAAAACTCCATGGTCAGGGTATATAAAGACTTTTTACCTGTCGTTATTGTGTTATCTTTTACTGATGGAGATTTGGTATATGTGTGTCTGAATCAGAAACTATACTATTACTTCTATTAAAATTATACTATTGTAATATTGAGCTATTTTGTAATTCTCAATTCTGGGGAATAGTGTAGTATATGTTCTGTTATCATTCGACCATCTTCTCAGGGATTACACTTTCTTTGGTAGGGTAGCGTAGTATCTGTTATGTTATCATGAGATATACGGCACAATCACGTTGACACACCGGTTCCCATTAGATCACCGAAGTTAAGCGGCGTCGAGGCTGGCCAGTACTAAATGGGTGACCATTTGGGAATACCAGTTGCTGTATGTGCTCTCTGCTTATCTCGGCATTGTTTCCAGTCGTCCTGTATTACTACTTGCCATTGGAATCAAGCAATGCCGACTGTGGAGAGCGGTTGCTGGTTATTGCGCAACCCTTGCAATTATAAATTCACGCGCGGACCGCCCCTGGCGGGGCACTCATACGTCGAAAATCGACGGGGAGAGAGAGTCCATCATGAGATAAACCTCATAGGAAGTACCTTTTTCTTTTGTGTAGTATATGATCGTTGGTTATGATGCAGTCATCCCAAGCATTATTGCCTTCTTTTTGGGGTGATAATGTTGTATCTGTTCTGTGGCCCTGAAACCATCCTCCTAAGTACGATCTTCTCTCTTTTCGGGGCTGAGAGTTGAGTGTATAGCATTCTCAGAGGCGTTACCTCCTTCTTTCGAGGTGATAGTAGTGTAGTATATGTTATGTTGTTAATATGTAATACTCCCAGGCATTACCTACCCCTTCTCGTTTGTGCTATATTGTCATGAGACTATACCATGTGCATTACTTTCTTCTTTTAGGGAGGGTAGTTTAGTATCCCTTCCGTTGTCATGAGACCATTATCTGGGCATTAATTCCTCCTTGCTAGGGATAGTGTACGTCAAGAAAATTGTCACGATCGACTGTTTTTGAGCAAACTCAATATTTACATTCTATATACAAACAAAACTATCCGATCGGAGCGGGAATATTACAGTTAATTGTGTTAATATCTCTTCGGCAGATGACAATATAATTATGGCACTCATACGATAACATCATACAGCTATGAAACACGTATACGAGTGCGAATTCTTCCACTTATTGCATGGATATAATTATATACAAAAATTAATATAATATCTTACAGAAGGGTGAACTCTGAAGTATCAGGATGATAATTTGCCAATACCAAACAAGTACAAGAACTGGCGATGTGACATGTTTGCTCGTTCTAAAGTAAGTATACGATATCGTAATTAAAACGAATTATCTATAATTATGATTAATTATTTGGAGATAATTTGTTAGGCATTAATGTAATCAAACAACAACACTCGTATCACTGAAGTGCGTGTTTCTATTTGGTTCCGCTACAAATACTTCCGGATACATATATATATATATATTATATATATATATATATATATATATATATATATATAAAATCTTAAATCATTAACACCTACGGACGCTAGCGTCAGTGCAGGAAAGTAACAATTTCAGACGGTCGGAAGGCGCGAACCCGGTTCACAGAATCTGCAAGCAGTCGCTATGTCCACTCAACCACCGGAAACTGTCATGTACTTAAGAGAAATAAAACTCTATATGTTCCTAGAAGCGGGCACATATAGGAGACTAGTCGAGTGTGTTCGAAACTTTGGATTATAGCTTTTTGACAGTCTATTTTAATTTCTTTAAAGGGGCTTAGTATGATAGTCATCAACATACAGAGTGTCCAACTTTAATTTCTTAAAGGGCTTATTATACTATTTATAAGTAAATATATATATATATATATATATATATATATATATATATTTATAAGTAAATATATATATATATATATATATATATATATATATATATATATATATATATTATCTATGTACGTATACGTTTCGCCATTTATAATCGGGACTCATCAACATAGATGTATATCACTATTCACTAATGGTCATGCGATTCGAAACCCCGGATTCCGAATATTTTATAACTCAAATCCCGACATCTAGAACCGCTGGGCCACAGAGAAAATTCGGGCGCTCACAAGTCCGCGAGTCATCCATTGGACAGCACTTATATGATAATAAAAAGTGCGGTGAGGCGTACTCCGATGGATGTTTTCGCATTGTACACAAGACCCGTTCCACACACCATCTCAAGGTGTTGGAGGCACTGAGTGTTACAATGCGAAAGCCATTGCTCTGTAGGCATATTGGCCTTATTTAGAGACTTCTAAAAAGGGAAAAAAATAATAAATTAAAAAAAAAATTGCATATTACTCTTTTCACCTTTGTTCTTGGCCTTTTGGCTAAGATCAAAGTGTAGTATCTGTTCCGATAGATACTGCACCTCATAGACTGGTATTGTCTTGGCCTTCGGGGTTTGATTTTACGCCGGTCTATGGGTCTATCTTGTGCAGTTCTAGGAGGGCCACCCTCCCAGGCTTCGCCTCCCCTCTTTGGGGAGGAGTAAGTTTTTTGCTTACTGCTTGAATGCCGACGGGGCTGCCCAGGCAATTTTTAAACCCCACTTTCCCGACCCTGGGTCATATCTTACTTGTGGGAGTAAGATAAAAACTGGCCATGTGCCTAACTCCTGGAGAGGAGTAAATCAATACTCTTTTCCCCGTTGTTAAGCGATATTCGCCGATTTTTCCCTTGAAAATGTATCGGTTGAAAGGCACCTTGGGATTTAGTCTGTTAATTTTAGTCGATCTTTTTATTCTTTTTAAAAGTTTTTAATCGAATGTTTTCCGACGATTAAATATATTACTATCAATTGCCTCCCTTTTTTTCTTGTGATATTGTCCTCGACTCCCTATGACTCCGTTCATCCTATTTAAAACCTTGATATATAGATATATATATATGTATATATATATATATATATATATATATATATATATATATATATATATATATGTATTCATCAACGTTTCGTCTTTATTTGTGAGACTTCCTCAAGATGATAATTTCAGATAAAATGTCATACAAGTACATGAAAATATTGGGTTGACATGATGGGTTAATGAGAAGAAGAACTAACCACTACTGCGAGCACAGGACCGACGTCTGGGTTGAAAATTATAATCCTGAGGAAGTCTTACAAATGAAGACGAAACGTTTATGAATACATTTCCAATATATATATATATATATATATATATATATATATATATATATATATATATATATATATATATATATATATATTGTGTGTGTGTATTTAGGCAGCATATTTTCATTTAGGCAAACATTATTATGCATTATATGCAAACATTATATGCGTTTGAATTGTATGCAATTTCTTAACGGTTTAAACAGTCAAACTTTTAAATCTCTCATATGTGTAGAACGCCATCACGCTCTCATGTACATTTCAACTTTACAGACGCTTTTTCAAGTTATAAACTACTTGCCGTTATAATTCAAAAATGAGCACAACGGTAAAGTCATAATTTGTAAAGACACTAAAACTAATACCGCCTGAAGATGATTTGATGATTCAAATCGAAATTACTTGCAAAAAAGAAAAAAGAATGGAACAAGAAACCCATGGATCATATTTACATCAATTTGACCGAAACATTAGATGGACAATTCGGAAAAATAAAAATAAATAAAAGAAGTCGCATCAAACGAAACCACTCCGTGTTATTTAATAATGTTTGCATATATATATATATATATATATATATATATATATATATATATATATATATATATATATATATATATATATATATATATATATAGTGTTAGAAACAAACTAATATAATAACTGTAAAAAATAAATTGACTTACATGAGTGATTTTCCACTGGAAGACTTGAGACTATAAGTTTTTTTTTTTTTTTTTTTTTTTTAATATAGTTTTAATGGTTGAGAAACTTCCGAGACTATATATATATATATATACATATATATATATATATATATATATATATATATATATATATATATATATATATATATATATATATGGCGGTTGTCTATTCGATGTCGAATATCACCACTTGTGATCTTAGTGTAAAGATTCCTAGTGAAAGGCGTGGATATGGCTCTTCGGGCGTGCCAGACTTTTACATACCATACCACAGAATAGGAAAGTGTTGTGATGAATAGAGGGGATCCCATAAATGATGCCACCTCTTGTCAGTGTTCGATTTTGCAAAAGATGCACTCAAAAAACCTGCACCTGGCATAATAACCAAATTGCAAGCCCTGCATCTAAGGTGTTCCATGTTTGCTTCATGTGCTGGAGGTGTCACGTCCCGTCTCTTCCACGCTATATACGACACAAGAGCTCTTTGTGAATGAACTAAATCTATTTGCTCACCATGTGGGTTTAGCTTTCTAACTAAGCTAAAAATACTGTCTTTTTCAAACATTAAAGCAGTCAGTTAGCCTCGCAATAGCGAATATAAACAAGTAACCATATATTTCCCTACCACATGCCGGTGGTTGATTGCTTCGCGTGACTGCTGAAAGTGCATTCGAATTATAGGCAAGGCACGCGCCCGTCTCTATCCACGTTTACGAGCCGTGATACCGCTAAACAGCTGCATGTGTATGAACTATATTAAATATTGAAAATCTCTTTCATATGTGATGAAGGTGATGCCATCAGGACTTCAATAAGAAGGATAATAAGCAAAGAAAGATCTGATATTCCATTAAGTACTTCGCGCGGAATCATTCTCCCCCGAAACCCTCCAACACACGAAAAATGTATCACAAGACCGAAAATTGAACCGGGAAGATGAAAGACATTTGATTTAAAATAGATGAATACGAAAAGCTGGACAAAATGGTTTCCGTTCAAGTGAATCATTAATTATTTGTCGAAGAATATTACTTTTCTGACATGTGCTTTACTCGGTGAATTCTGCATTTCCCATTAGGCGGAATAAAAAAGAATAGACAAAATAGCGGGGGGGGGGCTTCTTTAAATTATATCGTCATGAAAAAAAAACGTCCTACTAAATTTTAAATAGTCTACTTTATGTCAAGTCTCTAATAGTAAAAATGATTTATAGTCTCGGCACGTTTCGATAACAAAGTTTTGTGTAGTTTTATTTTTAAGTTTGATTAGTACATGATAGCATTGCAAGTTTTAGATATGCTGTATATTTTGCTTTAGACCACGGCAGCACTAACAAATTCATCTATTGCTGTGTCCATATATATATATATATATATATAT
>OY744533.1:5618492-5628492 GCA_963556195.1 Sepiola atlantica | reverse complement strand
CAAACAACAGAAATGCTATTCAAAATTTAAGCGTTTAAGACCTACCAAAAATATATTTCTAAATTAAGCTTGACAGACAGATTCAAATCTTATTTGCATTTCAGAAGCGTCAAATTGGTGAATAATGATGTTTTCTTCAAATAAAAATCGGGGCAGATCAACGGTGTTTGTATATTAAAACTAGTAAAATACCAATCTCAGGACGGGTAATAATAATTACTTTCCCATACAGAACATGTTTGCACCAAATTCAACATCAGATACGACCATTTAATACACGCAAGTATTGATAATTTTTAACTGGATCGTAATGAAAAAAACGACGGACAACGCCTCTATTAGTGATGCGATGACGCATCCAGTGAAAAAATAACGAGTTTACTTGTTGGAAAAAGGCGTGGGGCGAAATGTACAAGGATTGTTCTTTTCGTTTCAAATCTGGCCTCGTCTAACCCCAAACTGTTTCTCTCCCTGCACCAAAGCCATTCTCCCGCCTTCCAATCTTCTCCTGACAATTCCTCAGCCTTGTCAATACACCAATAACCGACCACAATTATCTACTGAACCGGCTGGTGGTTTGTGGGTGATGAACAGTAGAGGATACGGTTGTGCGGAGTTATCTATTGATTGGGTTAAAATTGCCTTCCACGTTTCCCGTTTTTTTATTATTGTGTTTTTTTTTTTTCATGGAAATATAATTCTGTGTCTTTGATTTGTATGTTTAATTTTAAATCGACTTTTATTTGGAGGCTAGGGGTCTGAATACCGAATCACAATGCCTGCATTTAGTTCGTATGAATTAGTCAGAACTTCGTAACCAGAGGTCTTCAAGTGGAGGCTGAGTAAAGTAGACGTTAGTATTTACTGGATAGGCTGTATTTTAAATTACGCTGAAGGTATATAAGCTATATCTATGAGCTCACATTTAGAATCCTGTCTGATCCATAGCACCAAATATACTAGAAATCTTTACAGAATTCACGTGGTCCTTAAAGGTCGTTTTCCTTAGATTATTCTATCTGTAGTACACGATAGCATGGGTCTGCTTCCCAACTCACTAAATCATGGTCGTCGTCAAATCTGATATAAACAAGTACTTGTTATGGATAAGGAATTCCACGTAGTAATTTTCTGCATTTGACCTTCCATATAAACAAGTACTTGTTATGTCTTACTTATGGATAAGGAATTCCACGTAGTAATTTTCTGCATTTGACCTTCCATATAAACAAGTACTTGTTATGTTTTACTCATGGATAAGGAATTCCACGTAGTAATTTTCTGCATTTGACCTTCCATATAAACAAGTACTTGTTATGTTTTACTTATGGATAAGGAATTCCACGTAGTAATTTTCTGCATTTGACCTTCCATATAAACAAGTACTTGTTATGTCTTACTTATGGATAAGGAATTCCACGTAGTAATTTTCTGCATTTGACCTTCCATATAAACAAGTACTTGTTATGTTTTACTTATGGATAAGGAATTCCACGTAGTAATTTTCTGCATTTGACCTTCCATATAAACAAGTACTTGTTATGTTTTACTTATGGATAAGGAATTCCACGTAGTTATTTTCTGCATTTGACCTTCCATATAAACAAGTACTTGTTATGTTTTACTTATGGATAAGGAATTCCACGTAGTTATTTTCTGCATTTGACCTTCCATATAAACAAGTACTTGTTATGTTTTACTTATGGATAAGGAATTCCACGTAGTTATTTTCTGCATTTGACCTTCCATATAAACAAGTACTTGTTATGTCTTACTTATGGATAAGGAATTCCACGTAGTTATTTTCTGCATTTGACCTTCCATATAAACAAGTACTTGTTATGTTTTACTTATGGATAAGGAATTCCACGTAGTAATTTTCTGCATTTGACCTTCCATATAAACAAGTACTTGTTATGTCTTACTTATGGATAAGGAATTCCACGTAGTAATTTTCTGCATTTGACGTTCCATATAAACAGGTACTTGTTATGTCTTACTTATGGATAAGGAATTCCACGTAGTAATTTTCTGCATTTGACATTCCATATAAACAAGTACTTGTTATGTCTTACTTATGGATAAGGAATTCCACGTTGTAATTTTCTGCATTTGACCTTCCATATAAACAAGTACTTGTTATGTCTTACTTATGGATAAGGAATTCCACGTAGTAATTTTCTGCATTTGACCTTCCATATAAACAAGTACTTGTTATGTTTTACTTATGGATAAGGAATTCCACGTAGTAATTTTCTGCATTTGACCTTCCATATAAACAAGTACTTGTTATGTCTTACTTATGGATAAGGAATTCCACGTTGTAATTTTCTGCATTTGACCTTCCATATAAACAAGTACTTGTTATGTCTTACTTATGGATAAGGAATTCCACGTAGTTATTTTCTGCATTTGACCTTCCATATAAACAAGTACTTGTTATGTCTTACTTATGGATAAGGAATTCCACGTAGTAATTTTCTGCATTTGACCTTCCATTGTTTCAGGGCGTCTCGTGACGGTGACCATCGTCCAACTGACAATCTCGTTAACCCTTATTATCGAGTCGTGTCCGGTCCTTGATACGGTATGACCCACTAGTAAAATAACCACAAACTGACCAATGCCAACACCACAACGTCAAGCAGAGTAAGGTGCGTATTCTTACGAATTGCGTTTCGATTAAGTTGTCAGTTGTGCACAGGATAATGGTTACCACCAATGTTGCACTGACGCTGCAACGAGGTTGCATATCTATAAACCAGAAGTGCATCGTTTTTACAACGTTGCAATAACATTCTATGTGCACTTGGGTGATACAGTGTTCCCCAGGTATAATCTCAGAAATGATACAGACATAGCCGTGCTATTCATCTACAGGCCGTTTCGAAAGTAACTCCTATAATTAAGTAAAACTACTCGGCCTAATATAGACAGGTGACACGAATCGGAATAAATACATAGCAGATACTGCCAAGTCTGCCGCACAGAAGGCAGGCTCCCTCTACCGAGCTAGAAAACGTCTCACACCTGCCAGTATCCTATATCTCTACAAAGCCACCAATTCTCTCATACAATGAGTACTGTTCCTACATCTAAACTGGTGTACCAACCACTAACCTATTCCTTATAGACAGTGTCAAAAATAAAGTCTCTAAACTAATAGATCCCACACTGTCTAGAAAACTCCAGCCCCTATCGCATCGCCGCAATGATGTATTTCTGTTGCGGTTTTACAAATACTTCAACAGAATGAGCCACGATTGAATTGCTGCACTTGTGTTCGGTTACCGTAAACATCGCGACCAACCCGTCAAGCCAGAAAAATCACACCCCTTCACTGTAGAAAGCCCCAGATGTCGGAAGGATTAGTACCTCTAGTTGCTTCTTTCATTATAGCGCTTGTCTTTGGAATTCCCTAACTACTCCCTGTTTCCCCGACTGTACTGAAATTCAAGCATACAAATGTAAAGTAGGCAAGCATCTCGCTGCACAACTCCTAACTTAGGGTGTCCCTATGGATCTGAAGCCTTATTTACCGTAGCCCTCAATGTCAGGGTGCCTTGTTCGGGGTGAATATAATTATTTTAAGTGTTCGTAGATTATTAATAAAATAGAATTCTTGCAACAAATGATAAGGATAGAAACAGATGTAGCGTCAGCTTTTATTTATAAGCTAATATATTCGTCAGCACCCTTTACCCGATTCTCAAAACTTCCTTAGAACCGCATCGCCTTATTTCGCACGTAATTCATTTTTACTATAAAACATAGTGAATACTGTGAGAGGATTGAACATTTCCCATACCACTCACTCTGAGAAGACTAAATATTTCCGATACCACCTACTCGTACAAATAATTGAACATTTCCTATACCAACTACTCTGAGAGGATTGAACATGTACCATACCTCTTTCTCGGAGGAGATTGAAAATTATCATACCACATACTCTGAGAAGATTGAACATTTCCCATACCACTCACTCTGAGAAGACTAAATATTTCCAATACCACACACTCGTAGAAATAATGGAACATTTCCTATACCAACTACTCTGAGAGGATTGAACATTTACCATACCTCTTTCTCGGAGAAGATTGAAAATTCTCATACCACATGCTCTGAGAAGAGTGAACAGTTCAAATACTACTTACACTGAGAAGATCGAAGATTTTCCATGCCACTTACTTTGTAGAAAATTGAACATTTCTCATACCACCTACTCTGTAAAGATTGAACATTTCCTATACCACCTACTCGCAGAGATAATTGTAGATTTAACATACAAATACTCTAATAAGATTCAACATTTCCCATACCATCTACTATCTGGATACTGCACCAATACTGGTATTGTCTTGTCCTTCGGGGCTTGACTTACGCCAGTCAATGGGTCTGTCCTGTGCAGTTCTAGGAGGTGCACCCTCCCAGGCTTTGCCTCCCCTCTTTGGAGAGGAGTAAGTTTATTGCTTACTGTCTACCGGGGAATGCCGACAGAGCTGCCCAGGCAATTTTTAAATGGCCAGAGTGCTCACCTTTCGGGCGCTGGCTTTTCAAACCCCACTTTCCCGACCCGACTTTGGGTCACATCTTACTTGTGGGAGTAGGATAAAAACTGGCCTTGTGCCTTACTCCTGGAGAGGAGTAAATCAATACTCTCAGAGACGATTGAACATCTCCTTTGTTTAAGGAAATACATTATATATATATATATATATATATATATATATATATATATATATATATATATATATAAAAGGAGATTGTAGTTTGCTTAATAAAATGTATTTTTCTTTAAACAAAGGTATATATATCTTTGTTTAAAGAAAATAAATTTTATTATATATACATATATATATATATATATATATATATATTCATATATATATATATATATATATATATATATATATATATACGCATATATATAAAGACATATATAAATACACATAATATATATATATATATATATATATATATATATATATATATATATATATATATATATACGCATATATATAAAGACATATATAAATACACACACATATATATATATATATACAACTCATATGTCTGGTAGCTTTATTTATTTATAACCATTCTTGGCATCTCCTTTGTTTAAGGAAATACATTATATATATATATATATATATATATATATATATATATATATATATATAATAAAATGTATTTTTCTTTAAACAAAGTTATATATATCTTTGTTTAAAGAAAATAAATGTTATTATATATACATATATATATGTATATGTATTCATATTCATATATATAAAGACATATATAAATACACACACATATATACATACAACTTAAATGTCTGGTAGCTTTATTTATTTATAACCATTCTTGGCAATAGTCCCGAACGAAGATAACTATTGTGTTATTCGGCTAACGTTCATCACGAAATAGTTTGGCCGGCCATCTATTTTTTATTTGTAGGGTTTCATTGTGTGTTATTATGTTGATGAGACAGAGAGAAAGTTCGGTTTGCCCGGGGCGGGATTGATTTATTAGTAATGAAGAAAGATGGACACGTTGTGATAAGGGAAAGAAGAAAGAGAAAGATTGTGGATGATCGAAAAAGGATAAGAAAGGAGAAAGGAAAGGAAACGCTAGCCAAAGCGATGCGGTTGAGAAATGAAAGAGATGATAGAAACTAACAAATGCATAAAAGAAAGGACAAGTTGGAGAAAGAAAAGAATGGTACGATGGAAGGATGACACGTAGAAAAGAAGAGAAAAAAGGAAAGATCTATGGAAGAAAAGAATGAAAGGCAAAGAAAGGACAAGAAAAATGATAAAGCGAAAGGAAAGCAAAGGAATGGCAAGAGATTCAAGAAATAAAGAAACAGACAAATCAATGAAATAAAGAAACTGTGGATGATAGGAAAGAATGGTAAGAGGGAATGAACACGGGGGAAAAATAAGGAAAAAGAAGTGAAACACAATAGAAGATAAAATGAGAAATGGCAGAAATTCGAGAACAATAATGAAAGAAGGCAAGTATTAAATAAAAACGAAAAAATACGAGAGGGAGCTAGAAAAAAGAATGAAATATATAGGTAAAAAAAACAGAAATAAATAAAATTTTAAAAAATAAAAATAAATGTCGAATGTAGACATTGAGCATTGTTTTACTCTTTAAATAATGTATACCTTTAAATCTTCTCGGCCGGCTTCGTCGTCCAGTGGTTGAGTCTTTTCTCGCCCCTGCACTGCCGTGGCCATCTCCGGGAGCTGTCTGTAACAAAGGACCTTTCTCGCTTCATGAGACAACAACTTTATTATGTTTAATTACTTTCATTCAGGCGTCGTTTGTATTGCCGTAGCGTTGTGTCTTGCTATCGTTGATAGAGAGAGAGAGAGAGAGAGAGAGAGAGAGGGAACTTTACGAATATCGTAGTAGATTATTTTATGTTTTCCTAAAATATTCCTAGAGAGAGGGGGGATTCTTTCGCCTGTCTTCCATTTAGGGAATACTCCCTTCTGTTAACGTCACATTCTTGGATCTTGACTCTCTCGCCTCCAGACATTAACTGATCTCAAATCCAAACGGTTGAGAGGCATATCAGCAATCGTTAAGTCCTTTTATGACGAAACCTTGCGTAATAATGCTGATCGATATAGTTATGAAGTTACTTAGGTTACGTAAGTATATATATATATATATATATATATATATATATATATATATATATATATATATAAGATGTTGTTACATTCAAAATCCAAGACTTATTCATTTTACGAAACACACCCATATATATATATATATATATATATATATATATAGCTATATGCACGATCCGAACGCCGTTCGTAAGATCACTCTGTACTGCTTAGTATCTAGCCGCCGTTTGCTATTCACATTTAAAATTCCTCTATATTTACTAACTAATTGGCTATGGCCGATGGATAAGATCCTCGACTACGAATCAGTGGCGATTTGTGATCGGGGTTCGCGCCCACCGACCGTTGAGAATTAGTTCCTACACTGAAGATTGCGTTAGCATGAAACATCGGTGTATGTAGGTAATTAAAAATTAAAAAAATATTTATTAATAAATATTAATTGTATATATATATATGTATAAGATGCTATGACATTAAAAAGCCGAATTTTATTCATTTTATGAAACATTTTTTTCAAAACAATCACCTATATGTGTATGTATCTATCTATGTATGTATGTATGTATGTATGTATCTATGCATGTATTGATCCAAATACAAATGTGTTGCTGTATCGCAGCTCTTCAGTGGGGCTAGAAATATGAAATATGAAAATGAAAAGATGAAAAGCAAATTAGACACATAAAGAAATAATCTCTAAATATATATATATATATATATATATATATATATATATATATTCAAATATAAACTAAAAGTGAACTTTCAGTAGATAGAACCTATAGTGAAATGGTTAAAGCTCAATATACGAGATAGAGCAATTATAAAGATAGAAGAAATAAGAGTGATAAACATGTACGAATATCCAAATTTATTTCAATTTCGATTGTTCAATGCAAGGTACATTCTGTAATAAACGAATGTTTATTATTCTTTCCTTAAGCCAAGGCTTTTCAAAGATCGAAATCTTATCATCAGAGGAGATATGCAGATAGATAAGTTGGCTGTGGAAAAGCCAAAGTTCAAGCATTTGAAAAAATACAATTAAAAATGGAGTGAAATCTGGACATTCGTACATGTTTATCACTCTTATTTCTCCTATCTTTATATATATATATATATATTAGTAATATGAGGGTTAGGGTTAGGGTTAGGGTTTACTTTTAGAGAATTAGACCTATTGTAAGGTGAGTTCTGAACAACTGAAGATATTGATTTGTTTCCATCTGCAGGTCTAATTATTTTTCATTGACTCACCTTATATATAGTAATATGTGTATTTATACAAACATTATTGGTTACATATGTGTATACATGTTTCAGAAAAAAGTATTAACCTCAGGAACCTTTATTTCTGAGAACTTCGACTGAAATAAAATGAAACAAAACAAATATGGAGATCTGCTCTTATAAACTGAGATCTCATCAGGCAAAGTTCGAATCTGATCTTTACCTCAGATCATATTTTGGAAAGATGAAAGCGTAAGAAAATAACATTAAAAAAATTTTCAGAACAAATGAAATAGGCTAATTTCATTTCTGAAGAATTGAGGAAGCCGATTCAAGAGAGATCGCAGCTGAAACATATATGCACATGTGTAAACAAGAATGTTTGAATAAAGAAAACATTATACTAAAACAGTTCTACTTGTTTTGGAGCACCTTTCAAAAACACTGGATTATCATTGCATTAACATCTAGGAAACAACAATAGTACATACAATATATATATATATATATATATATATTTTTAAATTGAGAATAAAAAGCCCTTTTTCAATGCAAGACATATTTTTTTTTTTTTTACATGTATTTTATCAATTTCGGAGATAAACGTCATCATCAGAGATATTTCTCTTTTTTTTATAATAAAAATAAACAAACTTTTTTTTTTAGTTTTGTTTATCGGTAAAACGTCCTTGCTTGTTATTTGATGTAACTTCGCGGCTCTTTGGTTGAACGGAAACGCATCGGGCAGCACGCTGGTATTTTAGGATATTGATAGTTCAACATTTTTTTTTATAAAAAAAAATGTTGGACTATATATATTTTATTTCTTTTTTTTTTTTTTTTTTATATTTTATATTTTATATTTTATATATTATCTTTTATATTAATATTTTTCTTATTATTTTTTATTTTTATTTTGATTTTAACATTTTGATTCTTAACGGTCCCAACCACGTGACTCCTCAAATTTTGAAATTTTAAATTTCTTTTCTTTCTTCTTCTTTTTTCTCCATTTCATTCTTTCCAAATATGATATAAGGTTAAGATCGGATTCTAACTCTCCCTGATGAGATCTCAGTTAATAAAAGTGTCGCAGATTTTGTACATGTCTGTGTAAATAAAAATAATCATACATATATATATATATATATATATATATATATATATAGCTCTCGCTAAATTGAGCACGTTTAATAAGGTAACAAGAAACCGTTGTTTATAGTGTAATGTCATACTCTAGCCTTCGCGTATATAGTTCTCTCGACGACTTGTTTACATGGCGGCTGTATTTGCCAGTGTTATGTTAATTTAGGCTCCCATTTAGGCGTGGAGGAAACAGCAGCAAAAAATGTGTGTTTTTGACTTCCTCTTCCCTTCCCAATTTTTTTAAATTTTTCTTCCTCCCCTCTCTCTCACCTCACTTCCCTCCTTCCTTCCTATTCTTTATCCTCAATAAATTTATAATTTGTATTTTGATATTTTATCTTATATTTCATTTTGTTCCATTTCATTTAATTTTATTTACTTTTATATTTGATTCTACAGGGACTTAAATCTAACCATGTGACTTTCCAAATTTAAAATTTCCTTTATTTTATTTTCTTCCCAATTTCATCCAACCAAAATATGATCCGAGGTAAAGATTGGATTCTAACTCTGCATGATGAGATCTCAGTTTATAACAGCTGTTGATCGATAACATCGACATGCCAGTGTCGCATATATTTTACATGTTATTGAAAATAAAAATAATCATATATATATATATATATATATATATATATATATATATATATATATTTATATATATATATGTTTGTGTTTGTGAGTGTGTGTGAACTTCTGGTTATTTATTCATCTCTATTGCCATAAATATATTTTCATAGCTTACTACCTACCTCTATTTACCTATCGAGCCCTGTCACGTAAATAGTGAAAATAGATACATTAAAAGATTTGTTTCCTTATAAAATGTTATGTGGATACATGAAATAGTTATATATATATATATATATATATATATATATATATATATATATATATATATATATATATATATATATATATATATATACATATACACATATATATATATATAAATATATATATATGTATAT
>OY744533.1:5600992-5615992 GCA_963556195.1 Sepiola atlantica | reverse complement strand
AAATAAAAAACTTATAGTCCGAAGTCTTCCAGTGAAAAATCACTCATGTAAGTCAATTTATTTTTACAGTTATTATATTAGTTTATTTCTAACACTATTTTAAGGGATCATCAGTTGTTTACCATGAAAAACTGTTTCGGGAATATATATATATATATATATATATATATTAAGCGGCGTCGAGCCTAGCCAGTACTAAACGGGTGACCATTTGGGAATACCAGGTGCTGTATGTGCTCTCTGCTTATCTTGGCATTGCTTCCAGTCGTCTTGTATTACTACTTGCCATTGGAATCAAGCAATGACGACTCAGGAGAGCGGTTGTTGAAGATTGAGCAACCCTTGCAATTACAAATTCACGCGCGGGCAGCCCCTGGTGGGGCACTCATACGTCGGAATCGACGGAAGAGTCCATCATATATATATATATATATATATATATATATATATATATATATATATATATATATATATATATATATATAGATATATAGATATATAGATATATACATATATACATATATATAGATATATATATATAGATATATAGATATATGTATATAGAGAGAGAGATATATAGATATATACATATATATATATATATATATATATATATATATATATATATATATATATATATATATATATATATATATATATATATAAAGAGTGAAAGAGAGGGAGAGAAAGAGAAACTGACTTACTCTGTGAACCGGGTTCGCGCCTCTCAACCGTTTGAAATTGTTACTTTTCTGCACTGATGAGAGAAATAAGCTTGAGACGCTAGCCTTTGTAGGTATTTATAATTTAATATTTATTTATAAATATTAAATATAAATATATATATATATATATATATATAGTCTAAAGAAGCTTTGAGTCATTAGAAAAAAAGTGTAAAATGCAGTTTAAATTCCCAGACAAACTAACTAAATCCAAGATACTGCAGACTTAACATTCGTTGGAAAATTAATAAATGAAAAAAATATAAGTAAAAAAAAAATTTTTTTTTAAAAGGGGGGGTTGATTATCTAAGATTGAAACAAAAACAGGAGACCTTAAGCGTCTAATATTAACACGGGGATCATCAGCTGTTTACCATGTAACTGTTTCGGAGATTTAAAAACAGGACAGTTATAATATTCATGGCTCTCCAATTGTACTGATTATACGACCATTTCCCCAATAATCAAGTGTCGAAATAATTCAGCTTAAAATATCACTAATATATACATAAATAAATAATAATAATGATAAAATAATAATAATAATATATTACCCTTAAGACTACCGTATGATATAGTAATTTTCATATCAAATAACATTGATTAAAACAATAATAAAAAATATAAAAATAAAAATAATAATACTATCTAAACACTACATCCAAGAACCATTCTGCAATATGGTAGCTAGCAATAAAATTATATAGGAATTCAAGTTGCATTAAAAAATAAATAAAAAATAAAGCTTAAGTACCTTTGGTACCATGTGTGTGTATGGATGTATATATATATACATTATATATAATGTATTTTTATGTAATTATTTTTATTGGTGATTGCAGCGTTCGTTGTTTTTTTTTGCATACTATTATTTCGATTGTCTCACTTCCTAAGTGATTAAGATGCAGACAATTGCATTATTAGTCGAACTTAACTTTATAGAACGTATTTTTTTTAATATATATTTTTTAATTCACTTCATACGTATATAAACGTAATCAATGGACACGTGTTTCTGGCTCACAACCGTCATCAGCATGGCTAACGTAGACAAAGATCGAACCTTCGATATTATGTGTATAGTCCAGCGTCTTTACCATTGAACCAAGACGCTCTGTCTATGAATATGTACGATTTTTATCACCTAAATATTTAATGTATTATTATGTAATCATTTTTATTGGTTCGATCATTGTCTAAGTTAGCAATGCTGATGACGGCTGTGAGCCAGAAACACGTGTCCATAGAGTACTTTTATGTACGTATAAAATTAATAATATATATATATATATATATATATATATATATATATATATTAACGAAAAATACGTCCTATGAAGTTAAGAGCGACTAATAATGCAATTGTCTGCATCTTAATCGTTTGTTTTTTAACGGTTTGATCAGTTTTAAAAAGATTCATTTTAAAATAATTAAAATTAATTTTTTTGCAACCAGCGACATCAGATAACCATCAAGTACGTTCTTGCGTTATCGATCGGGCGATCCCATTTAATAACATCGGGCGATCCCATTTAATAACATCGGGCGATCCCATTTAATACCATGGGAATAAAATTGTACATACAAACAAAAGTACAAGCGTATTTACAAGGTGATTACGATAAAATGCCTCGCATGGAAGCTTAAACAACGTTCACAAACCTTTCATATATCTGACTTTATGATTCAGATTTGTTTCATCGTCCGGATTATAATTTGTATAATTATGATTATTCTTACAACGTTTCGGCTGATGTAATCTCCAGGTACGTTTTATGATACTCGGAAATCTTTCTGTCGAACTCGGGAATCTGTACGGAATTTCGAACAGAATCCTTTATTCAATCCACGGGGTTAGCTTGCTCTCGTTACGTCATCCATGGCCGGGTAAAAGTCTTAAGTAATTCGTAATCGTATCCTTAGTATCGACCACATTGAGGATTGAACCTTCAACCTCCAGAACACTGTCACTTAGCACTGAATTTTACTTAGAACCTTATCCGGGTCGACAGAATGAGAATAATAGTTGCATATATACCTGAGTTACCCACCAAAATCCAACCATGAATATTTAATAAGCTTTGTTTTATTGCTGTTGTATAGTATTGTTGTCTTATTGGTAAGAGATATGATCCTAAGGTGGCCCCACACTCACCGGATCACAACCCCCATATATTTATATGTAGGTTTATCTCAAAGATAGTGTTCGTCAAAACAATTCTATGAATATTCCTTTATTTCAGACGAAATTAGGGAACCTTAAATCTGTTTGTTTTGTATTGCACTTACGATATTGCTAATTTGAAAATATGTTGCCATGTTTTTAGGAGAATCAGCATTTATAATTTTATGACTGCCTGTATGGCTTAAAATAAACACTGCTTTGAAACAGATGTAAACAACTATATTACTCTTGATTTTGTACTTGATTTGAAAACTGTTTTTCAATTGCCGAAATCTTTGTATATATCAAAAAATTAAGATACAACGCCTGCAAATTAAATTGAAAACAGTCTTATACGTAATTCTCGCTTCCTTTATTTTGTTCATTTAGTCCTCACATTCCATGAGCGATGTTTCTGACAAAGGGGGAATAATTGCGGGTTTCTGGGTTGGAATCAATCCATATAACTCTTATTGTAAGCTATTTTTTTTTTACCTTGAAGTAGTAGTATTTTAAGTGGCTTCATGCCTTGTCACAAGCGATTTCCATATAAAAAAATAAACTGAAGCGGAACATCAGGACGGAGAAGTGTGTTCGAGTTATTGAGAATTTCGCACGTAATGACACGGTATATTTATAAGGGAACTGCTATAAACCAAAAACTGTTGGGTATTCATAACTGAAACTTGGTGAACAAGTCAGGAAAAACTGAACTTTATTAGTAATAAATATCGAATACTTTACCCTGAACACTTCCGGTTTAACCCCCCAGCGCTCCTGGCATTTTCCCGGAATCCGGGATTTTTCTTTTATTAATTTTTGACAAGGAGAGGAAAAAGAATGAAAAACAAAAACTCCCAAATATATCAAATTGATTCTTGATAATCCGGATATTACAAACTAACACCCTGGCTGTCTAGAAAAATAAACAAACCTTTCGATCTATATCCGACTTATTTCGGTTTTGTTTTTGTTCTTCACAGCTTCCAGCAATCCGGATCTTCGCATTGCCTTCAACCTTTTTAAAAACTTTTATTATTCTCCCAGCAATGCTTGCAGCAAACTACAAATTTCTATTATATATATATATATATATATATATATATAGAGAGAGAGAGAGAGAGAGAGAGAGAGAGAGAGAGAGAAAAGAAGGTAATGCAGTATCAGTGTAGTTCCAATGAGAGAAAAGTATATATGTAAAGGAGTAAGGCTACCAACATTTTTTAAAAAGATTTTTTAAAAACTATTAATTATTTTATTATTTTATGATTTTATAAAAATATCAAAAAACATACACCCTCCGCAAACCCACACATGCGCAAAAATGCCTAACAATAAAACATGTTCTCAAATTAAACAACGTTCTTTTAAATCGAAAGACATTTCTTCAAATGGATTTACATAGCTGATGAGAGCGCACCACGCTCGAAACGCGTAATAAAATTATAAAATCATTAAATGATAAAATAACTAAATAATAAATAAATGTTGAAAAAAACGTTTTACAAATGTTGGTAGCCTTACTCCTTTACATATATATATATATATATATATATATATATATATATATATATATATATATATATATATATATATATATATGTGTGTGTGTGTGTGTGTGCGTGTATATAGTACATGTATTGTATCAGTTTCTGTAGATGTAAATCCGCTGAAACACAAGTGTTTATAAAAAAGGCTCAATAACAAGTAGAGCTGTTTTTTAGTATAAATGTTTATTTATACAAACATTATTGGTTACATATGTGCATAAATGTTTCGGTTGTAATCTTCACAGAGAGTCCAACTTTTTCAGACCAAAAGAGATGGACTCTCTGTGAAGAGTACAACCGAAACATGTATGCACATATGTAACCAATAATGTTTGTATGAATAAAAATGTATACTCTCTCTCTCTCTCTCTCTCTCTCTATATATATATATATATATATATATATATATATATATATATATATATATATATATATAAGTGCTATAAGCGAATAGAAATTAACTTAAACTTTCATGACAAAAATGAGGCTGACCGATTATTTAATACGACTGCGGTGAGTTTTGAATATTCTACCAATTTCTTATTGGTCACTTCCTCTTTTCATAGCACAAAAGAGTTCATGTCCAAAGGAATAAATTAGATTATGGATCGAAATTGGTTTGGGCGGGTATTGTTTGGCGGAATAATCCGGTTATTCAGCTCCAAAAAACCCGTACAAACGAATAACTTTATTCGACAACTAAATGAAGTTAGTATATACACATTATACGCAAATATTTATCCATTATTCATATAATAGATATATATATATATATATATATATATATATATATTACATTTATTTTTCCCTGAGTTGATGTAATTGATGTAATAATAAATTATATATATATATATATATATATATTACATTTATTTTTCCCTGAGTTGATGTAATTGATGTAATAATAAATTATATATATATATATAGTAAGTTATGAAAATATATTTATGGCAATTAAGCCCCTACAGAGGCTCCAGTGATGTATTCCTGGGGGGAATCTTCAGGCTAAAATGCGTGGAGTTAGTTTTGCTGTGTGTCTTTAATATACACGGCTAGCTATTTATCTAATCAGATTATTTTTTGTTCTCTTAGCCAATCGTTGGGCTTCTCACGAACAAAGAGCCGGTTAATTTTACTTCCTATTTCCTATTCTATTGTTCTGTTTCCTATAGAGTGACCTATATCCTGTTATTTTGTTGTGTTAATATAATGGGTGGCCTTATTTTAACACGTGCTTCCTTGTATTTCTATTTTAGAGTTTAGTTTTTAAGTTTTTAGGTTTTAGTTTTTTTTTAGTTTAGTTTAGTTTTTTTACTCATTTGTTTATTTATTCATGTATCGTTAGCCTAAGTTAAATTTTGTGTTGTGCAGGCAGCTGTTTTCTATCTCACTTTTACAGTTTAATAGATTTTGGGGGTCTTTACAGTTTAAGATTTCAAATTATTCATTCAGACATAATCTACACGGGTCGTCTAAATTTTTACATGTATTGGCCTGTCGTATTATTTTCCATCTAATTATTGGTGAGCGTCCATTTTCTTTGATCTCCCAATTGTGGTTTTCTAGTGCTGTTTTATTCGATATTCTCTGTTTTCAAATGTGCTTTTGTGGTCATAATATCTAGTTTTAAAATCTAGTAGTACTTTTTGTTATTCGGTCTTTCCTTAACAAATATTGTGGCTTCGTAAACAATACTTTTGGTTAGGCATTCATTCTGTAGTGGACAAAGTGTACGATTTATGCAGTTACATATTTTCTCTTCATTGCTAACTTTTTCATTTCTATTCGGGTGATAACAATTACTGTTTTGTTTATTTCTATTTATAGTGTTTATATTTTTGTTTTTCTTCGTTTTATTTTTGTTATATTTTTCACTTTTTATGTAATTTTTTATTTTTATGTAATTTGTTTTTTTATGTAATTTGTTATTTTTTTATGTAATTTGTCACTTTTTTATGTAATTTGTTATTTTTCTTCCTCTCTGCTGTTCTCGTTTAGTATTTTGTTATTGTGTGCCTTAATTATCATTTATAGGTTTTCGCAGCAGCTGTAGGGCAGTTTAATGGTTATTTTTATTGAATATTTTATGCAAAGGATTGGTTACGGGGAAGTGTTTTTCAATCAGATTTAGGAATTTCTGGCCCAGTTTAGTTTTTAGCATCTGATTATAGGGCAGTGTATACCAGATTATATTTTTTATTTTTTTATTTTTAATTTCATTATAATGATTGGTGTCCTGTTTCTTATATTCAATTTCGGTCATATGGTAGCCACTATTTTATAGAGCTGTATTGTAAATGTTGCTTGATTTTTTTAAACATTCTCGATGCTAAAATTATTGATAAGCCTACGTTCGATAGAATTCGGAATCTGTTTTATGATTGATGGGGTGATTAGACTTTCGGTTTACGTATATTGGATTGGCGTTATCTTTTAGGTATGTTCGTAAGTATTTTTATTAAAGTTTAACGTGACATCTAGAAAGTTTGTTGTTTTCATGTTAGTCAGTACTTCTACTTTTAGGCCTAGTTTTTTTTTTCCATACGTATAATTGTCTTGAAGTTTTCTCTCTTGACTTTGTTGGAGTGTCTTATTATCGCTAATCAATCATCTCTATATAGGCCGATATCTGTATGATCAAAAATATTTGTAAGTGTATATAAAATAAATAACTCTACAAGATAGAGACACGAGCACCCATGGTCAAATCAAAGGAGATTTCATCCGTGGATATATCAGTATATATCTCGGCAAATTCTAGGGCGAAGTTGAAGAGTTCTTCTGATATAGACGAATACTTTAATGCTGCTAAGACAAAGCTTCTGCTCCTTCAACAACTACAAGAAACCTCTTCAACCACCGATTACCATGTCAAATAACACCCAACCTGAGAGTCAAGCGTTCAAAGTCCTCGGCCTAACATTAAAACGAACACGAATTGGAAAATACATAGAAGAGATTGCTAAGGACGCTACAAAGAAATTGGGATCCTTCTACGTGCTAGAAAACTTCTTACCCCTGTCAGCATCCTATACATCTACAAAACCACTATCCGCCCATGTATGGAGTATTGTTGTCACATATTGGTGAGAGCACCATCCATTAGTCTCTCCCTCTTAGACAGGGTTCAGAAAAGTATCGAATCAAATAGCTCCCTCACTATCAACCAAGCGCAAGCCCCTCTCATATCGCCGCAATGTTGCATCCTTGTGCCTGTTTTTTTACAAGTACTTCAATGGAATGTGCTCCGATGAATTTGCTGCTGGTGCCCCTCTTGACTTAAATTCACTCGACCAACCCGACAATCAGTTAAATCACATCCATTCACTGTGGAGCTTCCCAGATGCCGGAGAGCCTTATATTCCAATAGTTTCTTTTCGTTGTGCTGCCGGCCTTTGGAACTCCCTCCCTTCTCCCTGTTTCTACGATTGTAACGACATGCAAAAATTGAAAACTAATGTGAAAAAGCATCTCGCTGCATAGCTCTCAATTTAGGATGACTCCTTAAACTTTCACCCGAATTCTCAGTAGCCCCTTACGTCTTCAGTGGCACCTTGCCTTTTGGGGGGTGAACTAAGTTAAAAAAAACAAAAAACAATTAAGTAACACAAAGAAGGTTTAATTCATTTAATTGCGAACAAGAGGATAGTAAACTGTTAGAATTAAGCTTGATTGATTGATGTAGAAACAAGCCCTTATATATTGCTTTTTATACATGTTTAATCAATGCTGTATCGATATAAGTGACATTTAAAATATTATGAGAGACTGGTGGATAACAGACCAACCGACCGACCGATCGATCGATCGACCAACGGAAAAACGGCTAACGATACGTAGACCCACCAAAAAAGAGAGAACCCGTGTAGCATCCATTGTGGTTTAATGAAGCGTAAAAAGAGCTGTCCGTGGTTTCTCTACATATCAATCGACATCTCGCATCCCGAGTGTGGGTTGGGATGATTCGGGTCCGAAAGTGTTTGCTATGGTATCAGATAGATTGGCTAACGTGCTGTGAAACCCGCCGCCTCTGCCATCAATAGTTAATCCGCACAAAGGGCTTTGAAAAGGGCCAGCCGAGCGGACAATATGACTCTTGCCCGATGCGGTTTCGCTTTGTTTCGTCCCCCCTTTTCGGTGCTGTTCAACAAGTGGACATAATTTGATATGTAGTTCATTAATCAATGTGTCACGACCTCACAAGAGTTACACAGCTTTGCCCTCTGTGTCGATTCTTCACAGAGGCTACAGAAGAAAAGAGGAAATACCCTAATTCAATATTCAAATAATACCAAAATATTTGAATGCCTTCAACATCAGATTAAGATATTATTATTTGTATTTGTATAACAATACATATATATATGCATATATATATATATATATATATATATATATATATATATATATATATATATGTATGCATACATACACGCGCATAATTATATATATATATATATATATATATATATATATATATATATATATATATATATAAGTCAGGTTCATATTATATTCCAATAACCATGTTTTTATTTTATTATTTTTATTTTTATTTTTTCACATTTTCAAAAAACATAACATTTCTGTGAGATATATTTTTTACGGTCCGTTTCATTTGTCTTGTGCCAAACAACATTTTTATGTTGATATCGTCTCTGAATTATATTTGCTTTATATTTCGTCTTTATTGTAAGACATCCTCAGGATGATAATTTTAAGAAAAATGTCATTCAAGTACATCGAAATATTGGGTTGACATGATGGGTTGATAAGGAAAAATAGTAGCCGTGGCTACTAAGAGCGCTGGACGAGAGCCGAGGCTGCGAGAAGTCAGTAGTGGCAAAGAGTGAAATGAATATGGAAAGCTTTGAGTGGGTACCATTTAGGCAGCATGTCAACCCAATATTTCGATGCACTTGCATGACATTTTTCTTAAAATGATCATCCTGAGGAAGTCTTACAATAAAGACAAAACGTTGATGAATGTATAAGAAATATCTCTTGGTTTTTCCTTTTGCATTTCTCATAACGTCGGATTACTCTCATCCTTCTTTTCTCATATATATATATATATATATATATATATATATATATATATATATATATATATATATATATATAGTCTTGGGAGTTTCTCAACCATTAAAACTATATTTTAAAAAAAACTAAAAAAAACTTAAGTCCCAAGTCGTTCAGTGGAAAATCACTCATGTAAGTCAATTTAACTTTTTCACTTATTATATTAGTTTGCTTCTAACATTATTTAAGGGATCATCAGTTGTTTACAATGAAAAACTGTTTCGGGAATTTAAAAACAAGACAGTATTTAATTTCATGGCTGCCCAGCAGAGTTGATCAGACCCTACTTCCCTTAAAAGACAAAAACATAAACGTTCCGTATACTAAACCTAAGTTTTGTTCCGTATAAATGTTTTACAAACTTATATTAGTTATGAAAAAAAGAAAAAAGTCCCCCTTACCTGTGTTGTTCGTCTGTCTAATAAAATATATCCGTTACTTACAAAAATATTGCTGCATTTTTAAGTGTGTAGATGAATCCATTAAAACATTTTTTTAAATCATATATATATATATACATGTATATACTTTTAGTCCTTTTTTCTCCCCTCCTCCCCCTCTTTTCTTGTTCAATTTCTTGACATCAATTTCAAATAAGTATTAATTCTACTTGTTAATTCACAGCGTTCATAGGCTTAACTGCCGATTTTTCTTTTTCTTCTTCTTTTTTAACTCACAGTGCATCCAACTGGCGTTCATAAGCCAACTGTCCATCCTTTCTCTCTTTCTGTTTCTTTTTTTAAACTCACAGCGTTTCCAATCGGCGTTATAAGCTAACTGTCGATTTTTCCTATTTCTTCTTCTTCTTTTTTAACTTTTTCAACATTTCTTTCCTTCTTCATCCATTTCTACTGTCTATTAAACGTAACTATTTTCTATATAATTAGTATATGTGTTATATATACGATTATACATATTCTGCATTATTTTTATTTATATTGAGATAGCTTTGGATTAGCTCTATCAATTTACTTTGATTAATTGTATATGACTTAAAAGCATATATATATATATATATATATATATATATATATATTATTTTTCCTTTATATATACTTATATATATACATATATATATAATATATATATAAATATATATGTATATTATTTTTCCTTTATATATACTTATATATATATATATATATAT
The DNA here is from genome assembly GCA_963556195.1 of Sepiola atlantica. Taxonomy (NCBI): domain Eukaryota; kingdom Metazoa; phylum Mollusca; class Cephalopoda; order Sepiida; family Sepiolidae; genus Sepiola; species Sepiola atlantica. The sequence goes on along the minus strand of OY744533.1, from coordinate 5,605,324 downwards.
AATATTTCTGTTATATACAATGTGCAATGCTGTGTTCCTCTTTACGACAGAAAAAGGGGCAAATAAAAACAATACCAATAGTAACAAAAACATTTCCGACTTGCTCTCCCCTCCCCCGGGGAATGGAACTATGATCAAAGAATATGGAAATTCTTCGACTGAAATTTTCAGTGTCCCGGTGAAAAGGGAGGCACCAAAAAAAAAACTAAAAACATATCAGCCAACATCAAAGGAAACACCACTGATCTTATTACGCGTCGCGTTGTGGACGTTGATAAAATATATCTCTGACGAGAGAGAGAGAGAAAGAGAGAGAGAGAGAAAGTAAGTATCCTTAAACTCCACCATCGCTTCTCTATAAACATCCTCGGGTTAAATATAGTGTTTTATCAGTAGTCCGTCGGGAATTAGCGAGCGAATGTCAAAAGAATTATTTGGTCAGTGCAGGGGTGCTATATCCATGACCGATATCAAAGATTAAGACAACTTTTCTTGGTCTGGAAAAATTACATGTGGACATTTTTATTTTTATTTTGTTATGTTATCACACGAGATAGGTTTTGTGACCAAAGCAATTAGTTTAAGATGCAAAAAGCAACATCGTAAATGCAAAATATATCATTGAAGAATGCTGTCAGTATCAGAAAGCCTGGGGTATGCGTAATAACTTTCGATATATTCAAAGTATTACTTTTCGACGCAACGGTTAGCGACGTAGGATTCTGACGTCGGTACTTGACATCGGCTCGACTGGTTTATAGTTCGATCCCAACCAAACTCTAAGATGTGTTTCTAAATTAAAGGGGAGAAGGGAGTTAGGGAAGGGACAACCGGGAAGACACATATTAATACGATAGCGTGTGTTATTTTGTAGGTCACGCTTACATCAAAAGCAACGACCTTCCGAATCTTTGTATGCTACTCATGAATTGGCCTTTTGGCTAAGATCAAAGTGTAGTATCTGTTCCGATGGATACTGCCCCCCATAGACTGGTATTGTCTTGGCCTTCGGGGCTTGATTTACGCCGGTCTATGGGTCTGTCCTGTGCAGTTCTAGGAGGTCCACCCTCCCAGGCTTCGCCTCCCCTCTTTGGGGAGGAGTAAGTTTACTGCTTACTGCCTGAGGCGCCCCTACCGGATAATGCCGACGGGGCTGCCCAGGCTAATTTAAAACCCTACTTTCCCGACTCTACCTTGGGTCACATCTTACTTGTGGGAGTAAGATAAAAACTGGCCTTGTGCCTAACTCCTGAAAAGGAGTAAATAAATACTCATGAATTGGAGCCAAATTTAATTTAATCTAAAGCATTTACAAGTAATGTATAGGTTATGAACAAGATAATTAGTATTGAAAACATCATTTCGTGTAATTTACACGGGTCCCGCTAGTTTGTATTATTCGGACGACTGCTCTCGCCTTTTACGCTATTCTCGCAATGTTTCGGTCGATTAGAGCTCCGGCCTTCTTCCGGGGGGGGGGATCAAACTTGTGAATCTTTATGTAGAACGTGAAAATATGTAGATATATTTTTTTTATTGAGCACTTTATTTAATCCACGAGGGTAGATTGTTCTCTTTGCGTCAGCCATGACCGGATAAAAGTTTTAAGTAATTCTTAATTATGGTTTTATATCCGGTCCTGGCTGTCGGCATAGAAACCAATTCATCACCAAGTATTCAATAAATGGTCCACTTCAATGACTTAGGAGCGGAACCAAAGAGGCTAGATTGTTCTTATTCAGTCAGCCATGACCAGGTTTTGTGACACAATTTCGTAGAGATTGTCGAGTGGTAATTGATATTAGTGTCTCGTGTATGTGTTAAAACAATCTTTTACAGACTATGTATTAACAAGTGCGTACAGAAAAAATAAATATATAACTAGTTTTAACCCAGTTCACCCCAAACAAGGCAAGTTGCCATTGTATACGTAACGGGCTACTGAGAATTGAGGTGAAAGTTTTTTGGGGGGGTTCATCCTAAATTGGAAGCTGTGCAGCGATGTGCTTGTTCACATTAGTTTTCAAGCTTTTGCATGTTGCTACAGTCGGAACAAATAGGGAACAGCGAGGAAGTTCCAAAGACCGGCAGCACGAGAAAAGAAGCTATTGGAGCAGAAAGCTCTCCGGCATCTGGGAACCCCCACAGTGAATGGATAGGAATAAAGTTGATTTTTCGGGTAGGTCAAGTGTATTTATGTTAAGGGGGCACTAGAGCAGCAAGTTCCTCGGAGCACATTCAATTGAAGTACTTGCAAAGCAAGCACAAGGATGCAACATTGCGGTGATGACACAGGTGTTGGGGCTTGGTGGATAGTGAGGGACCTATTAGATTAACGATTCTTTTTGGGACTTTGTCTCAGACGGAGCGGCGAGTAGATGGTGCATCAGCCCAGATGTGACAACAATACTCCATGCATGGCGGATGGTGGCTTTGTAGAAATATAAGATACTGTCAGGTGTGAGAAGTTTTCTAGCCCGGTAAATAAGCACAAGCACGCCACTGTAGACGCAATGGGCTACTAAGAATTAGGGTGTTGGTTTTGTGTGTCATTCTAAGTTGGGAGCTGTGCAGTGAGATGTCTGTTAACATTAGTTTTAAGCTTCTGCATGTCGGTACAGTCGGGGAAACTGGGAGCAGTGAGGGAGTTCCAAAGGCCGGCAGCTTAAGGAAAGAAGATATTAGAGTAGAAAGCTCTCCGGCATCTGGTGACCTCCATAGTGAATTGATGGGATCAAGCTGACTGTCGGGTTGGTCGAGTGTATTTACGTTTAGGGGGAACAAAAGCAGCAAGTTCATCGGAGCACATTCCATTGACGTACTTGTAAAACAAACACAAGGATGCAACATTGCGGCGATGGGACAGGGGCTGCAGCATGGTGTATAGACGTAAATAGAAGTATTTTAAAGTTTTAAAATATTTGAAGCATAAAACCTCTTACAAAAGTAATGAATTCGACATTAAATGACTAAAAATGGCTGATATGTCGTAAAAAATACAAACCGTTGAAATTCTAAACTGTAATGGTCCTGCATAATTTGGATTATTAAGACTACTGTTCTCATCTTGGATTTGATTCTTACAACGTTTCGGCCGATTTAACCTCTGGCATTCTTTCATGTGCGTCTAGTCGGACTCGGGAATCTTCATAGCGATCTCAGATGAAAAGAGTTTGTCTTCGAAAATTCATGGATTAAGGATATGAGACTCCTCGCTTTGAACTTCTGATGTTTTAATAAATAGCGTATCTTTGCAATTTGTTATTTTCACTTTCATCTCGAATATATATATATATATATATATATATATATATATATATATATATATATATATATATATATATATATACCTAAGAATCTGAGGAATTTGTTTATTATCTTTACTTTGTACAGATTGGATGACGTCATCTTTTTCTGACGTCATCCAGAGACGGGATAACCGTAGAGAGTGGATGACGTCACAAAATGATGACGTTATCTATGAAACCAGAGGGATGTGGTGAAGAGATCCTATCTGCCTTTCGAGTCACGCGTCGTTTATTGGATGAACCGTCTCGACCTCACGTAAGCAGGATTACTATTAACATTGTTGGGACCTTGATTGCTATTTTTGATTACTCGTGTGATTGTCTACGTGCACACTGGATGACGTCAGTGTTTTGCGACATCATCCATTAAAACAATGGTTGAGATAACAGCGCACAGTAAATGACGTCATGTAATGATCACATAATCAATCAAGAAGAGAGAGAAATAGGGGGACCGTTTTGTTAGTTTTATCTTAACGACTTTACAATCTTGAGAAAATACTTTAAGAATTGTGTTCCTATTTACGTGCCTCTCAACGAGAGCTGAGTTAGACACAAGGTCAGTGTTTTTGTTTTGGTGAAAACGGAGCTCCGCTAAATAAGCACTCTGGATGTGGACAAGAATGATAATTGTCTAAGTCTAGAAGGAGTTCTCTTTCACTGGCTGAAGACAGAAACGATACTACACTTTGCTCCGATCCAAATGGCTAAAGACAGAAAAGATGAAGTGTAGTATCAGAAACAAATGGCTGAAGACAGAAAAGATGAAGTGTAGTATCAGAAACGATACTACACTTTGCTCCGATCCAAATGGCTAAGGATGAGTTCATATTCCGTCATGCCTTTTTTTTTTAAATTAAATAACATCAAATCCAGTTTTAAAATAATTTTTTTTTCATTTTACAAGAATTAGAGGTCATTTTGGAATTTGAAAAAAAAAATTCTGCATCAACTATAAAATAAGTATCCATTTTTACGAACTGACACCAATAACTTTGTTTTATTTATTTTTATTTACTTTTTA
>OY744533.1:5575992-5595992 GCA_963556195.1 Sepiola atlantica | reverse complement strand
TTTAACGCCTCTGTGCGAGAACATATTTTTGGCGTCAGTTCTTCTTTGATTTTGATTTTACATGTCTACGTTTTATTAATAATAAGTGGGTTGGGATGGAGATAGAAGGCAATACAATCATAGACAAGCAATAAAGAATAATTCGTGGTTATTAGTATTACTAAACTATTACTAAAACCGTTTGGCAGTTTAGTTGTTTCAAGACACGTGAACATTTTCCAACATAAAAATGTAAATGTATTTTTAAACTATTTTAAAGACATGTTTTATTAAAAAAAATTACTAATTATTTTTTTTGTGTTTCGTAATAAAAAAACTATTTAAAAAAATGTTTTATTAAAAAAAGTTACTAACGTGATTTTAATAACATTGTATTTCGTATGTATACTTATATTATTACATATTTGTAGAAAATGAATAGATTCATGCGTAGTATTATTGTAGATTAATACCGTCAACTAAATTACTCCTCCAAACAAAAATAGGATTTTACTGTTTTAGGCTATTGTGTGTGAACACACTGAATAACTTAAAGGGTAGAAAAAATCAATAATTTAAGAATTTAGAGTGGCGGATCAGTGTCACATATAAATATAACGTCAAATCCTCACACCCGACATTATCCTCTATCTCTTCAAAGTCACCCTCCGCCCATGTATGCACATCTGGGCTGGTGCATCATCCACTAGTCTCTCCATTTTAGACAAGGTACAAGAAAGAATCGTCAACTTAATAGGCCCCTCACTATCCACCAAGCTTAAGCCCCTGTCCTATCGCCGCAATGTAGTATGCTTGCGCTTGTTTTACAAATACTTCAATCGATTGTGCTCCGATGAACTAGCTGCTCTAGTGCCCCCTCGACGTAAATTTACTAGAACAACCCGACAATCCGTTAGGTTCCATCCATTTACTGTGGAGGTCCCCAGATGCCGGAGAGCCTTCTACTCCAGCAGCGTCTTTCCTCGTGCTGCCTGCCTCTGGAACACTCCCACTGCTCCCTGTTTCCACGACTGTACCGGCAGGCAGAGGTTTAAAACTAATGTAAACAGACATCTCGCTGCACAGCTTCCAATTTATGATGACATCCAAAACCTACTGTAATTCTCAGTAGCCCCTTACGTCTACAGTGGCGACGTTTCTTGTTTGGGATGAAATATCTTTTAAAAAATTATTTATAAATGAGTTTTTATTTCTGAGAAATTCTAGCGTTTTAGAGCAGTTAATCAAAAATTGTTATTTTGACCTGGGAGATAAATTGTGTGCGTATATTTTTTCGGAGGAAGGGGTATACGTTGTTAAACAATTACCCATAGTTTGAATACTTTGCCAGTTGGACTTAGGGTTAGTGCTAATAAAAATTAGTCAACATCCCTAAAATGTTAGAATTGCCCGGAAATGATGGGAATCTGATGTTAAATTTATATACGAAACGTATCTTCCACTCTAAATTCTAAAATCTCTTCTTTTTTTTCCGCTAAGTTTTTTCAAAGTGTTCGCACGTAATCACCTAAAAAAAGTAGAATCTCATTCATGGGACGTGATTTAACTGATGGTGTAAATCTACTAATTTAATTAATAGTTGTATTACTAGTATTATTAGCTGTATCTTGTTTTTCTTTTCACAGTAAAAAAACTTAATATGTTTTATTTACAGTTGCAATAACCAACAATTCTTTTTATAACTAGGGTAAAACATGAACATTTTTTGATAGAGGGAAGGTACAGAATAGTTAACAAAGCATCCCCGTCCGGCCATTTTATGTTAAGAATGCTTTTCTTAATAGTAACGCTATTATTTAGAAACGCATTTTTTTTAACATGGGGAGTGAGCTTTATTTACTGCTATGTTCCTACACCGTCTTCTTGTTTTGCATAGCAATCGTCAACTATTTTTAATTGTTTATGCAAACAGTTCAAATAACATTTTGTCAACTAACGACGAACTAATGCAAATTGTCTTTGCTTTAAAAGAGATATACATCTTTAGTTGTCTCACGATTTTCAATCAATTACAAAGCAAAAATGAGTTGCCTGTTTATTTCCAATCGTGTAGTATACACTCCCCCGCCCCTAAGTGTATTTTTTTTACGTTGATGAAAATATATGCAGACATTACACGTGCTTTTACTGTAATTTGAAAATTTTAAAAAAATCTATAATTAAATATTCAGAAACTTTTTAAAAATTCAGAATCAGAACCGGGAATTGTATCGGAATCTTCAATTTAGAACGGAATCGGTAACTGTATCGGAATCCGGAAGAATTTTGGAATCGTCCCATTATTCATATATATATATATATATATATATATATATATATATATATATATATATATATATATATATATATATATATATATATGGGAAAATGAAAAAGGAAAACCGAAAAATAAATGTTTTTTATGTGTACATCAACGTTTCGTCTTTATTTATAAGACTTCATCAGGATGATAATATAGAGAAAAAATGTCATGCCAGTACAGATACATGTAGGGTAGACATATTGGGAGGAAAAATAAAATAAAATAATGGCCACTACTGGGTGGACGTCCGTACTTGTTGGGGAATAAAAATGAATGTTGAAGAAAATGAGTGGGGGGAAAATGGAAAGATGGGGTGAGCAAGGACTACTGTGGCTGGTGGTAATATATATATATATATATATATATATATATATATATATATATATATATATATATATATATATATAGTAATCCAAGTAAAGTAGACACCCACAGGATAAAAATCCACAGAATTTCAACCGGGCTTATAAAAAAGGCTCAATAGTAAATAGATCTATTTATATCATTATTTTTATTCATACAGACATGTACAAAAAGCCGCTACACTGGCATGTCGATGTTATCGATCAATACTTTTTAGAAACTAATATCTAATCATGCGGAAAAAAGTATGATATTTCACTCCAATGTTCATATTGGGAAAGAATATTAACATCTGAGTGAAATATTATTTAATTATTCTCGTTAACCATGACCAGGTAGAAGTCTTAAGTAATGTGTAATTGCACTTTTAGTATCGCCTATACTGATACTTGAACCTTCAACTTCTAGATAACTGTCACTTTGAACTGATTATTACTTAGAACTGATATCGATTACGCTACAGGTATTTGGATCAATAAACCAATATGTTATTTTAAACTGAAGCGCGACAAAATGAAGGGTACGTCAAACTTCAGAATAACCGACCGGTAAAAGGAATCACATTATAAATTTGGTGATTTGTGACTTTTATACTTCCGTTTTTTTTTGTTTTTTTTGCTCAGAAGCAAATGACGCCGTTTGTTATATACGGATGGCCAGAAATGATAAAAAAAAAAAACTTTACTCACAATTAATACCAATTTAAGACTTGTCCAACGAATGTATTATTTTTATTTCGTAAAAAACAAATAATTAACAGAATACCGGATCTATTTTTTTTTAATAATTTATTTGTTTTTATTTTATTGTTATTAACACTTTTTGTTTTTGTTTTTGGTTTAAACTCTTTAATACAAACATATAATTGTTGTTTTTTATGTTTCCACAAATTGTTTTTTTTTTGTTTTAAATTCTGAAGTTTATTTAAGAAAACAATAAAAAAAAGTGTTTATAAAAACAATTTGTGAAACGTTACAATTTAAAACAAAAAAAAAACAATTTGTGAAAACATTCAATATAATTGTTGTTTTTTAATGTTTTCACAAATTTTTTTTTTTTGTTTTAAATTTTAAAGTTTATTTAAGAAAACAATAAAAAAAGTGTTTATAAAAACAATTTGTGAAACGTTACAATTTAAAACAAAAAAAAACAATTTGTGAAAACATTCAATATAATTGTTGTTTTTTAATGTTTTCACAAATTGTTTTTTTTTTGTTTTAAATTCTGAAGTTTATTGTAGAAAACAACAAAAAAAGTGTTTATAAAAACAATTTGTGAAACGTTACAATTTAAAACAAAAAAAAACAATTTGTGAAAACATTCAATATAATTGTTGTTTTTTAATGTTTTCACAAATTTTTTTTTTGTTTTAAATTTTAAAGTTTATTTAAGAAAACAATAAAAAAAAGTGTTTATAAAAACAATTTGTGAAACGTTACAATTTAAAACAAAAAAAAAACAATTTGTGAAAACATTCAATATAATTGTTGTTTTTTTATGTTTCCACAAATTGTTTTTTGTTTTGTTTTAAATTCTAAAGTTTATTTAAGAAAACAATAAAAAAAGTGTTTATAAAAACAATTTGTGAAACGTTACAATTTAAAACAAAAAAAAAACAATTTGTGAAAACATTCAATATAATTGTTGTTTTTTAATGTTTTCACAAATTGTTTTTTTTTTGTTTTAAATTTTAAAGTTTATTTAAGAAAACAATAAAAAAGTGTTTATAAAAACAATTTGTGAAACGTTACAATTTAAAACAAAAAAAAAACAATTTGTGAAAACATTCAATATAATTGTTGTTTTTTAATGTTTCCACAAATTGTTTTTTTTTTGTTTTAAATTTTAAAGTTTATTTAAGAAAACAATAAAAAAAGTGTTTATAAAAACAATTTGTGAAACGTTACAATTTAAAACAAAAAAAAAACAATTTGTGAAAACATTCAATATAATTGTTGTTTTTTATGTTTCCACAAATTTATTTTTTGTTTTAAATTCTGAAGTTTATTTAAGAAAACAATAAAAAAAAGTGTTTATAAAAACAATTTGTGAAACGTTACAATTTAAAACAAAAAAAAAACAATTTGTGAAAACATTCAATATAATTGTTGTTTTTTTATGTTTCCACAAATTGTTTTAGTTTTGTTTTAAATTCTAAAGTTTATTTAAGAAAACAATAAAAAAGTGTTTATAAAAACAATCTGTGAAACGTTACAATTTAAAACAACAAAAAAAACAATTTGTGAAAACATTCAATATAATTGTTGTTTTTTAATGTTTTCACAAATTGTTTTTTTTTTGTTTTAAATTTTAAAGTTTATTTTAAGTTTTAAACCTCATAAAATTTCCGTATCCAATACAAAATATTGCCGGAAAAATTCTTGCAGGAGACTCTGGAAATCTCCCTTAAAGTTATTTTAATAATGTCTGGCCATCCGTATATTACAAACGGCGTCATTTACTTCTGAGTAAAAAAAAACGAAAGTATAAAAGTCACAAATCGCCAAATTTATAATGTGATTCCTTTTACCGGTCTGTTATTCTGAAGTTTAACGTACCCTTCTTTTTGTCGCGCTTCAGTTTAAAATAACATGTTATTGGTTTATTGATCCAAATACCTGTAGCGTAATCGATATCAGTTCTAAGTAATAATCAGTTCGAAGTGACAGTTATCTAGAAGTTGATGGTTCAAGTATCAGTATAGGCGATACTAAAAGTGCAATTACAAATTACTTAAGACTTCTACCCGGTCATGGTTAACGGAACGAGAATAATTAAAAAATCTTTCACTCAGATGTTAATATTCTTTTCCAATATGAACATCGGAGTAAAATATCATACTTTTTTCCGCGTGATTAGATATTAGTTTCTAATAACTATTGATCGATAACATCGACATGCCAGTGTAGCCGCTTTTTTGTACATGTCTGTATGAATAGAAATAATTATATAAATAGATCTATTTACTATTTGGTGCTGAGTGAAAACGAAAGTATGAAAGTCACAAATCGCCATGAATTTTAGAGTGACAGACAAAACGACTGACCAACTTGTACGTATCTCCGATCAGATACGTCCCTTCAACCAACTCATAAATATGCGGAGACGTATATTCAAGCGAAGTACAAAGCGAAAAAGGAGAAGCGAAAACGTAAAATAGAACAGTTATAAAAATGGCGACTCTATCAATCTGAACGTGTGTGCGTGTGTGTGTGCGTGTGCGTGTGCGTGTGCGTGTGCGTGTGTGCGTTTTCGATACCATTCGGGCTTCCGGCGGAGATTAGTATCTTTCGCGTTTCAAAGTGTCGCATGCAAGATAGCTGCATTGTAAGAACGCACTCGAGAATCCCTGTTAGGAGATAGTTGCTTATGTCTTGTGTATTTAGTTTTTCATTTCTTACCATTTTTTCTCTTCGTTTTCGTGTCGATTTATTTTCGCGAATTATATAGTTTTACCTTATCATCTCGCCCCAGTGAATTCATACCGTATCTAAAACTGACGGTAACAGTTGCAGCCGTTGGCTAAAATCAATATATAAATAAAGCACGTACACGTCTAACCTGAGTTGTTTTACACTATAAGTATTTTTATTTTTATTTTTATATATGTAAGAATAATATTTTTTTTATTAGAAAAATATATATTACATCGGTACTTGTTGCACGAGCCTGCCCCCCCCCCCCGAGAGGAGGTTTAAATTTCTACAAGTAATACTAAAATAAAATATATAGCAGTTCACAAACGTACCTTGTTATCGAATAAAAACCACATATAACAGCACAATGATGCTCTACCTCGCGTCCACCGCTTCCCCGGTGACCGAGGAACTTTATTCTCGCTCTGAAATAAAAGTCTCACAACCACTAAATAAATGCGAATATTTTGAATTAAAAAAATGATCATTTATTAAGATGTTGACGTCGCCTTCTCTTATGCTAGCGGTCGAATGCGTTGTTTCAAGGCTTCGGACTTCTGGGGCGCTTTTCTCCCTTAGTTACAATCGATTGCTAGTCATCCTTCGCACGTGCTGTTCGCTCTAAAGTTTCCCAACGAATTACTTTATCTGTCTCGCACTCTCTCTCATTGAGTTATGTGACGTCTCATCCGTTTCTAGCTACAACAGGTTGAGGTGATATTTTAGTGTATACTTGCTGACCCCATGACCATATATATCATATATATATGCAAACATTGTTAAAAAATAACAGAATTCGTCTATTTAATTATACATTTTTTATTTTTTTCAATTTTTCTGATTAAAATAAAAAAAAATGTATAAATGTTCCATAGGTTTCACAGGTTTCACGAACGTTTTCGATTCTTCGTCGGGTTTATAAGCACTACCCTATCCCGCCGACTCACCATGCATCTTGTAAACTCTAGATCAATTTACCAACATCTACAAAAACATAACTGCCCTTCCTCTGATTTAAGACAAATTCTAGTTAATAACACTAAAATTATACATTCCGAAACCAATGTAAAAAAATAAACATCCTCGAAGCTATCTACATAAAAACACAACAACCTAAAATTAACATCACATATGAAACCAGTGGTAACATTTAAAAATGTTTAACGCAATGCGATTTTGTTCTTCGATGCCATCCAACGTTGCTGAATTTGAAATCGTCTACGACTTCCTGGACAATGCGAAAAACGTCTCTGCGCGTTGCTGCACCGTCTTTTCAAAATTCTCTTCTTTCTCCAGCTTGTTTGTTCATTTGCTTTTGGTACCTGAGGACAGTTCGACGAGGAATCGAAAACGTTCGTGAAACCTATGGAACATTTATTAATGTTTTTGATTTTGATGTAAAGAGACTTTCAGAAAAATTGAAAAAATAATAAAAGATTTAATTAAACAGATAAATTCTGGTATTAAAAAAAAATGCGTGCATATATATATATATATATATATATATATATATATATATATATATATATATATATATATATATATATCTTCCTGCACTGAAGATTGCGTTAGCATGAAACATTGATGTCTGTAGGTAATAAATAATTAATATTTATTTATAAATATTATTATAAGCCCCTCTACCAAAGGCCGGGCACTCTGAGTGACTTTAATAACAAGCAGTACTAATAGCGAAATGCACGATCCGAATACATTGAAATAACAGGTCTTGAAATAACATAATATATATATATATATATATATATATATATATATATATATATATATATATATATATATATATATATTTCCACAATCAGACAACGCCGCAGCCCACAAACGAAAGAAACAAACCGGAAGTCCTAGACTCGAGTTTCGCCCTCCTTAGGGCTCACCAGTAGAACACATCCGAACTTAGGATTCGAAATCCGAGTCACTTGCAAGCCAAGCGAGTACTTTGCCACTGAGCTACCTTGCCACATACAAGAATGTCTATTAATTTACACAGGTTAAGCAAACCGCGGCGAAGGCCGACTGTGGAATATACCTACTCTTCTCAACAAGGGTGTAGTCATCTAACTACTTAGAACCCAGGCCGATGTCTTACAAGTAAGAGTTTATACTCGTTAGGACGATGGGAATAGTGTCTGAGTACATTGCCACAAAACAGTATACATACATTTAAAGATATACACCTTTCGTTTATATACAATGCTACTTAACCTCTTTGCAATATATGTATTGTATTATTATGACCTGTTTCTAATTTTAAATCTATAAATCCACCAAGAAAAGAATTACACTTTTTTTAAAACCTCTTTCTCGGGCATGCATTCTTAAGCATACATCGTCTCTGTTAATAAACATTTCAATTTTTGGGGTAGAGACTATGTTTTATACTGAAGCAGTAGTTTATTATCACCAGGAAAACGGATAGAGCAGTAGTAATGGAAGTGAATAGAGTATTATTATTATTTATTACTTAAATGAACTACTAGTCAAAAAGAGAGAGGAAATTCGTCGCCCAAAAAGTTGACAGAGTTAATATCAACGAGTCAGAAAACGAAACAAATGCATGGAACTTGCAAGGAACTGAGAGGAATAGGAAACATGAAGAAAGTCGGGATACTACTAATAGTTAAAATAGTATTCAGAAGAATTGAGAAAAAAATGAGAAATTGGAATTAGAGAGAAGATTTAGATCATAAATCAAACAACGGATGGCAATTATGAAAACAGCCGAAATTTTAAGGAAAATCCTCGAATGCGGAAACAAAGGCGGATAAAGTACGAACGCTTAACAGACTGACAAAATAGAAATGAAAATAAAACGAAGACAGAGAAAGAACACACGAGCCCGATGGAACTGAAACAGCTATAAATCTCATAAAATGAATCCACTTAAAACCGCAATCCCATGAACATACACCCATGTTCTACTATAATCCTCGGCTACACAAAATAGAAATGATAGTGTTGTGGTCCTGTCAAAGGGACCGAAATGAAAACACGAATACGGTATAAAGTAGAAACAAGTGTATTAAGAAAAGAGAGTACAGAGGGAAGAAATATGAGTCTATCTTACTGGATACCTGGCGAGAGTTAATTGCCGTTGGCATTTATTGAGCAAAGAGGAAGAGTCCATGTTGTACATAGGTAAGTCACCATAACACCTCCTCCCAAGTATTATCTTTGCAGGAGAATTAATAGCGTTTCCTTTTCGGGTCTATTACGATCAGATCCGTTAGTCTTCGCTTCCTTTTTGATTGTCTTTGTTCCGGAGTTGCCTGGGGGATCTAAATGTCAAAGGTGTCATATATGGTGTCAATAATTTTTTCTTCTTCCTGGGGAGCGCTCTCGGTGTCGTCCGATAGTCGTTTTCTTAACTGATTTAAATTTCTCTTATGAGAGAACTTAGGGACTTGAATTATGTATACCATATTTCCAATCCGCTTCTCAATTGTCCCCAGTTCCCAGAACGATTTATTATTTTTAAACATTTGAAAAATATTTTTTCGCCTGGGGCGTAACGTTTTCTTGGTACTGCATTTGTTCGGTGCGGTTTTGTCTGTTTTAGCAGCAGTTTGTCAAAAACGGATCTCATCTTCGTCGCCAAGTTGTTGTGGCCCTGTTAAAGGGATCGAAATGAAGACACGAACACGGTATAAAGTAGAAACAAGTGTATTAAGAAAATAGAGTACAGAGGGAAGAAAATATGCGCCTGGTAAGTAGAGTTCGAACTATCTTACTGGATACCTGGCGGGAGTTAATTGCCGTTGGCATTTACTGAGCAAAGAGGAAGAGTCCATGTTGTACATAGGTAAGTCACCATAGAAAGGCTACGGAGGATGGAAAGTCCAAGGAATGAGACCATTAACTAGCACTCTACTGGAAGTATGCGAAGAGGCTAATTTCTACTCAACTTCCACCAACGGTTTTTGCTCTCGACAAATGAACGTAAACGGTTGTTGTAATGACTTAAAATAATTTTTAACGGTTTTTGAAAGAGGTCGATGATGCTGGAAATCTGGGTAGACGTGTTGTCACTCAGACTCTAGGGAACACCACTGGTTGTCGGCAGTTAACAATCAGTTATAATGACTTGTGTGAAAACTCCGAGTTGATTACTACTACTACTACTAATACTACTACTAATGATGATGATGATGATGATGATGATGATGATGATGATGATGATGATGATGATGATGATGGTTATGATGATGATGATGATGATGATGATGATGATGATGATGATGATGATGATGGTTATGATGATGATGATGATGATGATGATGATGATGATGATGATGATGATGATGATGATGATGATGATGATGATGATGATGATGATGATGATGATGATGATGATGATGATGGTGATGATGATGATGATGGTGATGATGATGGTGATGATGATGATGATGATGATGATGATGATGATGATGATGATGATGATGATGATGATGATGATGATGATGATGATGATGATGATGATGATGATGATGATGATGATGATGATGATGGTGATGATGATGATGATGATGATGATGATGATGATGATGATGGTTATGATGATGATGATGATGATGATGATGATGATGATGATGATGATGATGATGATGATGATGATGATGATGATGATGATGATGATGATGATGATGATGATGATGATGATGATGATGATGATGATGATGATGATGATGATGATGATGATGATGATGGTTATGATGATGATGATGATGATGATGATGATGATGATGATGATGATGATGATGATGATGATGATGATGATGATGATGATGATGATGATGATGATGATGATGATGATGATGATGATGATGATGATGATGATGATGATGATGATGATGATGATGATGATGATGATGATGATGATGATGATGATGATGATGATGATGATGATGATGATGATGATGATGATGATGATGATGATGATGATGATGATGGTGATGATGGTGATGATGATGATGATGGTGATGATGATGATGATGATGATGATGATGATGATGATGATGATGATGATGATGATGATGATGATGATGATGATGTATAAAAGACCGTTCTATTAAAACAAGATAAAACAAAATATTGACGATGTAATACTTAAGATTACCGTCCTAATCTCTCACCCGGCTTCCACTGTTGAAGCAACAGTGTAGACGAGAGAGGCCCAATGGCTCCCGAGAGGAAGTAATAAATAAAAGTACGACATAGAAAGAATAGAAAGAAAAAAAGAAATGAAATAAGAATGGGGAAATAATAAAACTATGCAGCGTGTAATCAGATGAGCGAGTTAAGATGGCGGCCAGGAGAAGAAGCATTACGAAAAAAAAAAAAAAACCGAACTGTTGCTGACAATCGTAATCATTACAATAGCAAGACTGTTACAATGACAACGAGGCTAGGCATTGACAGACGACCAAAATCGATAATAGTTTTTCGATTTCTCTCTTTCTGTTCATTTTTTATTGTGTTTTTTTTTTTTGTTTCTTTTTCACATTTCGGAAAAATCTATTATTTTTATTTATTTATGTTAGTGTTGAATATGATTACGGCTGTGTACAAACGAGAAGGTGTGCTTATGCGCAATGATCTAATTTTTCTCCTACTCTCGAACCAAGTCACACTTGTTACCAGAGAAAGTTGGGCATGCGAGTGTATTCGTGTGTCTGTGTGTGTGTGTGTTTTTGGTGCCTCTGTCTGTGAGAATGCGTGTATGTACGCGTCTATGTGTGTGTGTGCGTGTGTGTGTTGATATATGCGTGCGTTTGTGTGCGTGTACGCGCATGCGTGGAGGCAGGCGACCATTTTGTAGTCAGTTGAGATTTGGAAATCAATCAATCAGAAAAGATCAATGAGACTGAAAGTTCAAAAGAAGAAAGAAAAAAGAAATGGGGGAAAAAAATTTATGAAGATAACAAAAGAAATCAGATATGGAAACGAAAGAGAAACAGAAAGGAAATGAAACAAAAAGAAATAATACAAGAAGAAATAAAGAAAGGAAAAATGGAAGAAAAGTGACAGAAAAAAAAGAGAGAATGATAGAAAGTAGGGCAACGTAGAAGATGCGAAAAAAGCAAGAAAAGAAAAGAAACAAGGGACAAGAGTGAACGGACAAAATAAGAAAGAAAAAGAAAAAAAAGAATAGAAAGAAATTAAAAAATAAAATTGAAAAAAACGTTGAACAAATAAATAGAATGATCAGATAAAAAAAAAACGAGAAAAAGAAATCGTACGAAATTGTGAAGAAAAAATACTTCGCCAGTGTTCACACTCGTTATTTATTTTAAAATATTACTAAAATATTCATATGAAATAGAATTATGTCACTAATTACATTTTTCATATATTAATAATTATCATTTCTGATGACCGAAATAATAAAGAAACAGTCAACGTTAATATATATATATATATATGATAATTTTATTTACACAGACATGTACAAAATCTGCGACACTGGCATGTCGATGTTATCGATCAACAGTTACTATAAACTGAGATCTCATCAGGCAGAGTTAGAATCCGATCTTAACCTCAGATCATATTTGATATCTGAGGTTAAGATCGGATATATGAGGTTAAGATCGGATTCTAACTCTGTCTGATGAGATCTCAGTTTATAGTAACTGTTGATCGATAACATCGACATGCCAGTGTCGCAGATTTTGTACATGTCTGTGTAAATAAAATTATCATATATAAAGCTCTATTTTGATATTAAGCACTTTTTATAAACCCGGTTAAAATTCTCTGGATTACCACCCTGTGGATATTTTTCACCTGGATTATTACCATTATTATATATATATATATATATATATATATATATATATATATATGTGTGTATATATAATCCGAGTATTGTATAGATCCACAGGGTATACACCCAGGGGAGTTGAACCGGCTTTATGAGAGTGCTCAATAACAAATATAGAGCAGAAATATAAATATAAATGATAATTTATTTCATTTCGACTACAAAATTGAGTTTGTTTCACGAGAGCAGTTTAACGGGCTCACGATCCTCAGGTCTTGAAATAACATAATATTATATATATATATATATATATATATATATATATATATATATATATATATATATATATATGTATATATATATATATGTATATATATATATATGTATATATATATATATATATATATATATATATATATATATATATATATATATATTGGTACAGAAAAGTTAGTACCAAAATAAATAAATATTATGCTCTCAATTTTTAACTTAAATTCTTAATTAATCGAGCATTCAGCTGGGATTTTTCTTACTATATTACATTATGAGAAATTTAAAAAATGTAAAAATTTAAAATAAGGATAAAAATGATAATCTCAATATATTTCTGAACTGTCTGAAACGAAACAACGTCTTGATTCGTACTTTAGAAAAAATAGTTCAAAAAGCGAACGCCTGCTAAATTTAAACGTCTTAGAATTCGACTAGAAGGGAGATAAGTGCACGGAAAATTAATTGTTAGCGTACTCTCAAACAAAATGCACTTCGTCTGACGTCATAGACGTCATTAAATTCTGGCATGAGGAAGGCTCGTGTTTGCATTTTCATGGCAATTTAGGAACTGACTTGAACAATCCTATGCTTCGGAATGGGATACAGTTTGAACCTTGTCGCATACATGCAGAAAACAAAATTGCTGTCAGTGTAGCTCTTTATCAATTATCGATACGTTTATTCCATATGTGCTAGTAAATATACACTTCCTTCTGTATGTGGTCAGCGACACATTATGGCTTTTATACAATGCGACACAACGGAGTGTGTAAATATCTTCACATGACTGTATGTAAAAAGTTGAATGTCCAGAAACAACTGAACCTTTGCACTCTGTAGACTGGCTAAAAAAGGGATCGCTCCACTATGTTCAGGAGAGAATGATAATGACTGCCCATGATCAAGGCTTGATGATCAATGCCTTTAAAATAATGAGTGATCTCAGCAACAATAACAAGTGCAGGATTAAACAGAGCTGAAAGGGAAAAGATTACGAAATACTAAGGTCTTATGTACGACATGTAAAGAAACTGGAATCTTCGGAAAATCTCCATCATACCAGTAATTATAGGAGCAACAGGACTAATGGAAACGAATTTCAAATGCTATCTGGCGAATATACCCGGTGAACCGAGTGCAAGAGAAATACAAACAATTGCATTTAAAGGGACGGTTAGAATCTTTAAAAAAGATCTCTAGGCTGAAGTGCCTTAAATAACTGGTGAATATCTGGCATCCGGGAGGATGCCCCATTCCCGGAAAAACTGGAAAGATAAGATTTTTTTAAAAATATATATCCCTACATCACAAAATTCAAAATGTTCCTATGTTCTGCCCGTCTTTTTTCCAGAAGTCTATCAATTTCATTCTTGTACTAGCGGGACCCGTGTAAATTACACGAAGGAATGTTTTTAATACTAATTATCTTGTTCCTAACCTATACATGTTTGAATAAAATATGATAATATTTGACTTGTATATTTATTTTAAAAAATGAACAATACATGAAACAATTTACAAAACTTCTTTATATACAATATTTCTAGTGAAGGTAATATTTCGACGACTAAACCTTACTTTGTAAATGTTTTCGATTAAATTAAATTTGGCTTCAATTCATGAATATTTATTTACTCCTCTCCAGGAGTTAGGCACAAGGCCAGTTTTATCTTACTCCTACAAATAAGATGTGACCCAAGGTCGGGTCGGGAAAGTGGAGTTTGAAAAGCCAGCGCTCGAGAAGGTGAGCACTCTGGCCATTAAAAATTGCCTGGACAGCCCTGTCGGCATTCCCCGGTAGGGGCGCCTCAGGCAGTAAGCAATAAACTTACTCCTCCCCAAAGAGGGGAGGTGAAGCCTGGGAGGGTGGATCTCCTAGAACTGCACAGGAGTGACCCATAGACCGGCGTAAATCAAGCTCCGAAGGCCAAGATAATACCAGTCTATGGAGTGCAGCATCCATCGGAACAGATACTACACTTTGATCTTAGCCAAAAGACCAAGCCAATTCATGAGTAGCATACAAAGATTCGGAAGGTCGTTGCTTTTGATGTAAGCATGACACACAAAATCACACACGCTATTGTATTAATATGTGTCATCCCAGTCGTCCCCATCCTACCTCTCTTCCCCTTCCCCTCGAAATGTAGAAAAAAAATCTTAGAGGTTGGTTGGGATCGAACTATAAACCAGTCGGGGCGAAGTCAAAAATACTACGTCGCTAACCGTTGCGCCAAAGGGAATTACTTGAAAATGTTTTGAAAATTAGGCGAGTTGAATGTTTTTCAAAATCTAGGTGCGCCACGCATGCGCAGAGCTTTTGCCGGAAGCGTGACACACGAACACACACGCTATCGTATTAATATATAGATATCTTTCCACAATTACACTAGGAAAAATGAATAACGTTAACTCCATGTTCTCATATTGCGGTTATATGTTCTTCTGGTCTTCATATATGCTGAGGTTCGCCTTTGCATTATGATGGCAATCTAAAAGCTGACTTGAACCACCTGACTTGAACTTTTGTCGGAATCAGGTTCCGTTGCGTTTCAAATTTGTTTCATCGATGCAAAAAAACCGAGATGCGGTCATTATTACCAAATCACGTGACAGTTCACGATAAGTATGTTTTACTTTTTAACTGTTTCTTTATGGACGTGCCCCTACGTGATCCTTTCTGCCGACTGTACTCAAATCTACTTATTTAAACTTTCAAGAAAAATAATGATGGAAGATAGAAGAGTTTTATTCAATTTGATCTTCGTTCCAAATCACGTGGATATAAGAGAGAAAGATCGATAATCATTGCTAATCATATTTTATCAGCTCACGTCAATTTCTGATGTTAACACATTGTTCTGTGCTTCTAATGTAGAAACACTTCTCTCGCTATATCTCCTTCTTTCTCTCTCTCACTCTCTCCTTTATCCATGTGACGTTATATTTGTGTCTATTGCCTTCAATAGTTTAGTAATCGTATCCTTGGGTTCAGAAAGTTGACTCGACTAGCCTTTGATTTTATTAATTCTCTAGCAGATCTGAAGATAGTCTTTACCCCATCTATATTGCATGTGTTTACTTCCACTTTCCTCGCCAACTTGCACTTGCAATAAAAAAAAATCACCGGTGCATAGTCCTAGAAACCACCCGTTCACCTTAAATGCTTCTGGGCTTTAAATTAAGCATAAGATCATTAGCTAATGTGTGTTTTAGAGTGTAGCGATGTATTCCGTTCTCTACCTACCCCAGAACGTTTAAGCTAAATGGTGAAAGAATGTCCACTGATATTTGAGGGCATCTTATTTGTAAAAAGGGTTACTATTTTCTGGTTGTTGATATTTCTCGACTCTATTTTTATTTTAATGAGAGGTGCTCGACTGAGTTACAATTTATGCTTCCCTATATAAAATATCCACAATAAATAATATATATATATATATATATATATATATATATATATATATATATATATATATATATTTGATGCACAGCAATTCTTTTCTATGTTACATTTTTTGTATATAACTTATTTTAAAAGTTTTTTGAAGAAAAGTGTGACTTTGGGTAGGCGTACCCCCTTAATATCAAAGTTTATAAAATAATGTTCCCATGCCAAGAATATATATTCTAAAATTCATAATGATCCGTTCATAACAATATATTATACACAAATAATTATATATATATATATATATATATATATATATATATATATATAAATATTTATTACTTATCTTAATACCTACAGACATCGACGTTTCATGCTAACGCAATCTTCAGTGTAAGAACTAATTCTCAACGGTCGGTGGGCGCGAACCCCGATCACAAATCACCACTGATTCGTAATCGAGAGTCTCATCCCATCGACCATAGCCAGTTAGTTAGTATATAGAGATGAATTTAAATGTAAATATCGAGTCGGCGGCTAGATCTACCAAGCAGCTTAGAGTGATCTACGAACGCGTTCGGATCGTGCATGTAGCTATTTGCACTGCTTGTTATTAAAGTCATTCAAGAGTGCCCAGCCTTTGTTGGAGGGGGCTGATAAATAATAATATTTATAAATAAATATTTATTAATTATTTTAATACCTACAGACATCGACGTTTCATGCTAACGCAATCTTCAGTGTAAGAACTAATTCTCAACGGTCGGTGGGCGCGAACCCCGATCACAAATCACCACTGATTCGTAGTCGAGAGTCTCATCCCATCGACCATAGCCAGTTAGTTAGTATATAGAGAGGAATTTAAATGTAAATAGCGAGTCGGCGGCTAGATCTACCAAGCAGCTTAGAGTGATCTACGAACGCGTTCGGATCGTGCATATAGCTATTTGCACTGCTTGTTATTAAAGTCACTCAAGAGTGCCCAGCCTTTGTTGGAGGGGGCTAATAAATAATAATATTTATAAATAAATATTTATTTATTATTTTAATACCTACAGACATCGACGTTTCATGCTAACGCAATCTTCCGTGTAGGAACTAATTCTAAACGGTCGGTGGGCGCGAACCCCGATCACAAATCGCCACTGATCCCATCGGCCATAGCCAATTAGTTAGTATATAGAATGGAATTTAAATGTAAATAGCGAGTCGGCGGCTAGATCTACCAAGCAGCTTAGAGTGATCTTATATATATATATATATATATATATATATATATATATATATATATATATATATATATATATATATTTCCTAAATGTTTAAATTTATAAAAATGTGCCTATGTAACGTACTGTATGGTGAACTTTTTTGTGTTCGCATTTCGGTTCAGCACATAAGAATTGTTATTTTTGGTTTTTGGTTGTAAACGAACTACGTTGATTTTATGAAAACATTGTAAACCGAATGAATTGCTTTAGGTATAGATTATTACAAAAGTATATAATAACATTTTTAAATATATATATATATATATATATATATATATATATATATATATATATATGAGAAAGGAAGGATGAAGGTAATCCGACGTAATGGGAAATGAAAACGGAAAAAAACAAAAAGGATGTTTTTTTATATATACTTTAACGTTTCGTCTTTATTCGTAAGACTTCCTCAGGATGATAATTTTAAGAAAAATGTCATGCAAGTACGTTAAAATATTGGGTCGATATCCTGAGATGATGAGAAAAGTAGTAGCCATTACTGGTCCGCAGACCCGAGGTACGGGCTTAGTGAAGTCAGTAGCATGGAATGAAATGAATGTGGATGGTTCTGAGTGAAAAAGTGGAGGGGTGTGGGTGAACGGAAAAATGTGGATGGCTGTTAGTGAAGAAGTGGAGAGGTGGGGGAAAGAGGAAGGGGAGGTTCTGTGATTTTGGTGTGTGGGTATGTCATGGTTTTAGAAAATATTTGAAAAATGAAGGTGGTTTGAAAGTGGGAGGGGTAGATGGGTAAGAGTGTGAGAGAAGTAGTCGGAAGGGTGAAATGGGTGAGGGGGAGCGGGGTGATTTTGTTGTGGGTAGGTGTGACATTTTTGGTGAGTAGTAGGGTTTGACCAGCTGGCTATGTCAAGAAAGTGTGGAATGAGTAAGTAGGTTTGGATTCGTGGTGAATAAAAACGTGTGGGGGGTGTATACGGAGACTGGTATGTGAGTATAACAGAGAGCCAAGAGAAAAAAAATAGAGGTTAACCATGATCTAGGTTCAGTTTTTGTTCGGTCAGGATAATTTTGCTTATTAAGGGGGATAGATTATAAAAGCCATTTCGTTGTCTGATGGTGTTGGAGGCTGTGATTAGTGCGGTTTCTAGTAGTCTTCGCCGGGTTTTGTTGTGGATGTATTTGGTGAGTTTGGCTTGTTCAAATTTGAAAGCATGCTCGTGCTCTAAGGCATGGGAGAAAAGTGCACCCACCTACCCCTCCCACTTTCAAACCACCTTCATTTTTTCAAATCTTTTCTAAAACGAAAGAGAACCGCTTAGCGAACCGCTTAGCGAACCGCTTAGCACGTTAATGGCGACCAACTTATTGTAATTAAGTATTCTTAAAACAATTCATATACCTTTAAATTCCAGTCTTAAGTTTCTTATTTACTTATTGTTTTTCTTACGATATAACATTTTGTGATCATGTCGTTTCGCGAAACATGTAATTTTTTTCCAAATTGTATTTATTATTGATTGGTGTTAAAATCAATTTAATATTAAATATAACACAAGAAAATACCACTGTTTAAATTAGCCGACATTAGCCTTCTGTTCTTTCGTGTGAATCAGATGATTCTGATGTTGGCATTAGTTTCCACTATGTTTTTCTAGTTAGAAATCTTTCTGGAAAGAGATCGGGTATATACGGTAAGGACCCGAAGTGACAGTGTTACTGTGGAACCGACTGGATTCGAACTTGGAACACTCAGGTCTTCAGTCTGTGTCGTTATCCACTTAAAAACCGTCACCTCCCACCGAGATTAGCCGACACACTGGCATAGATCCAACATGGCAGGTAGTTGATATAAAATAAGGCCGAAGAAGAGGTCAAACGAAAAAAAAGTAATGCATTTTTGTAAGTTATATATAAAAATAGTAAAGACTATTCAAATATTTATATAAAATCATTTTTTTAAACGATCAATATATTTATAATAAGATTTATTTCGAAACATAATTCTTGTTTTTTCGCAACATATCGAAAATCTACTTCTTCTCGTCTGACCTCTTAACGTTCCCATTTTAATATCGACTATCAGCCATGTTTGATTTATGCCATTATGTCGGCTAATGTCGGTAAATTCACCAATTGAAATTGTTTTTTTTTCTAGTGGCATACGTAATGCTAGATTGATTTAAAAGGCAACACGTTCATCAAATCATGATATTTTTAAATACATTCTTTTAGCTAGTAAATA
>OY744533.1:5565992-5573492 GCA_963556195.1 Sepiola atlantica | reverse complement strand
TCAGCAACATGTCGCCTTCTAAATACTCTCCATGCCACTTTCTCAGCAACATGTCGCCTTCTAAATACTCTCCATGCCACTTTCTCAGCAACATGTCGCCTTCTAAATACTCTCCATGCCACTTTCTCAGCAACATGTCGCCTTCTAAATACTCTCCATGCCACTTTCTCAGCAACATGTCGCCTTCTAAATACTCTCCATGCCACTTTCTCAGCAACATGTCGCCTTCTATATATTCTCTATAAAATTTTCTCAGCAACATGTCGCCTTCTAAATACTCTCCATGCCACTTTCTCAGCAACATGTCGCCTTCTAAATACTCTCTATGTCACTTTCTCAGCAACATGTCGCCTTCTAAATACTCTCCATGCCACTTTCTCAGCAACATGTCGCCTTCTAAATACTCTCCATGCCACTTTCTCAGAAACATGTCGCCTTCTAAATACTCTCCATGCCACTTCCTCAGCAACATGTCGCCTTCTAAATACTCTCCATGCCACTTTCTCAGCAACATGTCGCCTTCTAAATACTCTCCATGCCACTTTCTCAGCAACATGTCGCCTTCTAAATACTCTCCATGCCACTTTCTCAGCAACATGTCGCCTTCTAAATACTCTCCATGCCACTTTCTCAGCAACATGTCGCCTTCTAAATACTCTCCATGCCACTTTCTCAGCAACATGTCGCCTTCTAAATACTCTCCATGCCACTTTCTCAGCAACATGTCGCCTTCTAAATACTCTCCATGCCACTTTCTCAGCAACATGTCGCCTTCTAAATACTCTCCATGCCACTTTCTCAGCAACATGTCGCCTTCTAAATACTCTCCATGCCACTTTCTCAGCAACATGTCGCCTTCTAAATACTCTCCATGCCACTTTCTCAGCAACATGTCGCCTTCTAAATATTCTCCATGCCATTTTCTCAGCAACATGTCGCCTTCTAAATACTCTCCATGCCACTTTCTCAGCAACATGTCGCCTTCTAAATACTCTCCATGCCACTTTCTCAGCAACATGTCGCCTCCTAAATACTCTCCATGCCACTTTCTCAGCAACATGTGGCCTTCTAAATACTCTCCATGCCACTTTCTCAGCAACATGTCGCCTTCTAAATACTCTCCATGCCACTTTCTCAGCAACATGTCGCCTTCTAAATACTCTCCATGCAACTTTCTCAGCAACATGTCGCCTCCTAAATACTCTCCATGCCACTTTCTCAGCAACATGTCGCCTTCTAAATACTCTCCATGCCACTTTCTCAGCAACATGTCGCCTTCTAAATACTCTCCATGCCACTTTCTCAGCAACATGTCGCCTTCTAAATACTCTCCATGCCACTTTCTCAGCAACATGTCGCCTTCTAAATACTCTCCATGCCACTTTCTCAGCAACATGTCGCCTTCTAAATACTCTCCATGCCACTTTCTCAGCAACATGTCGCCTTCTTAATACTCTCCATGCCACTTTCTCAGCAACATGTCGCCTTCTAAATACTCTCCATGCCACTTTCTCAGCAACGTGTCGCCTTCTAAATACTCTCCATGCCACTTTCTCAGCAACATGTCGCCTTCTAAATACTCTCCATGCCACTTTCTCAGCAACATGTCGCCTTCTAAATACTCTCCATGCCACTTTCTCAGCAACGTGTCGCCTTCTAAATACTCTCCATGCCACTTTCTCAGCAACATGTCGCCTTCTAAATACTCTCCATGCCACTTTCTCAGCAACGTGTCGCCTTCTAAATACTCTCCATGCCACTTTCTCAGCAACATGTCGCCTTCTAAATACTCTCCATGCCACTTTCTCAGCAACGTGTCGCCTTCTAAATACTCTCCATGCTACTTTCTCAGCAACATGTCGCCTTCTAAATACTCTCCATGCCACTTTCTTAGCAACATGTCGCCTTCTAAATACTATCCATACCACTTTCTCAGCAACATGTAGCTTTCAATATATTCTCCATACAACTTTCTCAGCAACATATCGCCTTCTATATACTCTCCATGCCACTTTCTCAGTTACATGTCGCCTTCTAAATACTCTCCATGCCACTTTCTCAGCAACATGTAGCTTTTTATATATTCTCCCTACAACTTTCTCAGTAACATGTCGCCTTCTAAATACTCTCCATGCCACTTTCTCAGCAACATGTCGCCTTCTAAATACTCTCCATGCTAAAACCGAAACCTTTAAGCTTGCAGCCAGACATTTCTACCAACTAAGTTATTTGCACTTTCCTAAAAATAATACGTAATACATTTTCGTAAGAAAGTAATATAGCTTTGGACTACCGTCATAAATTTAGAATTAACGTCATGTTTCAACACATGAATTCAAAAATAAACGATGATAAAAATGAATCAAAATTTGGTAAACTTAAACTTATATTATTTTGATGGTCCAAATCTATTAATTAAGCTTTAAATATGTATTTTATGTTGTTTTTCTTAAAATGATATAATTCTAGACAAATAAATACGAACACCTCGCAGACAGCAAGAGAGAAGGGGTGACGCGGTCGCGTAGCAAAAATATGCAACCGGAGGGAGCATAAATTTTCTAGTGTTAACAGAATTGCTGCAAAACTTTCTTTCTTCCTCTGTGTACCTAAAGTCAAACGGAACTTCCCTGAACAGAGTTTCTTTCCAATAACTTACCACCCGTTGAAAACGTTACAACGGGAATGCTTCTCTATAATTATAACATTTCCATGTCCAATGAAAAACGAATTTTTTTTTTATTATTCCGTGTTTTATTTATTAAAATAAAGTATGGAGTGATTTCTTTTTTTTTGTAAAAAAAACAAACAAAAACATTTTTACTGAACAATTAAATAAAACAACTAGGAAAATATGCGGAAGGAGGGAGCATATTTTTGCTAGTCTATATAATAATTCTGCTGATAACTCCCTTGGTTTATCAGTAAGACATTAATGCGCCAAATCTAAGTGGAGTAATCCATCCGAAATGGAGAAAAGTAGTGGGCTCTTTTTCAATTAAAATCTATCTCGACTCGACTGAAAACATAGAGAAATTAAACTCCTTAACAAATACTAGTGAATTATCTTATTTATTGAATGTGTAAAGACAGGGCATGAAGCCACTTGATGTATGAAGTTGATCATAATAATAACAAGCCGCGCATGCGTGGTCCCCCTCTGTATGTGACTCGATGTGGCGAGTGTAGAATGCAATAAATTTGGGCAATTTGGGGCATTTTTGACCCCCCCCCCTTTGTCCCCCTGGGGGTGCAAACTAGAATGTTTCTGAGATCAAGGATGCTCATTTTATATCCAGAACAATTGCCTCAACATTTTGGCCAAGTTTCAGAAAAATTGAATGGATGGATCAAACGTTATGGGAGAAAAGGGTAATTTTTGCCATTTTGAGGGCTTTTGACCCCCTGGGGGCGCGAACCAGATTGTTTCCAAGGTCAGCGATACTTAGTTTCTTTTAGGAACAATTGCCTCCATATTTTGGCCAGGTTTCAGAGAAATTGAATGGATGGATCTAAAGTTATGGGGCAAAAAATGTCATTTTTTGCAATTTTGGGGCCTTTTGACTCCCTGGGGGGCTAACCAGATTTTTATTAAAAAATCGGAGAATGTCACTTTCTAACCTGACAAAAGTTACAACTTCATGCAAAATTTCAGAGAAATTCAATGGATGGTTGCAGAGATAAATCCGGACGGACGGACGGACGGACGGATGGACGGACGGACGGACGGACGGAAATGCCCTAAAACATAAGTCTCCCGATTTTATAAATCGGGGGACCAAAAAGGAAGAGCGAGAAAGAATTATCTTAAGACTAAATAAACCTGAATGATACACTACCACCAGCGTTTAATCCTGTTGATTCCAAACAGGCTAGTGAAAAAGTAAGTCCTTTAAGAGTCCAATAGGGAGGGAAGAGGTTACACGGCTGGCTAACAAAAAGTCTACCCTAAACTGTTTAAGTGGCTAACCAGAAACCATGTTTTTATTGTGACACCATCAACATTTTTTTTACTACCCTCGAAAATCATTATTTTGCGATCTAAGTTAATGTAAAATAACCTCCTATTTGAAATTCCAAAATGCAGTTATAATCATTTAAGTTCTAGGATTGCCACCAAAATGCATGCGCGTATTAAGCATTTATTATCCATCAGTCGAATCTGTCATGTTCAAAATGGCGACGACACGGATAACAATGATGAGAAGTGTGACAGTTGCATATACAGGACAACAGGTAGTAGGAGTAGAAGTAGGCAGAGAAGGGGGGGAATGATGGGCGTGTATTGAGGAAGAAGGTGCACCTGACGAGCTGGTGGTAGCGGTGGTAAGTAATCGATAATTTCTTCTTCTTTTTTTCTGAAGCACGCATCGCAAAGACCTAAAAAGAGTTTTCACGCAAAACAGCTTCTACTGGATGACCCTGCGTGCGCAACTTGTTCGTGTTGTAAGGACGCGAAACGAAATAGAGAAGGTTGCAGAGTTAGCCGTACCTGTGTGGATTGATTCTTTGAACAGCTACCTGTATCTCTTCCACTCACCCTGTCTTTCTGTCTGTGTTTCTCTCTCTCTCTCTCTCTCTCTCTCTCTATATATATATATATATATATATATATATATATATATATATATATATATATATATATATATGTGTGTATATATATATATATATATGTGTGTGTATAGAACAGTTTTTATTACATTCCAATAACCATGGTTTGTTTTATTACTTTTATTTTTTATTTTTTCACATTTCCGAAAATTTAAAATTTCTGTGAGATTTTAATCTTTGGAAATGTGAAAAAATAAAAAAGAAAAAAGAAAAGTAATAAAATAAACTATGGTTATTAAAGTATAATAAAAAATGTTCTATATTTTGCTCTGTTATCAATAACTGACAAACATTGAGCTGAATATTCAAAGGAGACTACAAAGTAAAAGGATCTGATGATATATGGTAGTACATGTATTGTCTTTAATAATCAATTATATATATATATATATATATATATATATATATATATATATATATAAATAAAGAAGTAAGGCTACCAACATTTATAAAAAAATATATTCACCACTAAATATTATCTCATATATATATATATATATATATATATATATATATATATATATATATATATATATATATATATGTAATAGAGTAATGCTACCAACGTTTGTAAAAAAAAATTTTTCAACATTTATTTATTATTTTGTTATTTTATCATTTTATCATTTTATATATCGAAAAGACATTTCTTCAAATGGATTTACATATCTGATCAGAGCGGACCACCGCTTGAATCGCGTTATATAAAATTATAAAATGATAAAATAACAAAATAATAAATGTTGAAAACCACTGTTTACAAATGTTGGTAGCCTTACTCCTTTACATATATACTTTTTTCTCGTTGGAACTGCACTAATACTGCACTACCCTCTTCTCTCTCTCTCTCTCTCTCTCTCTATATATATATATATATATCTATATATATATATATATATATATATATATATATATATATATATATATATATATATACTTTTTTAATGTTATTGGGAGAGTTCCCGGGCAGAGTGCTCAATTATTAAAACAAAAGTAAAAGTAAGTAAATAATTAATAAGAGCATAATATCTATTTATATGTAATACAGTAAGTTAGAACAACATTCGTACCATCGGTTTCAAATCTGAGAAGTTCAGACCTTCGTCAGCGGAGTCGTTCGGCTTAATTAAATATCACACACAGACATATATATATATATATATATATATATATATATATATATATATGTATATATATATATATATATATATATATATGTATATATATATATATATATATATATATATATATATATATATATATATATATATATATATATATATATAATGGTAATAATCCAGGTAAAACATCCACAGGGTAGTAATCCAAAGAATTTCAACCGGGTTTATAAAAAGTGCTCAACATCAAATAGAGCTTTATATATGATTATTTTTATTTACACAGACATGTACAAAATCTGTGACACTGGCATGTCGATGTTATCGATCAACAGTTATTATATACTGAGATCTCATCAGGCAGAGTTAGAATCCGATCTTCAATTTGATGTGTGTATTTCGACAGCATCCTTATATTTAAGCTAACATTGTTAAACAACAGAATTTTTGAGCTTCATTATAACTTTTCATTTTTTTCGATTTTCCTATATATATTTTGGTGTCAAAATAAAAATAAAAGGTTCATGACGGTTCAATATGTACACGAGCATTTTCGATTCTTCGTTGAATCATCTTCAGGTGACAAAAAAACGGATGAACAAAAATCTGGAGAAGAGAAGAAAGTTTCAAAAAACTTCACATACGGTGTTCTCGACTGTTATTTGAAATCCCCTTCATTTCTCCAGATTTTTATACGTTTATTTTTGTCTGGTAAAAATGATTCGACAGGGAATCAAAAGTCGTGGTGATACTTATCAAATGAAGAGTTCGAACGCAAAACGCGATAAATCCAATTCGTTCAAATTGAGACCGTAAGCAATAAAAACACGAATATATTAAATCTAAACTTCAAATTAAAGCTGATTTTAATTGAAATCATACAGAAATTATTTCGGTATCATATTATGTAACACATAGTTTTGGGGTGTCGTTGAGTGTTGAAATGCACCACTTTTTGTAGGGACAGTTTCGTGATTTTCAAAATTGCGTTTATCGCGTTTTGCATTCGAACTGTTAAAATATTTATTATTTTTACTTTTCCGCAAAACATATTAGAAAAATAAAAAAAATGAGATATACTGTTATATTAAACAATGTTTGATTATATATATATATATATATATATATATATATATATATATATATATATATATATATAATCATCCACAGACAAACTGTTTCGCTGTATCACATCCTTTTAGTACGGCTAAACTAATACCTCTCACTTGCCTGGGATCGAACTTTCAACCATCTAGCTAAATGTCGTCAGCTATATCCATTAGGTCAACGGGTGAAGTGCTCGTAAATAATATCTACAATGTGTATATTTATATAAACACTGACCGCCGCTTCACCGTGATCAATTTGTTAATGTGCAATTAGTTTTGTATTACGCTAAAAAGCAGCAGGGGAAATCACCAAACGACAGTGATCGACTCGAGAAGGGAGTTTATTCTTTTCAAGACTAAAGTACATTGGCATCGATAATGATCTTTCGTTCTTGTTAGCTCCTTACATCAAGTGGCTTCATGCCTTGTCTGGAGCGATTTCAATATATATATATATATATATATATATATATATATATATATATATATATATATATACTTTACAGTAGTGAATCATGGGCTCTCTACTTCCACTACGAGAACTGATGGAACACCTTCCACCTGCGCAACCTCAAGAGAGTCGGATGGCTAATACCTTCTGTGCTTGAAACCGACAGTACGAATGTTGTACTGATTTTTCTGTACCAAAATAAATCAATAAT
>OY744533.1:5558492-5560992 GCA_963556195.1 Sepiola atlantica | reverse complement strand
ATATATATATATATATATATATATATATATATATATATATATATATATATTGGTACAGAAAAATTAGTACAACATTCGTACCGTCGGTTTCAAGATCACAGAAGGATTTAGCCATTCGGCTCTCTTCAGCTTAAGTTATATATATATATATATATATATATATATATATATATATATATATATATAAATATATATATATATATTAAACTACCTAAGTATATATTTGTATATATAGATATTTGCAGAATATATATTTTTGCGCATACAATATACCAAATAAGGTTTGTAGATATTTATGTATATAGGTATATCTACCGATTTATTTTTGTATATCATTTCATTATCTTTGATATCATTACTTGTCAACACATATATTTATATATATATATATAATATATATATATATATATATATATATATATATATGTGTGTGTGTGTGTGTGTGTGTTTGCTGTTACGTGTGTTTGTGTACAAATAAGTGTCTGTTCGTTTACAGTCAATGTTATCTTTTTCTTGGTAAAAATATCACCGCTCGCTTAGGTGCTCGAGCTTTTAAATTCGCCAGGCCCACTTTTCCCACCACTACATGCGCCGTGTTCCGCATTTTCGAGAGGCGGGGACAATAAAATATTGTTTTGTTATTCTAAACAGTTTTACTTCATCTAGATCACAGGTGTAGCTAAGCGTGAACACCGTGCGTGAGTGTCTTGCATAGACCTGTTCGTGCGCATGCGTGCTGTTCACTGTTATCTTATGACCGTGCCCGCCATCGCGGCTGCCGTTTTCATTGTAAGCGTCAAGAAGCAAAAGGAAGTATGCGTGATGTTAAACATGTTTGTTCTTCTCTCGTTTAAAGTTTACATAGGATGGGGGAGGAAATTTCGAATACATCAGTACATATTTCTATTGTTATCTGTATAGTAATAATATACAAAGTCATATATATATATATATATATATATATATAGAGAGAGAGAGAGAGAGAGAGAGAGGAGAGAGAGAGACATAGAGAGAGAAAGAGAGAGAGAGAGAGAGAACTGAAGATTGCGTTAGCATGAAACATCGATGTCTGTAAGTAATAAATAATTAATATTTATTCATAAATATTATTATAAGCCCCCTTTACTAAAGGCCGGGCACACTGAGTGAATTTAATAACAAGCAGTACAAATAGCTTCATGCAAGATCCAAACACAGTTTGTTGATCACTTTCAACTGCTCGTGTAAAATACCCGCCGACTCGGTATTTACAAAGTTAAATTCCTCCTTAATTATTAGCTAATTCGCTGTGGCCGACGGGGGAACGCTCTTGACTACGAATTAGTGGCGATTGGTGAGCGGAGTTCGAACCTGCTAACCGTAGAGAATTAACTTCCTGCACTGAAGATTGCGTTACCATGAAACATCGATATCTGTAGGTAATAAATAATATATATATATATATATATATATATATATATATATATATATATATAAAAGTTAGGCTCATTTCTCGCACTAAAAGTAAAGTCAAACCGGTCTGTTTCCAATTAATTCAACTTATTCAACACGCATCATCTTTTTTTTAGATATCCAATTCGGAAGGTTAACTAATATTCATATTAGTTTTGTAAAAGTTTATTTTATTAATTAAATATTATTTGGTATTGTTTTTAAATTCAATGATTTTTTTAAATTTTAATAATATACAAATGTTTTTTTTTACGCGATATTGTTTTATTTTCTTGACAAATATTTAGCATTTGTGTTCAAATGTTTTCTAACGTCGTTCAAATGTTTCAAAACTCGATCTCCGGAAAAAGCGATCAACTCGATTTTTGTAAATTGTCAGTGAAAAGACAAATTTGCTTTTTCTCTCTTTTAATTGTTTTAGGGTCACAGTCAAAATGTAAATAAATGTTTCGAAATGACCAAAATGTTAAAGTTATGTATTTGTAAAGTGTATTATTTTCAACTAACATGGTTACCAATGTTTGGGCAATAGTAATTAGTTTTATCAATAACAATTGATGTCCTACTGTTGTCACAAGCGAGGTAAATCCTAATGTACAAACCAAAAATCACTAATCGAAGTGAAACTTACACGCCCCAAAAGTCACAAACCTCTACAACAAAATATAAAATAAACAAATACGCGAGTTACACCTGACTAAAAAAGAAGTACAGCAGAAATCAAAAAAAAAACAAGATAAGTTTTACTTAAGAAAATAAACTAATCTCATCTCTCTTACTGTCATTCGCTTTCTCTCCCTCTCTCCTTTTCTCTCTCTCCTGTCTACGACGCCGTATTATTGTTATTATTTTTGTTATTATTGTTTAAAGCAATATTTGTTGTCAATAGTAAAAGAGTAAATGAGATGATGAGAACAGATACTACACTTTGAAATATTTATTTGCACAAAATTAAAAAAATTGAATTACGAACAAACTAGGGACAAGGCGATCAAAAACGTGGGGCAAAGGGGTGTCGTTGGTCATTCTTGGTTAGTAGTTATACAAA
>OY744533.1:5513492-5548492 GCA_963556195.1 Sepiola atlantica | reverse complement strand
GAGAAAAAAAAGCCAAAAAACAGCTTAAAAAAAGAGATGCCGAAAGAGTTAAGTTGAGAAAAAAGCTAAAAACAGCTAAAAAAAAGAGATGCCGAAAGAGTTAAATTGAGAAAAAAGCTAAAAACAGCTAAAAAAAAAGAGATGCTGAAAGAGTTAAATTGAGAAAAAAGCTAAAAACAGCTAAAAATAAAGAGATGCCGAAAGAGTTTAATTGAGAAAAAAGCTAAAAACAGCTCAAAAGAAAAAGAGATTCCTAAAGATTTAAATTGAGAAAAAAGCTAAAAACAGCTTAAAAAATAGAGAGATGCCGAAATAGTTTAATTTTGAAAAAAGCTAAAAACAGCTCAAAAGAAAAAGAGATGCCTAAAGATTTAAATTGAGAAAAAAGCTAAAAACAGCTAAAAAAAAAAAAAGAAGAGATGCCGAAAGAGGCTTGGCAAAACGATAATAACCTAAGTGCCCGCCTTGTATCGTCGCACTCGTTAAAAACTAATAAGCACCGATAACCCTCCATAGATGCGCGGGAATCTATTATTTATGAGCGTGTTTCATTATCAGAAATAACGTCGCCCCTGAGATTTCTAGCCAATCCTAGCTAATCCCAGGACGAAAACATACAAGAGAAAAGCATACACTTTGGTTGATAGCTGCCATGATGCTTATCAACGCGAGTGCTGCTGATTGGTTGCTTCGCGTCGTCCGAAAAGATCACAGACTCACGAAAAACATGTTTCTGTAAAGATTTCCCAAGGCTTCAAATGTGATTTCAATAGCTAAATAAATACCTGTGATACACGCAGAGAGAAAAACATTGAACAATAAAATCAATCAAAATAACAAAAGATGTCTTTTATGCGATACATAATTCGTATCTTTAATCACTTCGAATATCTCTATTCTCTTTATTTTATTAGAATACTTACAAATATATGCTCCCTACGGGCGCATATTTTTGTTAAGCTGAGACGATATCATGATATAATAATGAACAAACCACATACACTGACCCCCAAAAGAGGAGATAAAGTCTGGACTGAAATTATATAACGAACATATACTACATTAATAGTCAAAGCAGGATGGAGTCATGTTTTGGTATTATAAGAAACGTCGGTGATTGTCGATAAATGGTTAACGATACGGTTTTAAAACCTGAGTGTTCCAAGTTCGAATCCAGTTCGTTCCACAGAAACACTTTATGTTCAAACCTACACCTGACTTTTTGTCTTACCTACTAGAGAGGAGGTAAATAAAGTAACATAGACATCCCTTCGAATATGGGGAGGTGATCTGCACACGTAATGGGTCAGTCTTAGTTTACTAATTCTTCTTCTTCTTTCGTTTGCTTCACAGCATCTCACTATTAGATCACCAGCTCGGTTGAGAAAAGCCATGTTAATGTTTTGTTGTCTAGTGTCTGGGTGGTCGATATTTAAGGCATGACTCGATGATGTGGTCTACTGTCTGTTCAGAGTCACCACAGTCGCAGACAGCCGAGTCTCTGAGTCCCCATTCTTTCATGGTCGTGGCGAAACGGCAGACACCTGTTCTGAGGCGGTTGAGCATTGTCCACTGCCGGCGAGGGAGGTCCATGCCTGGTAGGTTATCCGGGTCCTCCACAAATCTGTGCTACCTTGATTTATCTGCTGCCTGCAATTCCTCCGTCGAGCAACGTTTCAGCTTCACTAATGATTCTGCGGCATTCATTATTTAGTTCTGGGTCAGTTACCATTGCAAATATATCTACTCAGAACTTAATAGTGAGTCATCCTAGTTGTTCCAACGCATCTCCCTGGCTATCGTTCGTGGCAACGCTATGTCAGTAACGGCGGCGTCACTTCCGTTCTAATCGTCATCTGTTGACTCTCTCTTTCTTTCTCTCCCCCTCTCTATCTACTTATGTCTGTATCTGTCTCTTTGCTTCTCTTTCTCTCACATTATTGTTTATAAATAATTGGACTTGTTTTGGTTTGTCTCTACTAAATAATGTCCTTAATAACGAATATCGATATGGTTCGCGTTTCGTAGAGCAGACTTGAAACAAATGCCTAGAAGACACGGCCAAGTGCATAGCCCCTTGAAATTCCAAATATATCTTATTTTTTATCAAATTTAAATAATAGGTATACAATTTTCTGTGGAAGACAATGCAAACGGTTTTGAATCTCTACGTGCCCTTCTGAATAGTCCATTAATCCTTATCCTCGAGTGGCCTTTGGACCTTAATATAATTGTGAATATAAATATACAGATATTTCAAAAATGCTGTCATATATTTAAATGATAAAGTTCCCGTCTGCTTTCAATTCAAAGGAAATAAACACAGATAAACAACGTAGATATCAGTTACGATAGTACATAAACTTAGTGGTTTTCTGATTCAAACGCTTCCGTTGAATAAAACTATATTTTCTTGATCCAACCAAAACACTTGTTGCTATGGTGACTGATTAGAAATAATAGCGTTTACGGGTTGAACATTTATTTGTCATTTATTTATTTACGTCATCCTCTTAGTCTCTTCTTACTATTCTTCCTCTAATTTGCATTTCCTCCTAGTATCTAATATATTCAAGGTTTAAACAAGCAAGCATGATGACCAGAGTGTAATCTTTATATAGATTTTAACATTCTTATTGTATTCTTCTGATAAGTGTTTATATCAAGTCTTCTCATGAGATGATATATAAATAAAACTCTATGTATTTGAGTTTGTGTGTTCCCTATAGAAAGAAAGGCTAGAGAATCTGCATAAAATCTAAAAGTGTTTTCTTATGTAAAATTCACCGGGAAGTGTTCCCGAATCTCTAAGTACACCCCTAAGGGCATACCCCCTCGAAATTTCAAATATATAGATATAAAATATTCTGTAGAGGACAATGCAAATGATTTTGAATCTCTATGTGTCACTCTAATCTAACGGAGCTATGAAGGCCGAACCTCCTTTAAAACTTCAAATATATCCTATTTTTATTAATGTTGTATCATATGTATACAATTCTGGGGGGGAAGACAATGGAAGTGGTCCCAAATCTTTTGTTAATTTTTAGGTGCAAAATATCAAAATACCCGAACCTCTAAGTGACCTTAAAACTTCAAATATATATATAGTATTTTAATGACATTTAACTATAATTCGGAAAATTTTACCCTCGACATTATTAAGGATTAGGGTTAGAGTTAGGGTTAGGGTTAGAGTAAGGGTTAGAGTAAGAGTAAGGGTAAAGGTTAGGGTTAGAGTTTGTGTTAGGGTTAAGGTTAGAGTTAAGGTTAGGGTTAGAGTAAGGGTTAGAGTTAGGGTTAGGGTAAGGGTTAGAGTTAGGGTTAGGGTTAGAGTTTGTGTTAGAGTAAAGGTTAGAGTTAAGGTTAGGGTTAGAGTAAGGGTAAGGGTTAGGGTTAGGGTTAGAGTAAGAGTAAGGGTTAGGGTTAGGGTTAGAGTAAGAGTAAGAGTAAGGGTTAGGGTTAGGGTTAGGGTTAGAGTTTGTGTTAGGGTTAAGGTTAGAGTTAAGGTTAGGGTTAGAGTAAGGGCTAGGGTTAGAGTAAGGGTTAGGGTTAGGGTTAGAGTTGGGGTTAGGGTTAGAGTTTGTGTTAGGGTAAAGGTTAGAGTTAAGGTTAGGGTTAGAGTAAAAGTTAGGGTTAGGGTTAGGGTTAGAGTAA
This sequence comes from Sepiola atlantica, assembly GCA_963556195.1. Classification (NCBI taxonomy): domain Eukaryota; kingdom Metazoa; phylum Mollusca; class Cephalopoda; order Sepiida; family Sepiolidae; genus Sepiola; species Sepiola atlantica. Next base: position 5,544,835 of record OY744533.1, on the reverse strand, counting down.
GGGTAAGGGTTAGAGTAAGAGTAAGGGTTAGGGTCAGAGTTTGTGTTAGGGTTAAGGTTAGAGTTAGTCTTCTGCTAGAAGTGACCGTTGCTGACAGAACTCAATGTTTTCCCTCGACTATATTAAGGGGAAGAAATGAAAGGAAGGAGGCATTGCAAGCAAAGAAAGTAAAATGGTGTTATGAATATAGTGGCAAAGTACATAGTCGTGATCATCATTCAATCCTGAGCAATACCGGGTTTTCCTGCTAGTTTATCATCATAACCCCTGTCATTTCGATATTTAAAAATATGAAAATAATTTCAAACGAAATTTACCAAATAAAGAAAGAAATTTACCAAATAAAGAAAGAAAGAAAGAAAAAGAAAATATCAAAGGAAAGAAAAAAACAAAGAAATCAGATTATTCTCAATTCAAATCATACAATTTTGAAAGTGCATATTAATAATAATGAATGAAAAAAAGTTGTTCTACTTTCATTTCGTCTTTTTTTAACTGCAATTGTACGCAAGTATATTTCAATAAAGCCCTGTGTCTTTGCCTCCACAAAAGAGCAAAGCTTTTTTTTTGTTTTGTTTATTAAGACTTAGACGTTTTAGCCTGACGTCATAATATATATGACGTTGTCTCGGTTGATAGCTAGCGATATACGCTGGAACATACAAGCGGTCTATCGGGGCTCATCGCAACAAGTTGCTATCATCCGTCCAATGCCTCGTATGAATTTATCCACATTGCAATATTTGTCATAACATCTTTAAAATTATTGTTTTAGCAATGTTTAGCGATTTAGCATCTTATCGACATTAAATGACCACAAAGAGTTGATATGCCGTAAAACAGACAAAAAGGCCAGAAATAAAATGTTGTTATGTTATACAGCATTATAATATTTTTTTCTACTTTCATTTCATCTTTTCTAACTGTAATTGTAAAAAATATCTTAAAAGACACGGAAGGATGTTTCAATAAGTCCATATTACCTTGCCCCTCCCCCCACACGAAAGCAAAATTTTTGTTTTCTTCATTAAGGCTTAGACGTTTTTGCCAAACCTCATAATATTTATAACGTTGTCTCGGTTGATAGCTAGGGAGATGCGCTGGAACGTACAAGCGGTCGCTCGGGTCTAGATTTTACAAATGGCTACCATTCGTCCAATGTACTGTGTGAATTCATCCACATTGCAATATTTGTCATAACATCTTTAAAATCAATGGTTTAGCGTCTTATCGACATTAAATGCCAACAAAAGAGTTGATATGCCGTAAAATAGACAAAAAGAATATAAAAAAGCAAATCTTTAAATGTGTGGAAAAGCGGTTGCTATGTTTTAAAACAACTTTTCCTTCATTTAATGCCGAATCAAGTTATTTCGGTATGGCTTCCTATGTGTCGAGTGGATATTTTAAATCCCACTCATTTATTGATAAAATTACGGATTGCGCAACCCTGGCTTCAATATAGACTTTCTGCAGAAGGACTCTTACACGGGGTATCCATTGTTAGTCTAGATTAAAAAGACGCTAAATAAAAAAAATTAAACAAGTATTTCGTATATAATTAATATATAAAAAATTATATTTGAAATGATTGGCTTTATTTAAAACTAGCTGAACCCGTCGCCCGGCGTTGCACGGGAGAAAGTACTACCTATTGCATGACGTCGAATAAAAAAGAAACGGCCTATTGTTTTTTCTGCCCCGTCCAATGTGTTGGCGAATGTTTTAAATTAAAAAAAAAAGAAATAAGTGGTAGAGTAGATTGGAATCGAACGCTAAAACTGGCGATCATGAAACCTACTTTCTTGCCGTTTGCGCTACAGTTCAGTATTAAAAACACATGTGAAAATAGGCGAATTAACCTAAGTGTTATTATTGGAATGCGTGTTAAATTAATACCAGGCAAATAATAAATAACAACCGGTGTTTTGTGAAAATTAAACTGTGTGTATTAGTTACCGGTGTCGATGAGTAGAGTGACAGTACAGAATTGTTAGGGAGAAAAGTTTTTGCTACCACCTATATGGAGTTGGTTTTTCGGAGAGACGTTGATGGTGGGCCAAATGTAAAATTTAGTGTTAGGTAGGAAAAAATAATAACAAATTTACTAAAACACGCTCGGGTTAATAAGTGTAGTATAGTGGTGAGTTTAGTAGCCTGTGATGGATGGGGTTATTTTCCTATACTCCGAGAAGGTACAGGGGAAAAATCGTCTCTACTTTATATATTAGATATAATTAGAAGAAAGATCTGACGCAAGACAGTCAATCTTGATCGCTTTCCCATCGTCTAATTTTCCATGCACATGACCACCCATCAACACGTTGATTTCTTTTTTTTTTTCTATCAACAAGTTTGTTTGAGCAATTTCATATATCCCCGAGCGTCCTACAGGTAGGAGGTCGGGGAATTAATCTGGTCGGCTTTATCGCCGGAAATCGATCTTTCAACCGGAAATGGAGGTGCGTTGGGCATTGATGGTGCTAAACAGGTCTACCAGCACAGTTTCCATTTGATCTTCATGTGTTGGAGAATTTCTATAAGCTGGAAAAATTGTCACGTGACGGCGTGCGGGGTGAAGTGGAAGGGCTAAGTGGGTTTAAGGTTAGGGTTGGGGTTGGGGTTACGGATAAGCGTATGAACTATGATGGAAGTCCGGGTCTCGGAATAGAAGCTGTTTATTATGAAAATGTGCGAGGAAAATATAAATTAAGAAGACTGGGAAAGAAGGACAGATTGTTGTAAGCGAATAAGGTCAGAAGATAAAAAGAAAGAATATTAGAAAAAAATGGAGAGGAAATAAATAAAGAAAGAAGTAGGTGTAAGCAACTAAGTTAAAGAAAAGAAAGAAAGTCGTGGCAGATAAAAAAAAAGTAATAATCAATTATATCGGAGAATGTACTAAAAGAAAAGAACAGATAATAATAATAGTTTTCGGAACTAAGTCAAAATAAATATGCATATATAAAACCCAATGTATGTGTGTATGTGCGTTCTTTATAGAAAGAAAGGTTAGAGAATCTACATAAAATCTAAAAGTGTATTCTTATGTAAAATTTACTAGGGAAGACAATGGAAGTGGTCCCAAAACTTTAAATGCACATCTTATGTAAAATTACCGGGAAAGACAATCGAAGTGTTTGCGAATTTCTAAGTGTATTCCTAAGGAGGTTATGAGGCATAATCCCTTCAAAATTTCAAATATATCTTATTTTAATGAGATTCATATAATGTATATCCAATTATCCGGGGAAGACAATAGAAGTAGTCCCGAATCTCAAAGTTAATTCCTAAGGAGGTGATAAGGCATAATCCCTATAAATTTTCAAATATATCCTATTTTAATAAGACTAATATAATGTGTATACAATTATCCGGGGAAGACAATGGAAGTGGTCGTGAATCTCTAAGTAAATTCCTAAGGAGGTAATGAGGCATTATCTCTTTAAAATTCAAATATATATTATTTTAATGAGATTCATATAATGTATATCCAATTATCCGGGGAAGACAATAGAAGTGGTCCCGAATATCGATGTGACGCGATCTGCAAGTAACTCATGGGGACAGAACCTCTTGAAAACTTCAAATACGTATATCCGATTGTAATGAATTTAAACCAGATGTATACGAAATTAATCCAGAGAGCTTTTCAAACATCATCAGTTTCTTCTGACCATATTAGAGCCCGAAACGGAAGAGGCGGTCAGTAAAAACCAAGTAAGTAATATGATGTTAAGAGCATGGTGAAAATCTGCATAGTAGTAATGGTCATTCGATCCCGAGCAACGTTGGGTTACCCTGCTAGTAAATAAATAGAAATATTGTAGTGAAATATGTCAATGGTAAGAAAGAAGAGAGGAAAATGTTATTGGGAAAGAAAAAATGTATTAGAGAAACACAGGAGAAAATTAATGTGCACGGAAAAGGCTAAGTGTGTTTTATGTATATGGTAAAATTACCGGGTAAGACAATGGAAGTGTTCGCTAATCTCTAAGTGCATTCTTAAAGAGGGTATGTGGGCATAACCCTTTTAAAAAATTCCATATACAGGGTGATTCATAAGACACTTAGCTATTTATTTTTGAAATTCTAAAGTAAAAAAATACGGTAATACAAAACAGAAAGTTTATTCAACAGATTCAGTTATGGGAGTTTAAAATTACAGCAAATTTTCAAAATTTCCACCTTCGTTCTGCATGCATAGCTCCATTCTTTTTTGCACGGAATTTACGACTCTTTGTAGCATATTTGATTGATTATGGTGTTGTGCGAAGTAGGCTTTCTGTTCACATCACGTTTCCATTGCCTAACAAATAGCAGTAATTAGAGAGTAAGATAACAATCATCAAAATTTCATAGTATGTTTGTGCTTCATATGGTAATCATTTTAAATAGCTAAGTGAAGTGACTTATGAATCACCCTGTATATCCTTTTTTTAATGCGATTCATATAATCTGAATAAAATTCTCCGGGGAAGACAATGGAAGTGGTCCCTAATATCTACGTTACTCTTTATGTGCCGAAAATCTACGTGACCCGAGGTTGAAGTAACCCATAGGAACAGAACCTCTTTAAAACTTCAAATACGTATATCCGATTGTAATGAAATTTAAACCAGATTATAAGAAATTAATTTTCCTACATCATCAGATTCTTCTGAGTATATGAGGGGGTGAAACGAGAAAAAAAGGGGGGACAGTAAAAACAAAGAAAAGAATATAATGTTATGAGCATAGCGAAAAAGTACATAGTGGTGACCCTCAATGAATCCCGAGCAACGTCGTGTCTTCCTGCTGGTATAAACATAAAGTGTAGTGAAACATCCGAAAGAAAAGAAAGAGAAAAAGAAAGAAAGAACAAAAGAAAGAAAGAAAGAATGTTCTTAGGAAATGTATGAGAGAAAGACAGAAAGAAATAATTGTGTACGGAACTAAGTCAATGAAAACAAAGAAGTTATTTTTAAGGAAATAAATCATAGGAAATAGAAGAAAAACTCTGGAAAAAATGGTATAGGGAAATACGTTAAAGGAAAGAATGTTGTTGGAGAATCGGTCAAACGAAAGGAAATCATAGAGGAATAAGTTATCTATTATATAAAGGGCAGTTGTCTGTGTGTATGTGTGTATGTGCGTGTGTGGGTATGTAATTGTGTATTTCAAGCTTAAAGTAACTAACTAAAAAAACAACAACAAAGTTGGTATATTCTTGAACAGCGTTGCCCTGGTTGCATAATAGCTAAAACTTTTTTTAAATATAATCATTCTTTGAGGGTCAACTGAGCCAGCTTTCGTCAGGGGGGTCGATTTTTCAGTCATGTTATGTACTAATTTGGAAAATAAATGCTGACTGATTCCTTGAGGAATCTATCATATAACGGAGAGTTGTCTGTGTGTGTGGGTCTATCTCCAAAGAGTAATGGGCTGGGTTAAGAAGAAAGTGGAGGAGAGAGCGGGAGTTTGAAAAACAGGGGAAGGAAAAAGAGAGAAATATAGAGAGACAGATAAGGAAGAGGAAAATAGAGATAGAAGTCTAAATATAAAAATGTTAAATATTTGCCCCGGGTAACGCTGGGTAACCTTGCTAGTAGGTGATAAAAAGATAGAAGAAGAATGATCAAGGGGGGATACGTTACAATAAATGGATCACATTGTGTGAAAATAAAGCAAAAGAAAATAAATAAAGAATATTTTATGGACAATAAGTCAAAAGAAAGCAAGAAAGAATTAAAACGTCGTAGGAATAATGAAAACATAATGAACAAATAAGGGAAAGACGCTACGTTAAAATAAGACACAGGAAATAAAGAAAGAAAGAAAGAAAATAAAGAAAGAAAGAAAGAAAGAATGTTAGGCAAATAAATTAAAAGAAAGAAAGAAAATAAAGAAAGAAAGAAAGAAAGAATGTTAGGTAAATAAATTAAAAGAAAGAAAGAAAATAAAGAAAGAAAGAAAGAAGGAATGTTAGGTAAATAAATTAAAAGAAAGAAAGAAAATAAAGAAAGAAAGAAAGAAAGAATGTTAGGCAAATAAATTAAAAGAAAGAAAGAAAATAAAGAAAGAAAGAAAGAAAGAATGTTAGGTAAATAAATTAAAAGAAAGAAAGAAAATAAATAAAGAAAGAAAGAAGGAATGTTAGGTAAATAAATTAAAAGAAAAAAAGAACATGAAGACATAAAGAAAGTAAGAAAGAAAGAAAGAAAAACACGTCTTATTGCATGTACATCCCCTTCCCCTACTTCTGTCTGAATCGCAGACGATTTCATTTCATTTATATCTATATATCTATCTATCTATCTATCTTTTTATTCTACCCTTTTTATTATATCTCTCTCTTTTCACTTTATTTTATTTTATTATATTATTTTATTTTATTTTATTTTATTTTATATTTTATATTTTATATTTTATATTTTATATTTTATATTTTATATTAATATTATTAGTTTTTGATTTCGATTTGGATTTTAACATTTTGATTTTAACATTTTGATTTTAACATTTTGATTCTTAACGATCCCAATCACGTGACTTCCCAAATTTTGAAATTTTAAATTTCTTTTCTTCTTCTATTTTTTCTCCATTTCATTATTTCCAAATATGATCTAAGGTTAAGATCGGATTCTAACTCTGTCTGATGAGATCTCAGTTTATAATAGCTGTTGATCGATAACATCGACATGCCGGTGTCGCAGATTTTGTACATGTCTGGGTAAATAAAAAATAATCATATATAAAAGCTCTATTTGATATTGAGCACTTTTTATAAACCCGGTTGAAATTCTTTTGATTACTACCCTGTGGATGTTTTACCTGGAGTATTATTATTATTATTATTATTATTATTATTATTATTATTATTATTATATATATATATATATATATATATATATATATATATATATATATATATATATATATATATATATATATATATATATATAAGTAGCTTGAGATAGATACAATAAGCACTTTATTTATATCAGTTCCAAGAAGTCAAACACAACAAAAATTCGCAACATGAATTCTTGGAATTGATATAAATAATATGCTAATTTTATTTATCTCAACCTACGTTATAATAGCTCTGTTTGATCTTAATTATCAACCATTGAGCTGATGTCAATAACTGCAGTATTCAAATGCCTGTATTTCGACTTTATCTATATACTATAGGTGAGTTATTCTCTTGTACATTTATACCCTACTTAAGTCAAAATAGTGTGACTATAAACATTAATCATATATATGTATATATATATATATATATATATATATATATATATATATATATATATATATATTTTCCTTATTCCATCCACCTGCAAAGCACCTTGCTCTCTATCCTAATATCCCCACCACCCGCGTGTGCGAGTAATTCTCCACTTATCACCTTTTTAATCAGCACTCTCTCAACTCCCCAACGCGCGTGCACGCTTCTCACTAAAACTAATCATAGCAGAAACCGTAAACGACGCCGAATGGCGCGAACTAATCGCACGTGAGGAACGCTCAAATCGAGATTGGTTGCAAGAGGCAGAGATGCGACACAGGGAAATTCTTGCTTTTCCTTCCTTTCTTCTTTCTCATTTTCTTGTTCTTGTTCTCCTTCTCCTTCTCCTTCTGCTTCTTCATCCTCATCTTCCTCTTCCTCATTGTATTCTTGTTCTTTCTTCTTCGCCATACACGTGCAACCTTTTGTGTCGTATGTTTATTTCATCCGTAATCGAAACACGCTGTTGCTTCACAGTTAATTCGCGTTGCGTGTTCACCTTCTTTTTTCTGTTTTACTTCAAATAATGTGTTGCTATTACTGTTGTTCCTGCTCTTCTTCCTTCCTTTCTTCTTCCCTTTCATCTAATTCTTTGTACTCACTAGGAGTTCTCACACAAGTCATCATAAGTGATTTATCATTGATAATCACCGGTAGTCTTTCCTGGAGTTAGAGTGACAACAAATCTTCCCAGATTCCCAGTACTCTCTACCTCTTTCGATAACTACTGCAATCACCGGTGGTCTTCCATGGAGTCAGAGTGACAACAAGTTTCCCCAGATTCCCTGTACTCTCTACCTCTTTCGATGATTACTGCAAATGACTTTGCGCTATCACAACCGACGCTTACCATTGATATCTCTCTCCACAACGATCTTTGGTCTTATCTGCGATTTGGATGGTAATAAGCCTCCCCAAGGTCCCAGTACTCTTTCGCACTTTTCTATTGAAGGTCTGGTTAGTACTCTCCCTCCTCGGTCCTTCCATCCTCCTTGACCCTTCACAATTATTTCTTTCTATTGAAAAATATTAGTGTACATCAAAATTTACCAACAATTTTCAAGTAGATGTTTAATGATACAAAAAGGAATTAATTATTATTAGCGTGTTTCTTTCTGGTTTGACGCCATTTTAAATATCTATTCATGAATATGCATCTAGGTCAGTAAAGCAGTGACGAAATTCATTAAGGCGACGATAATGGCGGCGAAATTCCGGTTACGAATAAAAGTAGAATATTGTAAATAAAAACAAAAATACTGGATTTATTTCTGTACAATTATTGAACAGTATTTTCCCATCACAAGTAAGTACTCAAAAGCGACGATAGTGGCGGCGAAATTCCGGCTACGAATACAAGTAGAATATTGTAAATAAAAACAAAAATACTGGATTTATTTCTGTACAATTATTGAACAGTATTTTCCCATCACAAGTAAGTACTCAAAAGCGACGATAGTGGCGGCGAAATTCCGGCTACGAATACAAGTAGAATATTGTAAATAAAAACAAAAATACTGGATTTATTTCTGTACAATTATTGAACAGTATTTTTCCATCACAAGTAAGTACTCAAAAGCGACGATAGTGGGTGCGAAATTCCGGCTACGGATAAAATTAGAATATTGTTAATAAAAACAAAACTACTGGATTTATTTCCGTACATTTTGGTGAACAGTATTTTTCCATCACAAGTAAGTACTCAAAGGCGACGACAGTGACGGCGAAATTCCGGCTACGAATAAAAGTAGAATATCGTAAATAAAAACAAAAATACTGGATTTATTTCCGTACATTTTGGTGCACGGTATTTTTCCATCAAAAGTAAGTACTTCAAAAAGGTTTATTGTTATTATTTGTTTGAACAGCAATATTTCATATGGGTGTAACTATGGAGCAACATTAAACATTTATAGTATGTCGGCATACAAGTCGTAAAACCCTATAAATAACCGACCGATCATTTATTTCCTCTTTTTCTTCATTCTTTCTTAATCTCTCTTTCGAACCCAATCACATTTCTTATTCAAATTCCTCATTTTCTTACCGTGTCCGCCTTCGATTGCATCTTTTCATTTTTCCTTTTCGTCCCTTCCTAACGCGCTCTCCTTTCTCTTTCCTTGATCAATTCTCATTGGTCGACGCGTACATATGAAAAGTGCGCCGCTGCACCATGCACGCCATTAAAACAACGTTAGCACAGCTAGGCGTGTCCGTCAATAGAAGTAAAAGGCTTCGACAACTATACGATTTCGAATTGAAAGTGAACGCACAGCGTTCCTTCTTTTCTTTGGGTGTGTATTTTTGATTTGTGATTTTATTTATCCACCATTTTAAGCAATCAGTAAGTGGCGAGACGCTAGAGACTCCATTAAAGTTTTTATCGTTGCTTGATTTGAGACATCGAAGTTGATTACGACAGTTTTTATCTGATCTTTCATTTCCTGTCATTGAGAATCAAATATGAAGAGAGGTTTAGAGAAATTAGCCAGGCTCTGCATAAACACATATACAAGCATTGACGCACATTTTACTAGCGGAGAGTTAGGGTTAGGGTTAGAGTTAGGGTTAGGTGTTGCGATGAATATTATAGTATTTAAATTATGATTTTAAAAACACATATAGATGCTTTTTACGTAATGATATTTAATAGCTTGATATTGTATACAATCACCTTACAGATAATCTGATCAAGGGTTCGGTCCTTGTCTAAGTTAGGCATGCTGATTAGAGTTGATAGCTAGAAACATGGATTACTTTTATGTACGTGAAAATTAATATATATATATATATATATATATACACGGTGATTCATAAGTCACTTAGCTATTTGTTTTTGAAATTTTAAAGTTAAAAAATACTGTAATACAAAACAGAAAGTTTATTCAACAAATTAATTTATGGGAGTTTAAAATTACAGCAAATTCTCAAAATTTCCACCTTCTTTCTGCATGTATAGCTCCATTCTTTTTTGCAAGTAATTTACGACTCTTTGTAGCATATTTGATTGATTATGAAATAAATATATATAGAAACAAATATATAAACGAACAAATTTAAAATAACAAATAGCAGTAATTAGAGAGTAAGATAGCAATCATCAAAAGTTCATAGTATGTTTGTGCTTCATATGGTAATCATTTTAAATAGCTAAGTGAAGTGACTTAGGAATCACCCTGTATATATATATATAAGTGGTGTACTAAAAGCGAACTTTTAGGAAAGGTAAAACCTATTGTGGAAAGTATACAGCTCAATATCCAGGATAGAGCAGGTAGATATGAAGAAGAATGGAAAGGAATTAGAGAAGCAAAAGCCAAATCAAATTTCAATTCAATTGCTAAGAGCAAGGTATATTCCGCAAAAAGGCAATTTATTCAAGTTAAATTTTCCTTAAGCCAGGCTTTTCAAAGATAAAAATCTTATCATCAGAGGAAGTCGCTGGGATAGATAAGTTGGCAAAGGCCAAGATTTAAAATTTGAAAAAGTAAAATAAAAGTTGTAGGGAAAGAAACACAGGGCAAAACTCTGCCCGAATGCAAGCAAATGTCCGATTGCTAAAATGTCCGGTGTCGGAAAGTCCAGCGGAGAAAATTAAATGTAGATAGGTAGGTCGTTAAAAGGCACGAGAGGTGGTGAGAGAGGATTCGAAGTTAAATTCCAAAGACCACAACTTCAGGTGCGGCGAAGATAGAATCAATCCAAAGGGTAAAACGTCCAAAAAGAGGTAACTTCGTGGATGCAGGCAAGGCTCAGTAAAACGTGAGGTTGAAAATATTCGCCATTAAAAAGACTTCCTGGGCTAAAATATCATGGAATGTGTTTTAGAATGGGAAAAAAGACAGCGGAAAATATTTAAAAGCTTGCCCGTTGAGAAAACCGACTTGTAATGAAGAAAGGCAGAAACTCATATGCGACCAGTAGGCAGGAAGGGAAGGAGTAAGGGGTGTGGAGGAGGAGAGGGGAACGGGTGCGAAGGAGGAGAAAGGAAACGGGTGCGGTGAATAAGTGCGGTTAAAACTAAGAGTGTGAGTGTGGGGGGTAAGTCGCTTGAAGTTTAAATTGGATGTTAGCACGAATTAGGGTTCAACTAGAAAAGGGATAGAATGTGTGGGGCACTCGTTGACTTGCCCCCACACCAGAATATATATATATATATATATATATATATATATATATATATATATATATATATATATATATATATATATATATATATAATCTCGGAAGCTTTTCAACCATTAAAACTATATGGAAGAAGAAAAAAACACTTTTGTCCCAAGTCGTTCGGTGGAACACTACATTTCTTGTAAGTCAATTTACTTTTTACATCACTATATTAGTTTCCTTCCACGAATTTACACTAGTCTTAACATTATTTAAGGGTTCATCAGTTGTTTACCATAAAAAAAACTGTTGAAAAACATTGATGTCTGTAGGTAATAAATAATTAATATTTATTTATAAATATTATTATATAACCCCCCCCCTTTACTAAGGTTGGGCACTCTGAGTGAATTTAATAACAAGCAGTACTAGTAGCTTCATTGCGAGATCCAACATGATTTGTTGTTGTTGATCACTCTTCGCCGCTTGCTGTGAATACTCGACGACTTGGTATTTACAATGTTAAATTCCTTCTAAAATTCTAAGCTAATTTCCGGTGGCCGACTGGTAATCCTCTTAACTGTGAATCAGTGGCGATTTATGATCGGTGTTCACGCCCTTCGGCCGTCGGGAATTAGCTTCCTGCACTGAAGATTGCGTAGGCATGAAACATCGATGTTTGTAGATAATAAATAATTAATATAAATTTATTAATATTATATATATATATATATATATATATATATATATATATATATATATGCGTATGTCGTGTGTATGCGTGGGTATGTATAAACACGGGTTCACTTGTGTATCCATCTATATATTCATTTATTTACATTCATTTATATCTAGGGACACTTGAATCATGTTTATGACCACTTGACTCTTGCCTCTCAGCGATTAGGGACGGACACCAGTTTTTTCACCAATTCACTGGGCTTCCCACTCCCTAAATTTCCCATTCTACCACCACCCACCTGCTACCGTACACACACGCTTCCCCATTACACAGACGAAGGCCGAAGGATCGCGGACGAAAATGTTTTTTCTCCTTTTAAGAAACACTTTTTATTTTTTTATCATTTTTATATAAGGGACAATTGATACTACACGTCAAAATATAGAAAATAAATAAAGGATATATTAAAATATATACCTTACACATTAATCTCTTATACAAATATATATATATATATATATATATATATATATATATATATATATATATATATATATATATGAGGAATAAATGAAACCATGTTTCAGACAAAATGGAATAAAGGATAAGCAAATCAACAACTAGCAAAAATAAACTCAAAAACACATATTGAATAGTCCTACTAAAATATTTCGATTGTTATAATACAATCATCATCAATTGGTAGCAGAACTTTAATTAAAAACAAAAAAGTTTTCAAATTTATACAAAGAACGCGATTTGGGGAAAATAGTCACGTGTAATAAACAGTAGAAATGGAAAAAGAAAGAAAGAAATGTTAAAAAAGAAAAAGAAAGAAAGAAAAATATAAGCAGTTAGCATATAAACGCCGATCGGAAGTTAATAAAGTTGGAAGCAAGATTAGTAGTAATTTAAAATGAATGGCAACAAGAAATTACACCAATAAGGATGAGGAGGAGGAGGAGTAGGAGGAGGAAGACGGACTCAAAGTAAAAGAAGTTATCCGTTATCATATTGGTTTAGGTTCATTTCGATTAGAATCGATCTGGTTGAAGATGTAGAAATATTATAGAATCTTGGTCTTTCTTTTTTCCTCCCTTTCTTCTGTTTATTACACGTGACTATTTTTTTCCAAATTGCTTTCTTTGTATGAATTTGAAAACATTTCTGCTTTTAATTAAAGTTCTGCTACCGATTGATGATGATTGTATTTTAACGATCGAAATATTTTAGTAGAACTTTTCAATATGTGTTTTTGAGTTTATTTTTGCTAGTTGTTGATTTGCTTATCCTTTATTCCATTTTTATTTTTAGCTTAGAAAGTAGGAAATAAAACATGCTATTACTTTCGCCAGTAAAACAATAACACATACGTAAACTTAATATCTAGGCGATAAAAAGTGTACATATTCCGGGCAATGGGGTCGCAGTCTAGTAGTACAGCGTCAGACTACAGACAATTTACTCGAGAGTTGATCCTTATATAAGTTAGCCCTTCTGACAACGGCTGATAGCCAGAATCACGTGTCAATGGATTATTTCATGTACGTGAACAAAAGAACATATATATATATTAATTGATCAAGTTCAAATGTGTTCATCAAGTGAACATAAAACTAAGTTTTTCAATACCAAGTAGAGCATTTATAAAATTATATAAACAATATCATAGCCTTACGTCAATGAACCAACGTTTCAATGCGTATTACCGCATCTTGTCAAAGGCAGAGTTAAAATAAATTAAAAATAAAAAGTGAGAAATTCGTCTCGCGGTAATACGCATTGAAACGTTGGTTGATTGCCGTAAGGCTATTATATTGTTCATGTAATTTATATATATATATATATATATATATATATATATATATATATATATATATATATATAGTAATCCAGGTAATGTAAACATTCACAGGATAAAAAAACCACAGAATTTAAACCGGGTTTATAAAGAGTGCTCAATATCGAATAGAGCTTTTATGTATATGATTATTTGTATTTATACAAATAAAAATAATCATATTCGGTTTTCCTTTTTTCATTTTTTATATATATATATATATATATATATATATATATATATATATATATATATATATATGTGTGTGTGTGTGTGTGTGTGTGTGTGTATTTGCGTGTATGTGTATATTACTGGTAATATGCAAAAGTGTATTCATATGTAAGAAATAAAACTTATTTACTATAGCGCATGCGCAAGAGCTACAGTCGACGCATGCGCAGTGCCAACATCTCCATAAACGTGACACGAATAACGAAAAATACAGTGACACATCATGGAACTTGAAAGTATTTTTTCTCGCATCGCTAAAAAAGCAAGAGTCGGTTACGCGCCGGAGGGCAGCAACATGGCTTCTAAAAAGTCAGGCAGAGGCAGAACTGGAAAGTTAAGACGGAACACCGTATGGAAAATGGCTTCGGTAAGTAAAATATCAAAAAACGAGGTAATGGAAACAGAAAAACAGAAAGACAAATAAAGTGTGGGGGGGGGGGATATATGAGTTTTATTGAATAAAAAGACACCGAAAGAAATTATAGAATATGGAATATAAGAAGAAATAATTTAATATGAAACCAAAAAGGTAAAGAGAAATTAGTAAAATATTCAAATATCGGTGAAGTGGCGGGAAATTAAATATCAAATTAAGAGAAAGTGAAAGTATTTTGGCGGGAAAGAAATATTGAAAGAAAGAATATAAATTGTTGCACGAGAAGGGGAGAAGGAATTAGGATAAGAATGAGAGAAAGGATGAAAAAAAGTTGTCTGAAGAACACAAAATATATATTTAAATCTATGTACTATTATAAGTTATGGCGTTGTGGGGTCTATGTTTTCATATACAAATAGAAACATATGTGTGTTCGACAAAATGGGGATAGGCAGGCTACACATTACTAAAGTAGTAGTCATTCTGATAGCAGTCCCTGAGCTTAAATCTCATGTAAGTCGAATAATTCTTTTTAGTTGATACGTGTTTTATAAATTAAAAGAAACTAAAATATATTTAAATCTATGTACTATGATAAGTTATAGCGCTTTGGGGGGTCTACATTTTCATATGCAAATAGAAACATGTTTGTTTGCCAAAAAAGGGATAGGCAGGCTACACATTACTAATGTAGTAGTCATTAAGTTAAAATCTTATGTAAGTCTAATTAATCTTTTTAGTTGATACGTGTTTTATAAATTAAAAGAAACTAAAATATATTTAAATCTATGTACTATGATAAGCTATAGCGCTTTGGGGGGTCTACGTTTTCATATGCAAATAGAAACATGTTTGTTTGCCAAAAAAGGGATAGGCAGGCTACACATTACTAATGTAGTAGTCATTGAGTTAAAATCTCATGTAAGTCTAATTAATCTTTTTAACTTGATACGTGTTTTATAAATCAAAAGAAACTAAAATATATTTTAATCTATGTACTATTATAAGTTATGGTGTTTTAGGTGTCTACGTTTTTATATGCAAATAGAAACATATGGTTGTTCGACAAGAAGGGAATAGGCAGGCTACACATTACGAATGTAGTAGTCTTTCTGATAGCAATACCTGAACTTAAATCTCATGTAAGTCGAATTAATCTTGTTAACTTGATACGTGTTTTATAAATCAAAAGAAACTAAAATATATTTAAATCTATGTACTATTATAAGTTATGACGCTTTGGGGGTTTACGTATTTATATGCAAATAGAAATATATGGTTGTTCGACAAAAAAGGGATAGGCGGGCTACACATTACTAATGTAGTAGTCATTATGATAGCAATACTTGAGTTCAAATCTCATGTAAGTCTAATAAATATTTATAACTGAATACGTGTTTTATAAATTAAAAGAAACACACATGGCATAATAAAAAAAAACATTACATGTTTTTAACTCGTGACATTTGTATCGATCATCCGCAAATTGCTTGACAAAAAGGGATAGGCAGACTACACAGTACTAAGGTAGTAGTCATCATGATAGCAATACCTGAGTTCAAATCTCATGTAAGTCTAATGCTAAAACGTAGACGTAAAGGTTATACCGCATAGGTCAAAAGCAAATTACATTTGTTTGCAAACATAATTTCTAACGTTCTGTTTTCAACCAATCCAAACAATATGCGAATACGTGTATCGTAGTTACTTACTCTCTCGTGGAAATATAATAAGTAGCGTATATTTTGCACGAAATTACAAAAATATTTTTTTCATTTCGTAAGAAATATAAAGCGGTGGAATGAAAGTAAAGATGTAAATTGACACACCCAGTTACTGTATCAACGTCACGGGTATAAACTGGTAAGAAAGAATAAAAGAAAGTGAAAGGCAGAAAAAAATTAAATCGCAGAAAGAGGCGGACATTAAAACGTATTCATCAAATAATAAAAATGGTGTCGATGATACAGATACGAAAGCGAGGTTTGACAAAAATACGAAAAGACAGAAAGAAGGATGAAATGGATTTGAGTATTAAATAAATCGTATATTAAAATAATAATAATAATAATAATAATAATAATAATAATAATAATAATAATAACGAAAAGAGGCGGAGCATACTG
Organism: Sepiola atlantica; assembly: GCA_963556195.1. Lineage (NCBI taxonomy): Eukaryota > Metazoa > Mollusca > Cephalopoda > Sepiida > Sepiolidae > Sepiola > Sepiola atlantica. The sequence continues at coordinate 5,528,200 of OY744533.1, read as the reverse complement.
GAAGTCTGAGGAGACTTGTTGTCACTCAGACCCCAGGGAATACCACAGGTTGTTGGCAGTGGGTGATCACTGACGATGACCAGTGTGATAACTCCTAGTGAGTAAATAATAATACCGCAAGGTTATTTGCGGTGGTTATCGAAATAAGGTGAAGAATACTGGGCATCTGGGGAGGCTTGTTGTCACTCAGACTCCATGAAATACCACTGGTTATTTTCGGTGAGAAATAACTGACAATGATCTGTGTGAGTGTTATATTATGGAGCGGCCCCCATATCTTTGTAAACGATTAAGTCAGCTAGTATGGATTATGGCTGGGGTCAGTTGAGACAATAAGTGCGGGTTAAGCTGACATGCACTGGAGGGGATTGTTATGAGTAAATCATTTTTGTCAGACCATAACAAAGTGACAAATTCGTCGCCGACAGAGGGAATCTCGGGTCAGAGTAGGTCAGATATGGAACGATTATGAATGCCGTATCTGATTGGTCGACACGAGACAAGTGTCTGTTGCGTCATTTGTTTTTCTCGAAAACTGTAGTTTTTGAGGAGAGAACTCTTTGGAAGTGAGAGCGACAAGTCCACGATGTAGCCGCTCGTTTTATGGTCTGGGCCTCGAATGAGATCCGACAAATATCCCCATGCATCTGTCGCACCCCACAACGAAAAGTATGATGAGTGAAGTATGAAATTGGACGAGTGGATGGAAACCCATCCACAACCAAGACAGATGAATAAAAGGATCGAATCTCTCTCTGAGAAAAACTGTCTCCGAGTTTTGTCTCCTGCCTGAAAATAAAGTTTGTCCACAGAACCAAGACCACCAGAATCGATCACGGCCAGAGACGTAATGGAACCACGGCACAGACTACGACGACGACCGGTAGACGAAGAAGAAAATATGTAAGGTAACTTTTTGTGTACAATTGAACATTTTCGGGTCTTAATTTGAAGGTGAAAGAAAGTCTGTTACGTGTTTAAAAAAAGAAAGAAAAAGTGTACCATGCTTAAAAAGAAATGTTTTAAAATGAACAGTAATTTAGAAAGAAATGTGTAAAAACAAGAAAATCGCATTAAAGTAAATAGAATGCAAATAGTTTTTTTTAGTTAAAACGGGACGACAGAATTCGATTTTGGAACAATTCATTTTAAAAATGTGTAAAGTAAGAACATTTATTTTAACAACATTAGCTTTGGCATTTTGGCCAGAAATAAAGTGTAGTATCTGTTCTTCTACTACATTTAACGACACCAATACATTTTTAATTACTTTTTTGTAATTTGTTGTATGAAAATCGCTCCAGACAAGGTATAAAACCACTTGATGTAAGAAGCTAAAAAAAAATACCCCTTCAAATTCATGAAGTTGATAAGTGTCAGATGGATCAATTCCGACCCAAGAAACAGCAATTTTTCCCCCTTTGTCAGAGACATCGCACATTACATTTCGTATTTGGCAATCGGAGGACCTCATTAACATAAACTGGTGTGGAAAGTGATAACGTGCGTATGACATCAGGAAATGGCTTAAAGTGTTATTATTAACAGTAAATTATACAGATTTATGTAGAAAGCACCGTATAATGTTGACGGTGTTCCACTAGTATTTATATAAGTATATCTATTCTGTCTATAACTCTTACCCTCTCTCTCTCTCTCTGTTTAACTTACAATTTTTCCTTTTTCTCCCCTATTTCCTTTATATCAACTCTGTCTGTGAGGCCATAAATTCACCGACTGTAACCCAATGCAGAGGGGTACCTCCTTCCGAAAACGGGGGCACCTGTTTGTCACCTTTAATTATTTCCAATTGTTAAATTTGTCTGAGAATAATTTTTTTTCCCAATCGAGATCACTTTTTGACGTAGTTCCACTAGTATTCATATAAGTATATGTATTCTGGGTACTGATATCGATCCTGAACCAGTTTTTGTCAGGTTCGACTCGGAAGCGTTCGGCTGTCCTACGCAAACGCCCGAGTGTGTACGAGCCGATTTGTACCAGACAACAATTTTGATACGGTGCTGCGTCCTGTGATTCTAAGTTATATTTTCAAGAAATTTTCTAAAAGAAACAACAAAAAAAAACAAGCAAAACATAGCAAAGTTACTGTTATCAAATAAAAAAAAAATTATTTTGATACGTTGCTGCGTCCTATAATTTTTAGTTATATTTGCAAGAATTTTTTAAACAACAAAAAAAATAAAACAAGGAAAACAGAGCGAAATTACTGTTATCAAATAAATATTTTTAACCCTAACCCTAACCCTAAACCCTAACCCTAAACCCTAAACCCTAAACCCTAACCCTAAACCCTAACCCTAAACTTAAACCCTAAAGCCTAACCCTAACCCTAAACCCTAAACCCTAAACCCTAAACCCTAACCCTAACCCTAAACCCTAACCCTAAACCCTAAACCCTAAACCCTAAACCCTAAACCCTAAACCTTAACCCTAACCCTAAACCTTAACCCTAACCCTAAACCCTAACCCTAAACCTAAACCTAAACCCTAAACCCTAAACCCTAAACCCTAAACCCCAACCCTAACCCTAACAACAAAAACAAAACAAAAATAAGACAAGCAAAACATTATTATCATAGGACGCAGCACCGTATCAAATTTTTCGTCTGGTACAAATCGGCTCGTCAACTCTCGGTCGTTTGCGTAGGACAGCCGAACACTTCCGAGTCGAACCTCACGAAAACTGGGTCAGGATCGATATCAGTACCGTATTCTGTCTAAACCCTCTCTCTAACTGACTTTTTTAAAATTATTTTTCTACCCGTTTCCTTTATATCTACCCTGTCGGTGCGGCCACAAATTCGCCGACTGTAACCCCACGTAGTAAATAAGAACACCCTCTCCAAAACGGGGACACTAGTTTTTTCAATTCAATTTAAAGGGGAGTAGAAAGTGACTGGTGGGTTTACTTTCTACAGCCTCGTAACTCTCGCTTCTATTTAATTTCTCCTTTAGTCCAGAGATATTTCTGACAAAGGGGGAATGATTGCTGTTGTATAGGTTGTAATCTATCTATTTAACACTTATCGTTGGCTATTTTTCCTAGCTTCTTACATCAAGTGGATTCATGTCTTGTCTGGAGCGATTTCCATTAAAATAATTTCAATTGTTAATTTGGTCTGAGGATTAAATGTCTTTCAACCGAGACTACTTTACGTCCTAGATTATATATTTATCTAATATATAAAGAACTACTGCCGGTTATATATTTATCTAATATATAAAAAACTACTGCCGGTTATAGATTTATCTAATATATAAAGAACTACTGCCGGTTATATATTTATCTAATATATAAAAAACGACTGCCGCTTATAGATTTATCTAATATATAAAGAACTACTGCCGGTTATATATTTATCTAATATATAAAGAACAAATGCCGGTTATATATTTATCTAATATATAAAGAACTACTGCCGGTTATATATTTATCTAATATATAAAGAACTACTTGGTCGTTTCGCCTTTTCGCGTTTCAATGTTTTCTGATAACATCAAAATCACGATTACATTAATAATTTTAAAGTTTCTGTTTGTTATTCCTAATCGATATTACCCGATCTAGGAGTAATGTTTTATAGAGATGTTTTCTGAGAATATCAAATGATTATCTTACGTATAGGATTCCATTTGACAACTTTATTCGGCTTTAAATAAAGCATAAAAGGTTGATATGCCGTAAACCAAACCAAAGCAACCATTTTTTTTTTCGTTTGTGCTTCTATTTTATTCTCACCAATCCTAAATATTATTCCATCATTTATTTTCCATTCACTTTCTCCATTTATAAACCTTCGTCTTTTTTTAAGCGTCTTCAATCTCGCTTAAATAATTCCCTTATTTTTTTTACCGTATTTTATTTTTTAGCAATTTTTCTTTTCATGTTTTCAATTAATTTCTCTCTCTTTAGCTCTTTTATTATTATTATTATTATTATTATTATTATTTATTTTATGTGTTTTCTTCAGATGGAGAAAAATATTTCATTTGGGATTAGCCCCCGGTCATATTTCCAAATAGAAACTATTAACGCTTGTTTTTATTATTATTATCATCATTATTATTATTATTATTATTATTATTATTATTATTATTATTATTATTATTATTATTATTATTTGGTTTTCTCCTCCCACTACCTCTAACCTCTCATCCTCATACTTCAACCTTACTCACACTTTTACCCATTTTCCATAATCCTATTTTGACTGCCTCCCCCTCGCTCTACAAAAACTACTACACCTATCACCCAACCTCCTTCCCTCTCTTTCTGTTGCAGATGTACGCCACTGCGAGCGCGGGAATTCGTTTTTTTTTCTGTTGTTTTATTTTGTGTTTAGTTTTTTTTAGTGTTTGTATCTTTCTGTTTTGCAGGTTGTTTGTTCAGGTTTATTTGTTTATATGTTGTTTTTGTTTTTTTTTTTAATATATAATTCGTTATTTCTCTTTCTTTATTTCGTTTGAGTTGGCACCGCAAAATATTTTTAGCGATTAGAGAAACCATTTCTTTGGAGACTATGAATCATCAGGTGTGTGTATGTGTGTGTGGGGGGGGTGCGAGAAGCAGGGCAGGGGGTGGGAAAACAAATATGACATTACAGGTAACGCAGGTGCACCTGGAAAAGTCCAGTTAGGGACGTGACAGCGTATGAGAATGTTTATGTTAATTTACCTACCTGTATACACCAATGTTTATATTAATCTTTTTACAACAATGTTTATGTATGTTTACCTACCTGTAAACATCCACGTCGGTTTACCTGGTACATAACAAAACAGTTCAAGAGAATGATTGACAGATCAGGCGTCTCTCTGTCTCTCTCCTTCCCCCTCTCTCTCACACTCACACAAACACTCTAGCACTCTCAATGCATATATTTCTCTAATTTCTCAAATTGTCACTCTGTCTAAAGCTAATAAAACTTTAATTGATAAGAAGCTTCATGAAAACTTGAAAAGGTGTTCCAGCTGCGGTGTGTATAATGGGGTTATACACGCCTCAAGGACGCGACATCCAACATACCTAGGTTTCTACATAAATGTGTATGCCGATTCCTGTGTTACATAACGAAACTGGTAGAGAGAATGATTGACGCATGAGGGTTTAAGAGATAACCTAAGCGTGTAAGCGGAAGTAAAGAATATCACGAGATGTCCAGAAAAATGATTTAGAATCTCTTTTCGGACAGATCCTCGAACGGAGCAGTCAAAAAACAAAATCTGCTCGTCTCCGTGTGGATGGGGCGGGGGTAAAATGTGAACTAGCATAGCATGACGGTTCAAGCCCCACCCTCTCTCTCTTTCTCTGTATACACACACACACACACACACACATATATATATATATATATATATATATATATATATATATATATATATATATATATTATTGTCAAATATAATACATATATATATATATATATATATATATATATATATATATATATATATATATATATATATATATATATTTGACAATAATGTTAATATGGTACTTTAAATTTTTTTCAAGTATGCTCTGAATTTTCTCCAGAAACAAGTGTAAGAATATTTACTTTGAAATTAACATTAAATCACAGTCTAATAGTACGTTGATCTGTCATTATATATATATATATATATATATATATATATATATATATATATATATGTTTGTTTGTGAGTTTGTTTGTTTGTGTGTTTGTGTGTGTAATGTTAGTCAGAGAGCATCAAACACGGAGAGACAGACTTAAACCTGGGCCGAAAAGAGTCTTAAATAAAGGGTTATTTTTGGTCCCCTTTGTTAGGATTTGAAACTGACGGTACCGATGTTGTTCTGATCTTCTGTAATACAAACATTAAAAATTATATACATATATATATATATATATATATATATATATATATATATATATATATATATATATGTGTGTGTGTGTGTGTGTGTGTATCGAGGCAGCATTTTTTCTCTAAGGCACGTATTATTAAAAATAATCGACAACTCATGTCTGGATATTTTTGTATAGATCCCTTCCATTTTTAATCCGGAAAATGGAAGGGATCCATACAAAAATATACATACATGAGTTGTCGGTTATTTTTAATAACATACTAGACCACCCGTGACCCGTTGGGTCAGTTTGTTATATTAGCTATGGAATTCATGTATGAGCGTGACACTTGTGGCATAAAGAAAATAGTTTTTTTTTACATAACAGAAGCATTTCTATGAAAGTATATTAAAATGAAAAAAGAATATAGATAGATTTCTATGAGTCGTTCTGTTTATTATAATTGTTTTTTTTTTAAATTACAGTTACTGAATTATAAGTGGTTGGTTAGGGCGATTTGAGAAAGGAAGGGCGTACAGCAGGCTTTCTCGCGTACGTAACTAAAACAGAGGGAGTAGGAGTGGTGAAATCTATGAGAGGGAAAGTGGGAGGTGGTTTCTTTCACCGACCGCTAGTATGGCTGATATTAATAATGAGTGTTGTTTTTTTTGTTTATTTGTTTTTGTTTTTTAAAAGGGAGGAGTTTTTTTGAAACTGCGACAGACTTTACGAAGTCCTCCCGTTGAATGTTTTTAGCCGTGAAGAAAACAAATAAACTATTTGATGAAATTAAATGAAATTGTTTAAAAATTTCCAGAATGAAAAATGTCATGCGTTCGTTAATCATAATAGAGAATAACGGAATTGGAATAACAGATTGAAGACGATGCTATTTACGCATGCGCAACCGGATGTTGAAAACCGGAAAGCTGAAAGCTGATTGCAAACATACAAGAACAATAGACTTTTAGTATTATATAGATATATATAAATATATATATATATATATATATATTTATATATATATATAATATATATATATGTATGTATATATATCCGTAAAACAGTGACGCATGTCTTAATTTATACATCTCTCTCGTTTCAATAATTTGTCACCCTATCTAAAGCTAATAAAACTTTCATTGAAAAAAAGCTTCATGTGTCAGTTTGAATTTATACGATGAGGATAAAAACTAGAAATACGTAGTAACCGCGGTATGTGTAATGGTATTATAGATTACTCAGAGACACAACATAGGAACGTACCTACCTATGTATATTAGTTTAGCTACGTGTTAGAATAAATATTAACATTTGTGTAGATACATGTCTACATAAATGTTTATGTTGGTTTACTTACATGTGTTGAATAATGGGCGTGTCGATCTGCTAGTGTAGATTTTAGCATATGTTGATGAGTGCGATCACAAACGACGTTGTGGTGTGTACAATAATGATTCACTCGTGTTGCTAACAACTCAGATGGGGGCAGGAAACAGGTGGATCAGGGAAAGTTGAGGTCATGACCGACCAACGATAGATAAAGCTGACGACACAATAAGTTGATGATGAAATAAAAAAAACAAAAAAGTGATGGCAAGGCTTAGAACAATATGTGGTGAGGGGTCCCCGTATGTGACGTTACGTGGGACGAAAGCGAGAAGAAACAGTTAGATTTCTGGGAGACCGGCTTGCGAGTTTTAAACGAACGGTCACTGACAATATGTATTAACAACGATAAAATTGTTGAGAATCGCACGCGGCCATAGGTTCTGAACTGTCTATCAATTTCTCTAACTATCTATACATATAGCTGCGTATATGTCTCTCTATCTATCTTGTATTTACTTAGGTTAATATAACTGTCTCTGTAACCCACACAAGGAAGTGTAAATTGTACTTGTCATGCATTAATATTTTTCTCTCAATAAACCTCCATTTCAAGACTCTGGCTTAGGTGTATTCATCTTACTCCATGAAGTTATACGCAGAACGCGTCCTAGCCATAGACACAACAAGAAAAGCGATAGAAAAATGACAACGAGCAGATATGAAGCAGATGAGAAAAAAATATACGACATGAATATTAGGTAACGAGAGACAACATGGCTTCAACGAGAAAAGAACAAGGGACAACACAACGTATATGTCATGTCAATTTCGAAGAGGAAAGAACAAAGGAGAACGCAACACATCTTGACATAGTTGTTTATATCGGTTTACCTACATGTATACATGTATACAGACTCCACTCGGCCTTTTGGTCGAGATCAAAGTGTAGTATCTGTTCCGATGGATACTGCACCCTATAGACTGGTATTGTCTTGGCCTTCGGGGCTTGATTTACGCCGGTCTATGGGATTGTCCTGTGCAGTTCTAGGAGGTCCACCCTCCCAGGCTTTGCCTCCCCTCTTTGGGGAGGAGTAAGTTAATTGCTTACTGCTTGAGGCGCCCCTACCGGGGAATGCCGACGGGGCTGCCCAGGCAATTTTTGACGGTCAGAGTGCTCACCTCTCGGGCGCTGGCTTTTCAACCCCCACTTTCCGACCCGAGCTTGGGTCACATCTTACTTGTGGGAGTAGGATAAAAACTGGCCTTGTGCCTAACTCCTGGAGAGGAGTAAATTACTCTACATGTACCTATAAATTGGGCTTCTTGGCCTTTTGGCTAAGATCAAAGTGTAGTATCTGTTCCGATGGATACTGCACGCCTGTCCTGTGCAGTTCTAGGAGGTCCACCCTCCCAGGCTTTGCCTCCCCTCTTTGGGGAGGAGTAAATTTATTGCTTACTGTCTGAGGCGCCCCTACCGGGGAATGCCGACGGGGCTGCCCAGGCAATTTTTAAATGGCCAGAGTGTTCACCTCTCGAGCGCTGGCTTTTCAAACCCCACTTTCTCGACCCGATCTTGGGTCACATCTTACTTGTGGGAGTAAGATAAAACTGGCCTTGTGCCTAACTCCTGGGGAGGAGTAAATAAAACCTACATGTATACATCTATACTTACATGGGTGTTCATATTTTTCTTATATAGTTGTAGTATGGACTGAAATAGTAGTAGGGTATGAATTAGAGTAAGGGTTAGGGTTAGGGTAAGAGTTAGGGTTAGTGTTAGGGTGATGTGTAAGAAGCATTTCCGATTCATCTTTTGAAAGAGATTTGAAATCACACGTGTCAATAAAGAGAATCAGTTTTAAAACTTTTAGCATCAGACTGAAATAGTATTACTTCTTCACACCATATTCACTGTAATGTATATACGAAAATAACACCCATTATATTAATATATATATATATATATATATATATATATATATATATATATATATATATCTGGGAATTTAAACTGCATTTTCCTATCACATTTTTTTTTTTGTTATTTTGTTTAAAATAACTCAAAGCTTCCTTAGACTATATATATATATATGATACTTTTATTTACACAGACATGTACAAAATCTGCGACACTGGCATGTCGATGTTATCGATCAACAGTTACTATAAACTGAGATCTCATCAGGCAGAGTTAGAATCCGATCTTAACCTCAGATCAAATTTGGTTCTCTCCAAATATGATCTGAGGTTAAGATCGGATTCTAACTCTGCCTGGTGAGATCTCAGTTTATAGTAACTGTTGATCGATAACATCGACATGCCAGTGTCGCAGATTTTGTACATGTCTGTGTAAATAAAATTATCATATATAAAGCTCTATTTTGATATTGAGCACTTTTTATAAACCCGGTTAAAATTCTCTGGATTACCACCCCGTGGATTTTTTTCACCTGGATTATAACCATTATTATATATATATATATATATATATATATATATATATATATATATATATATATATATATATATATATATATATATATATAGTGTAGTGTCTGTTCTGCTGTCAGGATACTATCTTCCCATGCATTACTTTGGAGACGGGGTCATGATACCATCCTCCCATACATTACCTTCTCCTGGAGGGAGGCAGTGTAGTATAGTTTGAAAATATTATGGAGAGAATTACACTTTGACAATATGTTAACAATAATGTACATACAAAAATGACAACTTTTTTTATATTTATCTTAATATAATTCCTTCTTTATCTGTCGTTGAATAAATACGTTATACCTTTATATCTTCTTATTGGTCAATTAGTCTTGTAAGCGGGCTGAACTGCTGTAAAAGCTGAATTATTAAAATAATTCGAAACAAATTCTTTCTGGATGAATACTACTTAAACATATTTTGAAATTAAAATAAATAACTTTACTTGACAATTGATCTTTATTTCCGTTCCTTCTTACAGTTGTACGAAGAGCAGAAAACGAGAGACTCATATTTGTTCTGGTGTATGAGATCATTTTAGTACGTGCATTTAAACTCGCTTCTGACTGATAACTTAATAAATATATTATTCCTTCGTCGATGACGTCATTCTTTATCTAGTTATATTCTATTTCATCCGCTGACAAGTTTATGACTAATCTGACCTTTTAACCCTGCCAGACAGGCGATTATAAGTACAGCAAAACAGAAATTAATCATTATTTAAAACTAGTTGACAGAATTATCATTTAATATAAAACACCTGTAGACATCGTAGACTGGTTACTTGTATATATTAGTTTTTTATATCATTTTATTTACCTGTAAACATGAATGTGTCTATTCGTTTACCTACACTTGCATTTTTTTTTAGTAGTTTCAATTAATATGATTTCGTTGTTTTACTAATTTGATTTCATCTGGTGAAAAATGTATAGTTTTGAACATCCATGGATTGAAGTAAAAATATAAATGTTTTTCTGTATATTACTTGTTTGAACTATTTAAGGATTTAATAAACATTGTCATTTATTTAATTTGTATTTCATCATTCATGTTCCTATAGTACTGCTCTGTCTGGTATTTTAAACATTTACTTACGAAATAAGATTTATTTAATATATAATATATATATATATATATATATATATATATATATATATATATATATATACATATATATATATATATAGTAAGTTATTAAAATATATTTAAAATGTCATTTTAGCCTGAAGATTCCTCCGGGGATGAAACGCAGGAGCCTCTGTGTAGCTTAATTACCATAAATATATTTTCATAACTTACTACCTAGCTTTACTTACGTATTGAGCACTGTTGAAGTAAAAACTGAAAACTGATACATAAAAATTGCTGTGTATACATCAAATAGTTATATATATATATATATATATATATATATATAGAAATATGTATGTATATATATATATATATATATATATATATATATATATATATATATATATATATATATTGAGATAGAGAGAGAGAGAGAAATAAAAGAAGAGAAATAAAAGATGTGATGATAACAAATATAGTACGTCTTCAGTTGTTTAGAACAAGGTATATTCAACTAAAGAATATTTATTTTTCTTCCTCAAGCCATGGCTTTTCAAAGAATGCATTCTTATCATCAGAGGAACACAAATAGATAAGTTGGCAAAGGATGTACCAAAAGTCATGATTTAAAAAAGTATAAATGCAGATGTGGCATATAAATTCTAGGGAAAATATAGGAAATGTCCAGATAAAAAAAAGAGGCTGAAAATGGAAAGAAAGTATATATATATATATATATATATATATATATATATATATATATATATATATATATATTTAAATGTTGAATTAAATCAAAGATTATTGAATTATCGTTTAATAATAAACTATCGTGATAATATAAAGCTCAATATATTGAATAGAGCAATCAATTCTAGAGATGAAAGATGAGAATAAAATATTGTAAAGATAAAATATTTATTGGAACATCAAAAGTTAATATACATATATATATATATAAAAGATAACATTTATTTTTATTATATTTCCTTTTATATTGATAGATTGATAGGGAGAGAGAGAGAGAGAGAGAGAGAGAGAGAGAGCGAGAGAGGGAGATACATTTATTGATAGATATATTGAGAGAAAGAGGGTCATTGACATGATAAAAATGTTGATCGTAGGTAAAAGTCTAGGTGGTTCGACATCGTGTTCGCGCATAAGTCTCCTCATGTAATTACGTACCTAATAACAACTAAATACATTGAATCTAGTATGAAAGCCAACCACAAATTGTTAAGTAAATAGCGGAATACTCGTTCGACCATTTGCCATTCGTATAAAAACGCGATTTGGGCCCCTCGTGCGTGCGAATATGTCAAGATAATTATATTGAACCGACCCCAGTAGTCAACGGTCAACGCTGGAAACCGGTTTTCCTTTTCGCTGTTACTGCTACCTCTAGCAGACCCTGCGTTTATATTGGGAATGATTTGACACGCCTGTCGTTGTCTATCCGGTAACCATTCGATCAGAGCTGATTACTGTCTAGGAGGATAACAAACGGCTAGTTGCCTTACACGATCGCGGTAGAGATACACGGGGGTTTACAAATGATCGGTCGGTGTGGATGGAGAGATGATTAACGGGGGATCAAAAATGGGACCCCTTTTTTTCATTCGACTATGCGGATCAAATGTGGGTATTTTTTTCTCTCTCTCTCTCGTGTTATGTTTATTGATCCGGTCAAAGATCTTCAGATGTTGTTTAATTTCTAATTATTTTAGTACGTTAGACTTAAATATCGATTTATCAGTCAATAACAAGCCGCGCGTGCGTGGTACCCCTCTGTATGTGACTCGATGTGGCGAGTGTAAAATGCAATAAATTTCGGCAATTTGGAGCATTTTTGAGCCCCCTTTGAACCCCTGGGGGCGCGAACACGAATTTTTCTGAGGTCAAGGATGCTCATTTTATATCCAGAACAATTGCCTCTACATTTTGGCCAAGTTTCAGAAAATTTGAATGGATGGATATAACGTTATGCGAGAAAAGGGTCATTTTTTGCCATTTTGGGGCCCTTTGACCCCCCTGAGGGCGCGAACCAGATTTTTTACAAGATCAGCGATACTTACATTCTATTAGGAACAATTGCCTCCACATTTTGGCCAAGTTTCAGAGAAATTGAATGGATGGATGAAAAGTTATGGGGCAAAAAAATATCATTTTTTGCCATTTCGGGGCCTTTTGACCCCCTTGGGGGGCTAACCAGATTTTTTTTCAAAAATCGGAGAAGGTCACTATCTAACCTGACAAAAGTTACAACTTCATGCAAAATTTCAGAGAAATTCAAGGGATGGTTGCGGAGAAAAATCCGGACGGACGGACATGCCTCAAAACATAAGTCCCCCGATTTTATAAACCGGGGGACCAATAATCTACCTCAATCTGTTTAAATGCACACACACACACACACACACGTGCGTGTGAAGCACCGCACACATAAACGCTCTGACAAACACGCATACACAGTCTTTTATAGAGATGCGTAGTCGCCTATAAAAATGCTATTGAAAACTCAAGCATGACAGACCGACGAATATTTATTGAAATCATAAGCTAGAGAGACCGACTGAAACACTGTCTGAAACTTTAGCATGACAGACAAAAGAAAATGTATTGCAGACCTAAGCGTGACAGACCAACAAAAATGCCACTACATACATAGGCGTGACAGACCTAAAAAATATTGCAAAAAAAAATATGACAGACCTACGTACATTCATTGGATACATAAACGTGACAGATCAAGAAAAAATCTGTTTAAAACATAAGCATGACAAACGGACGAACATTTCAGTACGTATGCAGATAAAGACGCAAGCTTAAATCGACTTGGCGTCGGAAGTTTCCGGATGTTTACGTAGACGGCCGGAAAATGTCGAAACGCTTATCCAATCAGAATTCGATAAAATAAGCAGACGACACGTTAACATGTTAATTGATTGAATTCACTAATTGCAAATAAAAATTGATCAAAGCGATTATGAATTTTAACGAGTTAGCACAGGTTAGTATGTCTTCCGAAGGAGTGATTCAGTTTTATAAGTAAAAAAAACTGATAGCCTAAGAAAAAAAAAATAGTGAAAAAAAAACTTTTTCATGCAGAAAAAACATTTAATAACACTAACCCTAACCCTAACTGACGCCAAGTCAATTTTATCTTGGTCCCAATCTGAATAAGTACCCCCTAACCCTAACCCTAACCCTAACCCTAACCCCATTTTAACATATGCTCAGTGATATTTTTCTTTTTAAAAATTTTAGGTGTAAAAATAAAAAATCCAGTCTTGTTTTGGATTTTTGGACGCAGGCAACTGACTTTTCATTCGACTTTTTTTCCGTCCGTCTACGTAAACATTTGGAAACTACCGATGCCAAGTCAATTTCAGCTTGGGTCCTAATCTGGACAATTACCTCTAACCCTTAACCTCTAACCCTAAACCTAACCCTAACACCGTTTTAACACTTATTCAGTGATATTTTTCATTAAAAAAAATTGAACGTAAAAAAAAATCCAGCCTCGTTGTACATCCAGTTTCGTTTTGGATTTTTGGACGCAGGCAATTGACTTTTCATTCGACTTTTTTTTCCGGCCGTCTACGTAAACATCCGGAAACTACCGATGCCAAGTTGATTTTATCTTTGGTCCTAATCTGCATCAGTATAAAAATTTATTGTACACATAAAGACGACAGACTGACGACAATTTATTGTAAACTGAAACGTGACAGAAAAACGGAAATTTATTGCGACCATAAGCATAACAGACAGACGAATGTTTTGGTAATCATAAACGTGACAGCCCGACAAACAAAGAAACGCCGGCTCAAACATGGCTTCCTTTAATGTAAAATTAATGAACGCAATCTAAGAATTGAGAAAAGCTAGGAGACTGGGTGTCACATGACTTTCCTCATCGGATAATTTACGTGCGAAAATCCATCGTTTAATAAACTGATTTCGGAT